>OY284493.1:31230088-31642588 GCA_958336395.1 Ctenicera cuprea | reverse complement strand
AGAGAGAGAGAGAGAGAGAGAGAGAGAGAGAGAGAGAGAGAGAGAGAGAGAGAGAGAGAGAGAGAGAGAGAGAGAGAGAGAGAGAGAGAGAGAGAGAGAGAGAGAGAGAGAGAGAGAGAGAGAGAGAGAGAGAGAGAGAGAGAGAGCAATATTTGACGTTACTAACAATGGTGTCAAAACATAGCTTGCTTACCCCAATGTACTGGATGCGGTGGTCGGTTACCTCGGTCGGAGCACTGGTGACTTGTAGTAGTGGCTGGACTGGTACTTGGCTGGAACATCGGCGAACTGAGTTTCAAAATTCAAATTTTGAATTTATAGCCGGTCGGTATGCGCCCGAAATCGAAGCGCATCCCCACTCTACGAGAGCGGGGTTGACATAGCATCTCTGCGGCTCGATCCGCGGAGACGCGGTTATCTGATTTCCGGCCGTAAATGAAATGTTTGAAATCAAATATACATTTTAAAATTACAATTTTAAAGTACTAAAACGGTTGCTAAATTAATGAAACTTGCACACAATGAATATAAAGCATTAACCAACGGAATACTACTTATTTTAAATATAAAATAAACCCCTAACGGTAACATAAGACTGTAAACGGAAAACGGCATATAAACTCAATGTAAAACTTAAACAGTTCTTATAAATTAAATCAAAATTAGTAACGCTTCGTTACACACCCCTCCTTCTTCGGAAAGAAAAGGATTTATCCTTTTCGGCACAAAACAAAATTAACTGGTAATGTTGAAACTAAAACTCACGGAACGAAATTTTTTTTACGTGGAACCCTTGTTCACCTCACTCGATTAAATTACACTGTACAGCCCGGTCACAACACCTGGTAATGCTGATCGATGATGCTGACAGTGTCGGTCTTCTCTGAGTACACCAGCAGTTCCTGGACATCTTCCCCATCAGACCACAGCGGGAACAGAACAAAATCCTGGGACGGCGGCATGTCTGGCGATGGTGCCCCGGTTGCCCACATCTCCAGCATAGGTCTCCAGACCACACCGGAATGCGCTGCTGCGGAAGGTCAATGTCCATAATCCAATCGTCCTCTGGAGCATCTTCGGTGGTGGCCTCCCTGTTGATAATAGTAGTTATTGGAGCGGCGGTGCTTCCGGCTTGCAACTCGTGCACGTACTGCAGAAAAGCTTCGTCGTTGAATTGAGTGGGGGTCGGAGCGGTTTCCATACTCGGGGAAGGAGTAATGTCGGTGATAACATCGGTTGCTGTTTCGGTGGCGTTATCGGCATCGGCGGTGGTGTCATTTATGGCGTCGGTCAACTCTTGGATGAGATCACAGTCGTCGAGGCGCAATACTTGATTCTCCATCTGTATCCAAAACTTGAATTATACGGTATGTCACCAAATCTCGGTTTTTATTCGGTATTTACACTATTTACAAGTTCGGAAATTAACAAAAAAAAATTTTCTTGAAATAAATAAACTTAATGTCGGATAAGGTAAAATAAAACAAACTGTTAATTTTTAACTAAACAAGACTTCTGTGTCGGAAAATGTTAATGCACACTAAAAAACATTTCTTTATAGGGAAAAAATGTTCACCCATTTCCCCGCCCCTGCCGTGGTATTGCACCTGAATCGGTACCGTTTCTGAGGCGGCATATTGGGCGGTCTTATAGCTTGGGCATCCTTCTGTAATTGGTAGGGCCACTCATGAAATGGCCTCTGTTGGCGGGCCATCCATTCGATTGTTCTCTGCCTTCTTGCTTCTGCAGAAACAACCACCGGTATCCTGGAGATTTCGGTGTCCTTAGTAACGGGTTCGGTGCCTTTGTCTGGCGTGGGTTTAACATTTTGGGTTGCCGGAATTCTGGTGGTGGCTTCCGGTAACCGAGGTCTAGTGGCTCGCCTAACCGTCGGATCATTCTCACTCGGTAGTTGTTTTACGGTTACGGTTTGAACGGGCACAGTCCGGGGTTTCACCGCCTCGACCCTAACTCCTGAAAACCTGGCCCGTAAAGCGGCTGCGGCTCGCCTAACCGCGTTCAAGCTTGCCGTGGTCTTCCCTGGTTTCCTCACAGGAAACGATGGAACTGACTGCGGCTTTCCGGTCTTCATGATCGGTCTGTAACATGTCGGTAAATGGTCTATCTGGGAAATTCGGTACAGGTTATACATGGGCCGGTTTAAGATCTTTAATGTGAACGCGAGGAACACGTTTTCCGGTTATACTCTTCAATTGATAAACTACGGGTGAAAGAACTTTAGTAACGGTATAAGGACCGGAATATTTCGGAGCTAACTTGGCCGCAAACCCTTGAGCTGCGGAAGATAAGTGGTGTTCTTTCTTCATCACTTTGTCACCTACATGGCACTTCCAATCTCTTCGGCGTAGGTTGTAATGGTGTCCTTGTGTAGTAAATGCTCTTGCCAGATTAACTCGAACTAACTCGAACACTTCTTGTAACTTCTTTATTCGGGTCTGATGGGTTTCTAGAATGGTATCATCCTCAGGTTCGGTATCTTCGGTCGGATCCTCTGCCCCTCGTCTGAGAGTGTTCGGTAGCTCCAACTCTCTTCCAAAGTTGAGGAATGCGGGAGTAAAACCACCGGATTCATTTGGTGCGGTATTTATGGCTAGCATAAATTCAGATAAATGCTGATCCCATTTACGGTGGTTACCTTCACAATACTGAGCAATCATGGTCTTCAGCGTTTTGTTGGTCCTTTCAACGGGGTTAGCCTGCGGTGTATACGGTGGTGTAAATCGGTGGCTGATGCCAAAATCTTTGAGAAGCTGACTGAAAGTCCCATTATCAGTAATGACGGTTTTCGGAGTTCCAAATCGGGTTATAATGTCCTCAAAGAGAGCTTTACTTGCGGCTTGAGCGGTAGCTGTACGGATAGCTCTGCACTGCACCCACTTAGTGAACCTATCTTGAAATACGGCAAGGTAACAATTACCTTTAGAAGATCTTGGTAGTGGTCCAACTAGGTCGGTGCTAACGGTGTCCCACGGTTGTCGGTTGGCGGATGGTTGCATCTGTCCAGGTGTCTGCTGCTGCGATGTTTTGTAGCGTTGGCAGGATAAACACTTCTTGACATATTTTGCAATCTCACGAAACATCCCCGGCCAGTAATATTGTCTGGCAATCCGGGCTATGGTTTTGGCTATCCCCATATGTCCGGCGGTTGGGACGTCGTGATTTTCTTCTAGCACCTTTTGGCGTAGAGGGGTCGGAACGCACAACTTCCATGGGTCGGTAAACTCGTCGTCTTTCAGACTGTTGTCGTAGAAGTGACGGTACAGTTTCTCATTTTGGATGACATAATCGGGAAAATCGGTAGGTCGCTGTGTGACTTCTTTGTACTTGCGTTGATACCAGGCGCAGTCTGGCACATTGACAGCACACAGTTCCGGATCGATTGGTTCTTCGACATTCGGTAACGGTTCACGGGACAGGGTATCTGCAACACGGTTAAGTACTCCCTTTCGGTATTTTATTTCGAAGTCGTACTGCTGCAGAAAAACACTCCACCGGGCTAATCTTCCAGCTGGGCTCTTAATAGAATGAAGCCAGCGAAGGGACTGGTGGTCGGATACTACGGTGAAATGATAGCCCTCTAGGTACGGTCTCATCTTCTCGATTCCCCAGCCGATGGCTAAGCATTCTTTTTCGGTCACGGAGTAATTCTTCTCAGCTGGAGACAACGTACGGCTCGCGTAAGCGATGATATTGTCCCCGCTGCTGGTATTCTGGGTAAGCGCGGCGCCTAACCCATGATCGGAAGCGTCTGTTTGCAGGATAAACGGTTTGTTGAAATCTGGACACGCCAGGACGGGTGCTTCGGTGAGGCTGTCTTTTAATTTTATAAAAGCTTCTTCCTGGGCGTCGTTCCAACACCAACGTTGTTGTTTACGGAGTAGCCTAGTGAGCGGAGCTACTATATTGGAGAATGACGGTACAAAATGGCGGTACCAGGAAGCCACACCCAGAAAACGTCGCAGACTTCGAACATTTCGTGGGGGCGGTATGTTACGGATGGATTCCACCTTCTCCGGGTCGGTATGGATTCCTTGCTCACTAACGGTGTGCCCCAAGTATTTCAGGGACTTTCGGCAAAACTCACACTTTTCGGGGTTCAGCTTGAGGTTTGCTGTACGGAGACGGCGGAAAACTTCCTGCAAATTGCTCAGATGCTCTTCGAAAGTCTTCCCCAAGACAATAATGTCATCCAAGTATGCAAAAGCCTTGGGTTCCATCTCTGGACCGATGATGGTGTCCAGGAGACGCTGAAACGTGGCGGGTGCTGAATGAAGACCAAATGGCATTACACGGAACTGGAACAATCCTCTTCCCCCAACGGTAAAGGCTGTAATCGGTTTGCTGTCCTCGGTCAACGGTATTTGCCAGTAGCCTTGTTTGAGGTCAATACTGTAAATATAACGGGCTTGTCTCAATTTGTCTAAAATAGCATTAATGTACGGGAGCGGATAGGCATCCTTCATGGATACCTCGTTAACTTTCCGGAAGTCGATACAAAACCTCGGCTTTCCATCCTTCTTCTGAACCATAACTATGGGAGAACTCCATGGACTGCTTGACGGTTCAATGACCCCTTCTTGGAGCATTCGTTCTACTTCGATGTTGATGATTTCTTGCATTCGGGGGTTCTGCGGTCGGTAACGCTGTTTAATCGGTGTGCGGTGCATTAAACGGATTTGATGCTCCACATTCTTGGTGGTACCCTTAATACCTTCAAACAAGGGTAACTCGGTGTCTAGGAAGTTGTTGAGCTGTTGTACTTCTCTCTCGGTTAGACTAGCCAGTGAAGTTGACGCTTCTTATAATATAAAGTTTAGTTCGTTGGTATAAATAAAACACTATTTGGAGGAGAAAGTTTTAATGAAGTTTTTACGTTTACAAATAATTTTGATGAATTGTTTTTATATTAATGTACATAGCAACCACATCGCTAAGTTACTAATAAAATAATACAACCGGGTTGCTACATTAGTACCCCCCCCCCTTTTGCAGAAGAAAAAAAGCTACGCACCAAACGTGAAGCGCATGCTATCTTAGCTACAAAAACTTCTGATCTTTTCAAAAAACAATACAAGTAACTAACTAATTGAACATAGAAAATAGAATTAGTTTGAAGTTGCTTCTAGTCTTTTCAGGTGCGTTTCCAATTCTTGAGGTTCTAAGAGCAGAGTCGAAAAAGTTCAGTTCACTAAAAAAAAACAGAACAAAAAGCTAAAAAAATGTGCAAAAATAAAAAGAACATAATATCTAAACAAAAATATTTAAACAAAAAAAGCTGGTTTGAGGCGATCTAGAGAAACAATTCCATTTTTACCGAAGCCCTCCAATACCATATATTTTTCCGTTCGAGAGATCACTTTGAATGGACCCAAATAATTCTGTTTTAAGCCTAGCGTATGACTGTCGTTGCGTACATATACGTGTGAGCACGATTTTAATTGTTGATCCACGAAAGTATTGCTATTATTAAAAATCTTAGTGAAAAAGAACTTGGCGTTGTGCATGTGTTTTCGTAATTTAAAAACAAAATGTGTTAACTCGGTGTGATCATCCAGGTCTACGTCTTGAAAAAAATCCCCGGGCAGACGCAATTGTGTTCCGTATAGAATATCCGCAGGAGACACCTGAACTTGTTCTTTAATTGCTGAGCGCAAAGCCAATAAAATCCATGGTAATCTATCTATCCAGTCGCTCATCCCCGTCGTTCTTACTGCTTGTTTAATCGTACGGTTAAGTCTTTCCACCAAACCCTGACTCTGTGCGTGTTGAACACTGCACTTAATATGTTTTATCCCCAAAGTTTTCAAAAAATTTTCCCACGTTGCAGAAATAAATTGCGGACCATTATCCGTAGAAATAATCTTTGGAACTCCAAAACGGCTGATCCAAGTATTGATAAGTTCTTGTATAATAATATCAGTTGTGGTGCTCTTTAATGGAATTGCTTCGGGCCAACGTGAAAAACGGTCTACTATTGTTAGCAGATATTTAAAACCATTCGAAGGAGGAAGGGTCATAATGTCCAAATGAATTTGTTCAAAACGATTATCAGGTTCGATTATAGGTTGCAATGGTGTCTTCGTGTGTCGTGTTATTTTATTCTGCTGACAATTAGAACAGCTCTTTACCCAATCCCGAATGTCTTTTCTCATACCAGTCCACAAGAACCTTCGAGCAACCTGCTTCTGCATCGTCCTAGTACCTTGATGAGCCATGCTATGCAACCGCTGGAAAATTCCAAAACGAAATGGCAATGGAACGTAAGGTCGCGACAATCCTCGACTCGTGTCGATCCATATTGACGTATTGTTTGGTGTACGTGCTTTGACAAAATTGAACTTTTGATTCGACTGAAGTTGTAATAATTCTTCATCTTGAACCTGCGCATGTGCAATTGCATCATAATCAACCAACTCGGGTAAAATTGCTGAAACTCGTGTAAGTGCGTCTGCTGGAATATTTTCGCTCCCCTTTAAATATCGGATATCCGTGGTGAAAGCAGAAATGTACTCTAAATGACGAAACTCTCGTGGTAAATAAGTGTCGCACGAACTTTTGATAGCTGAGCAAATCGGTTTATGGTCCGTATACACGTGAAAAGTCCTATATTCTATAAAATATCGAAATTTTTTAATTGCGAAATAAATAGCCAAAAGTTCGCGTGAGAAAATGCTGTATTTTCTTTCAGTAGGCGTAAGCGATCGACTGCAGAATGCGAGAGGTTTGTATAAACCATCTTGTAGTTGCTGTAATACGCCTGCAATAGCATCTCCGGAACTATCACAAGAAATACTGATCTCAGCTCCTTCTTGCGGGTGTACTAGAAGTGTGGCCTCAATAAGTGCCTGTTTGGCTTCATAAAAAGCTTCTAACGTCCTACCTTGCAAAACAACTGGTTTCGTGGAAGCCTTACCCGGAATAACTAAAGAATTCAGTGGAGCCAAAATTTTTGCACAGTTCTTAATGTGTTTATGAAAATATCCTATTAAGCCTATGAAATTGCCCAATTTTTTTTGATCGTTTGGTATTGGAAAGTTCTTTATCGCCTCAATTTTTGAGTCTTGTGGCAGTATGCCATTACATGAAACCTTGTGTCCCAAATAATCCAATTCACTAACCCCAAAAACACATTTATCAACGTTTAACAAAAGTCCGTATTCAGTCAGACGTTCAAAAACCATTTTTACATGACGCAAATGCTCTGACGCGGTTTTACTAAAAATTAATATATCGTCGAGGTAAAAATAAATGTAATACATCCCTGTAAGAATCTTCTGGACGAATCTGGACCAGGAAGCAGGAACGTTTCTTAAGCCAAAATTAAGTCTTTTGTAACGATATGCACCAAGAGGCGTGGTAATTGTGGTTTTGTCCATATCATCTGGATGCAAAGGAATTTGGAAGTATGCTTTCTTTAAATCCAATTTAGTAAATATTGTAGATCCATATATTTTGTGAGTAAAGTCTTGCATGAAGGGAATTGGATAGGTATCCGGAACTGTCACCGCATTCAGCTGCCTGTAATCGCCACAGACACGATAGCTGCCATCAGGTTTTAATACCATATGTATTGGGCTGCTCCAAGGACTGTCTGCCTGCTCGATGATTCCAGCACGTAACAGTTCATGCAGATGTTTTTCTAAAAACAGTAATTGTGTTGGATTAAGTCTTCGACACTTTGCACTAATTGGCGGACCGTTAGTTTTAATTCGATGCACTATATTATGTTTAATAGGGGTGTTAATGTAGAATAATGTAATGTTAGGTGATAAAGATTGTAAAGGGAGTGAGTTAGAAGAAATTCTTGAGCATTAACATATACTTCTACCGTAGAAGGCGATTGGTAGTTGTTAAGTTCAGAAGAAAGAAGATTGGAAAGTTGATTAGGATGTATGATTAGTTGTGATTTGTTTGAGAGAGATGATTGAGAGATTGGTTGGATGTTTGATTGTGATGAAGTGGGTTGGAGTGATAGTTTGTGGAAGAATGGATGATTCACGAATGTCTGAGTCGAACATTATAGATCGATTATCATAAACTCGTTCAAACACTCTTCTCACGGCCAGTCTTTCATTAAATTATGCATGTTGTGTGGTTTTGAAAGCCATATATAATAAGCGTTACTTATCTTGTAATTCAGTGGGGTTTTGAAGATCCGCAGGTCTGTGGCGATGTAGCAGCTGAATGTGCGGTTTGTGGAGGTTTCGAAATTCCGAATTCTGTTTGAAAATCTCAGGAATTTCACGTTGGGAGGGGTCCGTGTTCAAATCTTGTCGGAGGGGTCACCAATAATATAAAGTTTAGTTCGTTGGTATAAATAAAACACTATTTGGAGGAGAAAGTTTTAATGAAGTTTTTACGTTTACAAATAATTTTGATGAATTGTTTTTATATTAATGTACATAGCAACCACATCGCTAAGTTACTAATAAAATAATACAACCGGGTTGCTACAGTACCATTCCTACGGATACGGCATCCTGCTTCTTGATGGACACAATGCGGTTTTCCAGAAATACATTGCCGGTAGTTAGGTTAATGTGGAAATTCATGGACTGCAGAAAATCCATCCCTAACAAGATGTCGGACACCATGCCGGGTATGTAGTTGAACTGGTGTGTCTTGTTCTGGCGGTCTATCTGAATTGGAACAGCATAGGCTCCTTGTACACGGACGGTTTGACCATTTAATACGGTAGCGTTTCGGGTAAGGGGCGGTTGTTCGGTTATCTGCAATTTCTTGCAAATGTCAGCTACTCCGGTATCCACAAGTGCAGAAAAGGTTCGGTTGGCTATTAGGACGGGCAGGTACGGACGGTTATCCCCTGGTTGGGAGGCGGTATTTGTCGGGAGCGGTTCAGGCCTCCTTACTGAGTGGCTCCGTTTGCGTTTCCCGGCTGTTGGCATTTACAGTCCCGGAACATAACTCCTCGTGTACCACACCTGGAGCAGAAGAGGACCCTCTTGTTGGTGCATTGTTGTCGGTAATGACCGGTTTGGCCGCATGCAACGCCAAAAAATTGGGAAAATAAAAAATGCTGGCTGCATGCACGTCACACCGGCTCTCAGTTTTTCTTGGTTGGCTTGAGTCGTAGGTTCAGTTGTTAACTTAATAAATAATATAAAAATAATTGAGGGCGCCAGGGTCTTTAAATAAGTTTAAAGCTAATGTTACCTTCACTAAGACCCAAGTGAAAATAATTATACAAATAAATAAATGCATAAACACTTGTGAGAAACGTTTTATTAAACAAACTTCCAGTATTTTGTGCAAATGCGGTTGTTCAGGGATACGCAAGAACCGAATATTACAACGTAATGAAATGATGCACAAAACAACAGCCCCTGAAATAAAAAGGGTAGCACCACGCAAGGTACAGGCACCTGTAAAATTAAATAAGCACCTAAGATACTGAGTACGGCCTATATTTAAAAAGAAAGGGGTCGTAAGCGCTTACTATTCTTTCCTGCATTTGTAAGATAAATATTCAGTGGCAAACAAAATATTTTAACGCACCGAAAACAAAATGCTTGCGTAGCGTTGCTTTACACTTTTTGGAGCTAGATGCAAAAAAAATAAAATTACTCAAATAAAAAGAGGCTCCCAATATCCCTAACTTCCGCTCGACACAAATTAATTATATAAGAGATTAACAAATACAAAAAGAATTATATCGTACACAACGTACGCTAGATAACGTAATATGTTGTAAGTTATAAAATGCAAATTTTATAAATGAACTATATTAAAATATTCAAAATGCTAGCCTTAATAAGATCGCGTACAATAAACCAAGCAAATAATTGTACTATGAAACCTTAGAAAAATCTATTTTATATACACACAAAATTAATAACGATAATTAGATATATATAAACTTAAATGTGGCGTTTGTACAACAAAAAATCCAAAGTTCTGCAAGCACCGGCGATGAAGTAGTCGAGGAATAATGTAAAAATACAATATCTGACCTTTAAGTGCGTTGCGTCCGTAATAACTTGTACAATCGTACTTATGTTTTTTTTGTTGACTGCGGGGAACAGATAGATGGAAGGCTAAATCTCTGATTTTCCAAAGTCCCAGGATGTGCAGCTCATCAAGAGTACGGCGTTTCTTATTAAGCAAAAGAAATCAGCTTCACCTACGTCTAGCATGCCAACGTCGATGTTAAACAAGTTGACGCAGCTAAACTTATAAGCCTGTAGAACAAAAACGAAGAAAACGATAGAACGAAATACTAGAAAAAAACTCTATACGAACCTTGAGGTGTTAAACGGCTTGTGGATAGGTAACTTTTTGTGATTAAAGTAGTATTGTAACAAATTATAATAATTGCAATGATTGATTAAATCGCACAGTTTACAGCCACTTGTATGGAATACACGCTAAACTCAAAGTTAAAAATCCCCATGAAAGGAGCGAATGCGCGAATTCAAGCGCTGGAATCACAATGCCTTGCACGTTCTAACTTTTACCTCCAAAAACTTTTCCAAAGCCGCGTTATCTTATCATGCAGAAATTGAATAGAAAACTAAAAATTCACTAAAAGTTAATGCAAACGCCACCTATTACTTAAACGAAATAATATATGAAATCAAAATTTGTGGCAAACTAGAAAATTGTCACACAACCCCCCTCCTAAGGCTACAAAGTGGGCTTAAAACTTTCAAACTCAAACTACAAAATAACTGGTACTTTAAGAAGATACACCCAAATTTTAAACTTACACCTAGACTATACAACTACCCTAATATTTACACAGAATCACACAATTAGAAAAAAACACTGTAGGTTCACTAAAACAGGAATGCTCATTACGAACTCTCACTCAAATAGAAGAAAAGTAAGGAAAAATATCTCCTGTACCTACAAAATTGAAGGAATATCCTATATCTTCAGAAAACAAAACTTCCTACACCTTCGCAAAGAGTAAATCGTTAAAAAAAACTAGGAAGAAGGACAGGATTATACTTAGCTCCTAAATATCGTCCTAAAAGTAGAAATAAACCCAGATTACATTCCAATCTATCAAACCTGCAAATGACTAGATACAAAACATGCATCATTCATACACGTACTTTCTTCTAAACGTATATTATAAATAAAAACAACTATATATCTGCATAACCCTAGCAAGATTTAAAGCCTATGAGTATATGTCCACACGCTAAGTCATGTGGTATGATGAGAGTCGACCTTTTCCAAAAAGAAAAAAAATATGAATCTCCAATTAAAGTGGCCTACAGTAACTTCTGAAAATGTAATTAACAATCTAACAAAACACCTTATATACAAGACTAAATCTGGGAAAAATTTTGTGGTCTAACTTTCAATTCTTGGTTTCAAATCCTTGATATGCCAAACTCCAACATCTTTATTTTTCTGGTCTGCTAGTCGGTAGGTTAATTGTCCTGTTTTTTCTTTTACGACACAGGGAACATATTTCGGTGCTAGCTTAGAACTAAAATAATCAGCAGCTTTCGATAACACGTAGTTTCTTTTCCATACAAGATCTCCTTTCTTAAAGTATAAATTTCGTTTACGTAGATCGTAACGTGTTTTATTTCTGTTGTAAGCTTCATGTAACTTTTGTTTCACGTCTTTGTAAATGCTCGAAAGCTCGTTGACATCCTTCACCAGTTGTTCTCTTTTCTCTATTCCTACCTCTTCTGCAGTTTCTTTTCCTAGCGTGTCATAGTATTTTCCAGAAACTGGAACAGTACGTCCAAAGTTTAAAAATGCCGGTGTAAACCCGGTTACTTCGTGAACGGCATTACATAGCGCATGTGAAATTTGAGGAAGATGCTGGTCCCAATGACGATGATTTCCTTCCAAGTATGACCTTATAGCTGTGGACACTACTCGATTTACTCTTTCAGTGCTATTCACCTGAGGATGATAAAACGCGTTATACCATAATTTTCGTACTTCATACTTCTTCGCGAAATTCTTAAAAATTGAACTGATAAATTGAGGACCATTATCACACATGATAACTTCGGGCACTCCAAAGGTTAAAAATACATGATCTTCTAAAAATTTCACTATGCTTCTAGCAGTTGCTTTCTTCATGGGATTTAAGAAAACGAATTTGGTAAACCAATCGCAAACTACCAGTAACGATGTATTTCCCGTGACTGAGCGAGGAAACGGCCCAAGTATATCCAATGAAATTAATTGAAATGGAAAAGAAACCTTTTTTTCTGCCCCCATAACTCCGGGACGTCCTGCTTGTGAGACTTTGTTTGCTTGACATACTTGACATCTAGCCACGTACCTATATGCATCTGATTTCATTTTTGGCCAGTAATAAGATTCTGATAATTTACGGAATGTTTTGAAGGCTCCTAAGTGGGCTGATGTATCGTGGTCATGACAGCTATTTAAAATTTGAAGTCGGTTTTTAGAGGGCACTACTATTTTCCACTCCCGTAAATTTGCTACTACGTCATGAGTATTAGGAACGTATTTGTAGAGCACCTTATTTTCTGTCCTCCAAAGTGGATATTTTTCGGGTTCCTGAGTTATTAGTTTTACCATTTTATTGGTCCAAGCATCTTGTTCCAACTCTGATACGTTTAACTGAGCAATGTTCAGTGGTGCACGTGATAGAGCGTCCGGTACAATGTTCAACTTTCCCTTGCGGTGCACTATCTCGAAATTATGTTCCTGCATTTTCATGGACCAACGGGATAGACGACCGGCAGGATCCTTAAGATTGTTTAACCAAATAAGGGAGTGATGGTCAGTAATCACCTGAAATTTTGTTCCTTCTATATACGGACGATACTTTTTTATCATTTAACTTTTTGGGAAATAAAACCAGCCAATTATGCGCAATATAAAAAGTGTATTTAAATTAAAAAGCTACGTTTCGCTACTTTGTAGCTTTTTCAAGCGTTTAATAACATTAAATTTAATTTTCTTTCAGTAATCATTATCTGTAATAAACAATATGAGGTTAGTTTAGTGAAAGGATAACTCTCTCCTCTTCTGAATTAACTTACCATTAATTAAATGCAGAAAACATAAAACAAATTCTTTTTTGGAGGTGGACTTGACACACCTCCATTTTATTGTCAGAACATTACAAAAAATTGAAGTGTAAATTTGAAATTATCAAATACTACACTTTCGACATCAAAGATTAGTTTCTTTTGAAATTTTACATATCTTAACACACTTTTTTTTTAAATACTCTTAAAATTTTGTTTTAACTTTTTAACTTTACTTGTAACTAACCAAACTGCGTAAATGTTTTAATAAAATGGCAACCACACACAAAGGCGCATGATCAACGATAGTCATTTAACCAAATCGTTCTCGTTTATTACAAATTTTATATATTTTAATTCTTTTATGAGAACTCTTTCCCTATATGAATAATTGGTTTTCTACTCCACAACTTTCTTACAAAATGAAAAAACTAATCTATTAATCCGTAGTATACTGTGTTCAACCCTTCAATGTCAGTTCTATAATTGATGGAATTTGGACTCTTTTTTATTTCTATCATTTCAAGTACTAGTCTTTTTTTTAAATTTGTTTCCCTTTGTAATAGTTTAGGTGAATCAAAGTTGAAACTATGTAGTTTTTCTACCGCATGATCTGATAAAGCTGTATTCGGCTTATTAGGTGTTAAAATTTTTGTTTTTATTGAGTTTTTATGTTGATTTATTCTTTTTTTTAAATATTGTTTTGTTTGGCCTATGTAATTTGCGTTACAGTTTTTGCAATCTATTTGATATATTATTTCTGACTCATTCTCTAGGTTAACTTTATCTTTTAGGTTTTTAAAAAATTTTTTTCCTATTGTATTATGATTTTTGTATGCAATTTTGAAATTATATTTTTTTAATTCTTTTTCTAGTTGGTGTGATAATTTTGGTATAAATGGAATTGTTATATATTTATTTTCATTTATAGTTTGATTATTATTGAATTCTTGATCCAAAAAGTTTGGCTGTAAATTTATAGATTGATTGTTTCTATTTTTTAAAATATTTAATCTTTTTTTAATATTTGTTTTAATAAAATTTTCAGGATAATTGTTTTTTATTAATATTTTTGAAATTATTTCTATGTTTTTACTGTGAAACTTCTCAGAAGACAACAATATTGCTCTATCTACTAAGCTATTAATGACACTTTTTTTATATTTATTAGTAGTTTGTGAATTAAAGTTTAAATATCTATCCGTTTTTATGTCTTTTCTATACCAATTTGTTAATATTTTTCCATTGTTGCTTCGTAAAAGTGTCACGTCCAAAAAATTAATAGAGTTTTGATTATTTTCTTTTTCTATTGTGAATTTTAATCTAGGGTGAACATTATTAAAGGTTTCGAAAATTTTATTTATATCTTGTTTGTTGGCTCCAATAATTATGTCGTCAACATATCTCTGATAGAAACTGATATTATTTAACTTTTTTATTATTTCTTTTTCTATATCTTGTAAAACAAGGTTTGCAACTGTACTTGAAAGAGGTTGTCCCATTGCTACTCCATATGTTTGTTTGTAAATTTGGTTATTAAATGAAAAAAAAGTTGAATTTAGTATTATTTCTACAGCTTTTAAGAACTCTTCCTTTGGTATTATTGTGTGTTTTTCAATTTTTTTCCAATATTTTTCAATAGTGTTGAGGGCCAAATCTATTGGAATGTTAGTGTACAAAGAAACTACATCCAGTGAGAAAAGCACATAATTTTTTGGTAATTGTATTTCGTCAATAAAACTTTTAAAAGACCATGAGTCTTTTACACTATATTTATTTGTTTGTGTTATATTTATTAAAATGTTTGATAAAAATTTTGATAATTTATAAAGGGGGCTCATATATGATGCTACTATTGGTCTCAGTGGAATTTCCTTTTTATGCAATTTTGGAAGGCCGTATATTTTTGGAATTAGTCCATTATTAGAAATTAATTTTTTGTAAGTGAAATTATCAATATATTTATTTTCTAGCCATTTTTTTAACATTTTATTGTTTGAAGTTTGAATTGACATTGTAGGGTCTTTATTTACTTTTTTATATGTATCTACGTCATTTAATAGCGATTTCATTTTATCTGCATAGTTGTTTTTGTCGATTATAACAGTTTTCTGTGTTTTATCAGCCTTGGTAATTTTTTTGATTTTGTTCTTAAAGTTAGCAATTTGTTTAGTTTTGTTAAATAGAAAAGATATAATTAGATTTTGTGGTACATTTTTTTCCAAGAAGTTTTTACAATTAGCTATTTTCTGCTTTAAAAAATTTTTTGTTGTGTAAGAATCATTAATAATAATAGATATTATTTGTTTTATATATTGCATTTGTAAATTTTTAAACTTTAATAGATTGTCATTTTTTTCAAAATGAAGATTATCCATATTTTTTTGTAAAAATTTTGGAGTTAAATTTTGATTTTTACATTTTTGGAGAAAATTTATTCTTTCACTAACCTTTACAAATGAAAAACTTGTTTTGTTCAATTTCCTGAAGCACTTAGTAATGGGGAATCCATAGAGATTGTCGATGTTCTTGTAGAATTCTTGGGTGTTGTCCATTTTGAAGATGTATTCTCAATGTAACATACAATTTTCGCAGAATAATTTGATTGAAAAAAATAAAAGAGAGGACTTTTTCTTGGATAGTAATACTGATAATTGGCTTGAAAATTTAAGTAAAAAAAATATTCCCTCAGATATTGTAGATATATTAAAACTTGGTCCCAATTTTAATATTTATGACCCAAAAGAAAATATACCTTTGGAAAATTTTATAATTAATATAGAAAGCGGAATAGATAAAATGAACATTGAAATTCAAAATTCAATTAGAGCCAAAATCAGTAATATTTTAACTAATCATAAAAAAAATAAAAATAAAATCTTTTTGCAACCAATACAACAAAAACAAAATGACATTCTGTTGGAAAAAATTGCAAAAACTAAGAAATTTCTTAAAAATAATAAAGATATATAATTACCAAGGCTGATAAAACACAGAAAACTGTTATAATCGACAAAAACAACTATGCAGATAAAATGAAATCGCTATTAAATGACGTAGATACATATAAAAAAGTAAATAAAGACCCTACAATGTCAATTCAAACTTCAAACAATAAAATGTTAAAAAAATGGCTAGAAAATAAATATATTGATAATTTCACTTACAAAAAATTAATTTCTAATAATGGACTAATTCCAAAAATATACGGCCTTCCAAAATTGCATAAAAAGGAAATTCCACTGAGACCAATAGTAGCATCATATATGAGCCCCCTTTATAAATTATCAAAATTTTTATCAAACATTTTAATAAATATAACACAAACAAATAAATATAGTGTAAAAGACTCATGGTCTTTTAAAAGTTTTATTGACGAAATACAATTACCAAAAAATTATGTGCTTTTCTCACTGGATGTAGTTTCTTTGTACACTAACATTCCAATAGATTTGGCCCTCAACACTATTGAAAAATATTGGAAAAAAATTGAAAAACACACAATAATACCAAAGGAAGAGTTCTTAAAAGCTGTAGAAATAATACTAAATTCAACTTTTTTTTCATTTAATAACCAAATTTACAAACAAACATATGGAGTAGCAATGGGACAACCTCTTTCAAGTACAGTTGCAAACCTTGTTTTACAAGATATAGAAAAAGAAATAATAAAAAAGTTAAATAATATCAGTTTCTATCAGAGATATGTTGACGACATAATTATTGGAGCCAACAAACAAGATATAAATAAAATTTTCGAAACCTTTAATAATGTTCACCCTAGATTAAAATTCACAATAGAAAAAGAAAATAATCAAAACTCTATTAATTTTTTGGACGTGACACTTTTACGAAGCAACAATGGAAAAATATTAACAAATTGGTATAGAAAAGACATAAAAACGGATAGATATTTAAACTTTAATTCACAAACTACTAATAAATATAAAAAAAGTGTCATTAATAGCTTAGTAGATAGAGCAATATTGTTGTCTTCTGAGAAGTTTCACAGTAAAAACATAGAAATAATTTCAAAAATATTAATAAAAAACAATTATCCTGAAAATTTTATTAAAACAAATATTAAAAAAAGATTAAATATTTTAAAAAATAGAAACAATCAATCTATAAATTTACAGCCAAACTTTTTGGATCAAGAATTCAATAATAATCAAACTATAAATGAAAATAAATATATAACAATTCCATTTATACCAAAATTATCACACCAACTAGAAAAAGAATTAAAAAAATATAATTTCAAAATTGCATACAAAAATCATAATACAATAGGAAAAAAATTTTTTAAAAACCTAAAAGATAAAGTTAACCTAGAGAATGAGTCAGAAATAATATATCAAATAGATTGCAAAAACTGTAACGCAAATTACATAGGCCAAACAAAACAATATTTAAAAAAAAGAATAAATCAACATAAAAACTCAATAAAAACAAAAATTTTAACACCTAATAAGCCGAATACAGCTTTATCAGATCATGCGGTAGAAAAACTACATAGTTTCAACTTTGATTCACCTAAACTATTACAAAGGGAAACAAATTTAAAAAAAAGACTAGTACTTGAAATGATAGAAATAAAAAAGAGTCCAAATTCCATCAATTATAGAACTGACATTGAAGGGTTGAACACAGTATACTACGGATTAATAGATTAGTTTTTTCATTTTGTAAGAAAGTTGTGGAGTAGAAAACCAATTATTCATATAGGGAAAGAGTTCTCATAAAAGAATTAAAATATATAAAATTTGTAATAAACGAGAACGATTTGGTTAAATGACTATCGTTGATCATGCGCCTTTGTGTGTGGTTGCCATTTTATTAAAACATTTACGCAGTTTGGTTAGTTACAAGTAAAGTTAAAAAGTTAAAACAAAATTTTAAGAGTATTTAAAAAAAAAGTGTGTTAAGATATGTAAAATTTCAAAAGAAACTAATCTTTGATGTCGAAAGTGTAGTATTTGATAATTTCAAATTTACACTTCAATTTTTTGTAATGTTCTGACAATAAAATGGAGGTGTGTCAAGTCCACCTCCAAAAAAGAATTTGTTTTATGTTTTCTGCATTTAATTAATGGTAAGTTAATTCAGAAGAGGAGAGAGTTATCCTTTCACTAAACTAACCTCATATTGTTTATTACAGATAATGATTACTGAAAGAAAATTAAATTTAATGTTATTAAACGCTTGAAAAAGCTACAAAGTAGCGAAACGTAGCTTTTTAATTTAAATACACTTTTTATATTGCGCATAATTGGCTGGTTTTATTTCCCAAAAAGTTAAATGAAGAAATGCCATAACAGCCGTATTGTCTATTAAAAAAAATACTTTTTTATACCGAAAAGCACTGCCAAACATTCTCGCTCTGTTATGGAGTATTTTCTTTCCGTAGGCGTGAGTGTACGGCTAGCATAAGCTATGACTTGTTCTTCTGCTCCTTCACCTTGTGATAATACTGCCGCAATTCCATAGTCACTTGCATCTGTTTGGATTTTAAATATTTTTGTGAAGTCTGGACTTGCTAGAATAGGGACTGACACTAAAAGTTGTTTAAGTTTATTACATGCTTCTTCTGCCTCAGGCGTCCATTTGATAGCCTGTTTCTTACGTATCCGACCTCTAGTAGTTTGGATGATGGGATCCACAACAGATGAAAAATTGGGAATGAATCGCCGATACCACGATGCCATGCCGAGGAATCTCTTTACTTCAGTGGTATTGGTTGGAGTTTTCATATTCATGATGGCATCAACTTTGTCGGGATCGGTGTGTAATCCTCTCTCGTCAACAATGTAACCCAAATATTTCAGGCTGGATCGACAAAATTCGCATTTTTCTATATTAACCGTCAGTCCTGCTTCTTTTAACCGTTTACAAACTTCTTTCAAAAGCTGAATGTGATGGGAAAACGTATTGCTAATTAAAATAATGTCATCTAAGTAGACAAAAACAAATGGATCTAATTCTGGCCCAAATATGTTGCTCATTAGACGCTGTAGAGTTTGTGAGGCATTGTTCAAGCCAAATGGGAGGACGGTAAACTCAAATAATCCCCGCCTAGGTACGGCAAATGCGGTTTTCTCGCACGACTTTTCATTCAAAGGGATCTGCCAAAATGCCTTTTTTAAGTCTATGGATGATAGATAACGTGCATCGCGCAGACGGTCTAGAATGTCTTGAACATATGGAAGAGGGAACGCATCGTGTTTCGTGACAGCATTTAACTTTCTCCCATCGAAACATGGTCTGTCTTCTCCAGATTTCTTCTTTACCATTACCAGTGGTGAACACCATGGGGACTTAGATGGTCTTATGACACCCAATTTTAACATGTCATCTATTTCTCGGTTTAAATGCTCGAGGAGAGTGGGCGACATCGGATAATATCTCTGTTTGAGAGGAACGGCATCTCCTGTGTCTATATTGTGAGTAACTTGATGTGTTCTCCCTAATTTCGGTCCTCCTATTTCTTCGCGGTACATCTGTATTATTTCATTTAATTTTAACTTCTGGCTTTCATCAAGAACTTCGTATCCTTTCACGGCAGTTAAAGGGCAAAGTGAAGACTCATTTATGAAATATTTGTCGTTGCAAAAATCAGTACACACTCCAAACTCGTAACAGAAGTCAACACCAAGTGTTAATGCTGCAGGAATGGCTGTTGAAACTATAGCTTTTATGTTCTTGGTAACTCCATCTGCAGTAATTGGTAAGTTTGCAGTTCCTAAAACAGTTTGTGCTTTTCCATCTGCCGTATAAAGTTGCACACAGTTTTTCAAGCGTGTAATGCCTAAATCGTATTTGTCTATTAGGTATATTCCCGCTCTTCCTATAATTGTTTGATTAGCTCCGGGGTCCATTAGCACGGTGAACGTATCTTCCCCAATCGCAACATTCAGAAATGGTCTATTGTCTCGTTGTGGATGTATAAAAGTGGCTGCAATATTAACTGGATTTTTGTAAAAATTGTGCACTTTAGCCACCCATTCCTTCCATTCATCCATGTTGGTCTTAACTATTGGTAATTCGACGGACCCGCTCCATCTGTGGCCCGCCGTCCTTGCCCGTTTTTTGAATTACATCGTGAGCAGTTTTGGTATCTAACTTCTGGCGTACCACAACGGAAACAAAATAATTTTAAATCTTCTGTACAAACATGGTAAGTATGTCCTGTAATACCGCAATTCCAGCACTGTAAAGTTGTTCTTGTCCTGTAATTACTGCGAGCTTGTACCGGGGTTTTCCTGAAAGTTTTGTTTAGGTTTATCTCTTCAGCATGAACACTGTTGATTTGTTTCTTCGGTTTCGAGAAACTCTTGCATGCTAAATCAGATTCCAAGGGAAATTCTGCCGCTGCTGAAGGGTTTCTGAATAAATAATTTTGATGCTTTACCTCTTCTAAACGTTTGCACAAAATTCGCAGATCATCTAAGCTGTTAATGATGGTCAAGGCCAGTTGGCTCTTATAATAATAATAATAATAATAATAATAATTTCTAATTTCTTAATAGGGCTGCAAATTTTTTTTGATAATTTTTAGTTGCTCGTCTTTAGAGGGCGTTATTGAAAGTCTGCCAAAAAGATTCACCATCACTGCTATATAAACGCTGGGGTTCTCGTCAATTCCTTGGTACCTTGCTCTTATTTCGGTCCATAAAGCGTCATCGTAGTCCTCCGGCAGAAAAGTTTTTCTAAGTTCTGATGCCAACGTGTCCCAAGAACGTATGTTATCTCTCACTGCTCTGTACCATATTAAAGCGTCTCCCTTAAATAGATCTACTGCGCTACTGAATAATTGATCTTTAGAGATGTTACGAGCTAAACGAAGTTCTTCGACTCTTTCCAGAAAAGCGTTGAGTCCCACCTGCTTCAAGTTTCCATCAAATGTGATGCCCCATTTGCAAACGGGTATGGACTTTGCTTGGGAACTAGGCACTGGTGGTCTTGTTGGTGACGACGCCGTCAGCTGCTGTCTCATATTATCTAAAAATTGACGCATGCTATCATTTATATCATCAACTTTATCTGCTTCTGGTTTAGGATTATGGCTCATCTTGTCTGATTCCTGTTCATCTTCAGATTCTGTAGTACATCGACTTTTTTCTTCAATCTCTTGCATAGCAGTAAGCATTTGTAGACAGTTGGATTTCAATTGCTTCAACAATGTATGTTGTTCATCCCCCTCCGCTTTTATGCGACGTAACCGATTGAAAATATGAGTTAATTTTGTGTTGGCTTTGGTTTGGCTGCTTGGTCTTTGATTATTATTAAACTGTTCCACTAGAGCTTCTGCTTCTTTTAATTTGCTGTCGCAAATCGTCAGTTCGGCTTGTGAATTTAAGTTAATTTCTTCATATTTTTCAATGACAGTGTGGTCGCGTTTTTCCAATGCAATTTTGGCTCGCAGAATTTTTCTTTTATCTTCCACTGGTAGGTCGGTTGCGTCGATATTTCTTACGGTTAATTCGTAAGTTAATTCGTCTGATTTTAATCTATTAACATCCATGTTGCCTTCTAATGATTAAATTTTAACACCTCGAAACGTTGGGCGCCAATCGTGCAACGCCAAAAAATTGGGAAAATAAAAAATGCTGGCTGCATGCACGTCACACCGGCTCTCAGTTTTTCTTGGTTGGCTTGAGTCGTAGGTTCAGTTGTTAACTTAATAAATAATATAAAAATAATTGAGGGCGCCAGGGTCTTTAAATAAGTTTAAAGCTAATGTTACCTTCACTAAGACCCAAGTGAAAATAATTATACAAATAAATAAATGCATAAACACTTGTGAGAAACGTTTTATTAAACAAACTTCCAGTATTTTGTGCAAATGCGGTTGTTCAGGGATACGCAAGAACCGAATATTACAACGTAATGAAATGATGCACAAAACAACAGCCCCTGAAATAAAAAGGGTAGCACCACGCAAGGTACAGGCACCTGTAAAATTAAATAAGCACCTAAGATACTGAGTACGGCCTATATTTAAAAAGAAAGGGGTCGTAAGCGCTTACTATTCTTTCCTGCATTTGTAAGATAAATATTCAGTGGCAAACAAAATATTTTAACGCACCGAAAACAAAATGCTTGCGTAGCGTTGCTTTACACTTTTTGGAGCTAGATGCAAAAAAAATAAAATTACTCAAATAAAAAGAGGCTCCCAATATCCCTAACTTCCGCTCGACACAAATTAATTATATAAGAGATTAACAAATACAAAAAGAATTATATCGTACACAACGTACGCTAGATAACGTAATATGTTGTAAGTTATAAAATGCAAATTTTATAAATGAACTATATTAAAATATTCAAAATGCTAGCCTTAATAAGATCGCGTACAATAAACCAAGCAAATAATTGTACTATGAAACCTTAGAAAAATCTATTTTATATACACACAAAATTAATAACGATAATTAGATATATATAAACTTAAATGTGGCGTTTGTACAACAAAAAATCCAAAGTTCTGCAAGCACCGGCGATGAAGTAGTCGAGGAATAATGTAAAAATACAATATCTGACCTTTAAGTGCGTTGCGTCCGTAATAACTTGTACAATCGTACTTATGTTTTTTTTGTTGACTGCGGGGAACAGATAGATGGAAGGCTAAATCTCTGATTTTCCAAAGTCCCAGGATGTGCAGCTCATCAAGAGTACGGCGTTTCTTATTAAGCAAACGAAATCAGCTTCACCTACGTCTAGCATGCCAACGTCGATGTTAAACAAGTTGACGCAGCTAAACTTATAAGCCTGTAGAACAAAAACGAAGAAAACGATAGAACGAAATACTAGAAAAAAACTCTATACGAACCTTGAGGTGTTAAACGGCTTGTGGATAGGTAACTTTTTGTGATTAAAGTAGTATTGTAACAAATTATAATAATTGCAATGATTGATTAAATCGCACAGTTTACAGCCACTTGTATGGAATACACGCTAAACTCAAAGTTAAAAATCCCCATGAAAGGAGCGAATGCGCGAATTCAAGCGCTGGAATCACAATGCCTTGCACGTTCTAACTTTTACCTCCAAAAACTTTTCCAAAGCCGCGTTATCTTATCATGCAGAAATTGAATAGAAAACTAAAAATTCACTAAAAGTTAATGCAAACGCCACCTATTACTTAAACGAAATAATATATGAAATCAAAATTTGTGGCAAACTAGAAAATTGTCACACGCAATGCCAACATACTGAGGTGGTGCTCTTACTCGTTTGGTTATTGATGGTCGGTACTTCTTTGGGAGCGGTAGCATACGGGTTGTTCTTCCATACGGGTTTCGGATTGGTTCTCGGATAAGTCGGACCGGCTGCTACTACTGGTGTTGGTGGTATGATAGATCGGGTAGCTGTAATCAATGGAACGGGCTTGCGGATATCTTCATATTCTTTAACTGCAGCTAGCAACTGGTCTACGGAATGGCATGTGGATCGGTGTATAAATAAACGGTAATCAGGGAGCAGATTACGGTGTAACCAGAATAATTCTTGGTCCGGTGACATCGCTCCATGTCTTCTGATCAGGGTTTGCAAGTCGATGATGTAACTCACCGCTGTTTTATGCTTCTGCTGTACCCGTTGGCTGATCTGGGCTTCCAGGTTAATCAGGTAGTCGGCAGGTAGGTAGAACGCTCGGAAGTCATGAAGGAAATCGCTCCAACATCTCCAACGCTTCTGGTTATTTCGGTACCACAGCAGAGCGGTGCCGGTAAATATCTCCGTTAGCACTGGTAACAATCGTTCTGCCTGTATGTTGTAGCGCAGGCAGATCTCGTCAAGTCTTTCCAAAAACGCTACGGGGTCAGTGCTGCCATCGAATGTCACATTCCATTTATGGACATTCAAATTATCGGTCCGGGGTGGTTGGGTCGGGGTTGGTACGGTCACTGGTGGCGGTGCTTGGTACATCGGGAAAGCTGTAGGAATATAATACGGCATACCTGCGGCGGCGCTGGTTACAGTTGTATGGGTGTTCAAATAGCCCTGAGGTACGGATGCCGATGCTGATAACGGTGGTTGATACGGTGTAAATGACCTCGGAAAGTGATACGGTATACCAGCGGTTGTGCTGGTCGTGGCGGTTGACGTCTGGGTATACAGAGTGCTTACAGTCGTAGAAGTCGGTGCAGACATCACGGGTACCTTCCACTGAAAGGGGTTTTCCATGCTAGTAGCTGTATAAGGTACGGTCGTTGCTGGGGTTGCTGGTGGATCGGTCACTAGTGGGGCGGTTGGTCCCTCTCGTATGAACTGAACCAGGCGGCGTCTCAATACCTCCGTCGTACCTTCTGGTGACAAACGGAACTTGGTGGCTTCCTCCACTAGTTGTGCCTTCTTAAGGCGGTACACCCAGCTAACCTGGCCATCGGTGAAGTCGAAATTTCTACCTGGGTCGGCGTCATCTTCGACTGGGCTGTTCTCCAGGTCGGACTTCTCAGAATCGGTCATAGTTGCGGTGTTCACTTGTTGATATACTTGCTGGAACGGAAATGCCCTCCAAGTCACGTTACGGGACGGTTCTTCTTTGGGATTGACTGGACAAACGCGGTCCCTGCTCGGGCGCCAAATTTGCGACGCTCTTTTCCCCAGTTGCCTATTTGGCAACTCTGTAGTCCGGTAGTTAACTTGTATTTTGTTGTGGGCGGGATTATACGGCTGCTTATGCGTATAATCTCTGGGAAATTCTCGGGCGCCAGATTTTATATGGAGTTTACTCTCCAGAACGGCTTCGCTGTAACAGAACGGCTTAGCGAAGACCTGGGTAACTGCAGTTGAAGATGTCGGTCTCCAGGGGTCTGTTTGATGGAATGACAGCCTGCAGGTTCTTGAAGCAGCTCTATTTAACTCGGATATATTCAACAAGTCAAGTAAAACAGCATAGAATGTATTAAATACGTCTATTACATAATATCCAATCCAAATTAATAATATACAAGCAAAGCGGATAATATTAAGCAAAAATACGGTAGCAAATACAGTAGCAAATACGGTAGCAAATACGGTAGCAAATACAGTAGCAAATACGGTAGCAAATACGGTAGCAAATACGGTAGCAAGTACGGTAGCAAAACAGTAGCAAGTAAGGTAGCAATACAGTAGCCATACGGTAGCAATACATACATACGGTAGCCAATATATATACAGTAGTCACCAGTATACGGTCGGAAACGGTACCAGTTACTAAAGCAAACAAACTGTTATCTTGACACCAGGCGAACAAATTCGCCACTATGAATCACACAACAAAGCTCTCAAACAAATAGAAAAGAGAAGAGTAAACTTTGCCCAGGAATTGTTTCGCGTAGGCGAGTTAGAGAAGTGCAACCTCAGGAAGTGTTGCGCATGAGGTGCACTCCGGAAAATAAAAGAGTCAGAGAGAGAGAAGAGGAAACTTTGCCCAGGAATTGTTTCGCGTAGGCGAGTTAGAGAAGTGCAACCTCAGGAAGTGTTTCGCGTAAGGTGCACTCCGAAAAACACAGTTTACAAATATATAAGAGAGAGAGAGAGAGAGCAATATTTGACGTTACTAACAATGGTGTCAAAACATAGCTTGCTTACCCCAATGTACTGGATGCGGTGGTCGGTTACCTCGGTCGGAGCACTGGTGACTTGTAGTAGTGGCTGGACTGGTACTTGGCTGGAACATCGGCGAACTGAGTTTCAAAATTCAAAATTTTGAATTTATAGCCGGTCGGTATGCGCCCGAAATCAAAGCGCATAACCACTCTACGAGAGCGGGGTTGACATAGCATCTCTGCGGCTCGATCCGCGGAGACGCGGTTATCTGATTTCCGGCCGTAAATGAAATGTTTGAAATCAAATATACATTTTAAAATTACAATTTTAAAGTACTAAAACGGTTGCTAAATTAATGAAACTTGCACACAATGAATATAAAGCATTAACCAACGGAATACTACTTATTTTAAATATAAAATAAACCCCTAACGGTAACATAAGACTGTAAACGGAAAACGGCATATAAACTCAATGTAAAACTTAAACAGTTCTTATAAATTAAATCAAAATTAGTAATGCTTCGTTACACTGGTGGCACTCCTCTTTCGTCTGGTGGCACTCCTCTTTCGTCTGGTGGCACTCCTCTTTCGTCTGGTGGCACTCCTCTTTCGTCTGGTGGCACTCCTCTTTCGTCTGGTGGCACTCCTCTTTCGTCTGGTGGCACTCCTCTTTCGTCTGGTGGCACTCCTGTTTCGCCTGGTGGCACTCCTCTTTCGTCTGGTGGCACTCCTCTTTCGTCTGGTGGCACTCCTCTTTCGTCTGGTGGCACTCCTCTTTCGTCTGGTGGCACTCCTCTTTCGTCTGGTGGCACTCCTCTTTCGTCTGGTGGCACTCCTTTTTCGTCTGGTGGCACTCCTCTTTCGTCTGGTGACACTCCTCTTTCGTCTGGTGGCACTCCTCTTTCGTCTGGTGGCACTCCTCTTTCGTCTGGTGGCACTCCTCTTTCGTCTGGTGGCACTCCTCTTTCGTCTGGTGGCACTCCTCTTTCGTCTGGTGGCACTCCTCTTTCGTCTGGTGGCACTCCTCTTTCGTCTGGTGGCACTCCTCTTTCGTCTGGTGGCACTCCTCTTTCGTCTGGTGGCACTCCTCTTTCGTCTGGTGGCACTCCTCTTTCGTCTGGTGGCACTCCTCTTTCGTCTGGTGGCACTCCTCTTTCGTCTGGTGGCACTCCTCTTTCGTCTGGTGGCACTCCTCTTTCGTCTGGTGGCACTCCTCTTTCGTCTGGTGGCACTCCTCTTTCGTCTGGTGGCACTCCTCTTTCGTCTGGTGACACTCCTCTTTCGTCTGGTGGCACTCCTCTTTCGTCTGGTGGCACTCCTCTTTCGTCTGGTGGCACTCCTCTTTCGTCTGGTGGCACTCCTCTTTCGTCTGGTGGCACTCCTCTTTCGTCTGGTGGCACTCCTCTTTCGTCTGGTGGCACTCCTCTTTCGTCTGGTGGCACTCCTCTTTCGTCTGGTGGCACTCCTTTTTCGTCTGGTGGCACTCCTCTTTCGTCTGGTGGCACTCCTCTTTCGTCTGGTGGCACTCCTCTTTCGTCTGGTGGCACTCCTCTTTCGTCTGGTGGCACTCCTCTTTCGTCTGGTGGCACTCCTCTTTCGTCTGGTGGCACTCCTCTTTCGTCTGGTGGCACTCCTCTTTCGTCTGGTGGCACTCCTCTTTCGTCTGGTGGCACTCCTCTTTCGTCTGGTGGCACTCCTCTTTCGTCTGGTGGCACTCCTCTTTCGTCTGGTGGCACTCCTCTTTCGTCTGGTGGCACTCCTCTTTCGTCTGGTGGCACTCCTCTTTCGTCTGGTGGCACTCCTCTTTCGTCTGGTGGCACTCCTCTTTCGTCTGGTGGCACTCCTCTTTCGTCTGGTGGCACTCCTCTTTCGTCTGGTGGCACTCCTCTTTCGTCTGGTGGCACTCCTCTTTCGTCTGGTGGCACTCCTCTTTCGTCTGGTGGCACTCCTCTTTCGTCTGGTGGCACTCCTCTTTCGTCTGGTGGCACTCCTCTTTCGTCTGGTGGCACTCCTCTTTCGTCTGGTGGCACTCCTCTTTCGTCTGGTGGCACTCCTCTTTCGTCTGGTGGCACTCCTCTTTCGTCTGGTGGCACTCCTCTTTCGTCTGGTGGCACTCCTCTTTCGTCTGGTGGCACTCCTCTTTCGTCTGGTGGCACTCCTCTTTCGTCTGGTGGCACTCCTCTTTCGTCTGGTGGCACTCCTCTTTCGTCTGGTGGCACTCCTCTTTCGTCTGGTGGCACTCCTCTTTCGTCTGGTGGCACTCCTCTTTCGTCTGGTGGCACTCCTCTTTCGTCTGGTGGCACTCCTCTTTCGTCTGGTGGCACTCCTCTTTCGTCTGGTGGCACTCCTCTTTCGTCTGGTGGCACTCCTCTTTCGTCTGGTGGCACTCCTCTTTCGTCTGGTGGCACTCCTCTTTCGTCTGGTGGCACTCCTCTTTCGTCTGGTGGCACTCCTCTTTCGTCTGGTGGCACTCCTCTTTCGTCTGGTGGCTCTCCTCTTTCGTCTGGTGGCACTCCTCTTTCGTCTGGTGGCACTCCTCTTTCGTCTGGTGGCACTCCTCTTTCGTCTGGTGGCACTCCTCTTTCGTCTGGTGGCACTCCTCTTTCGTCTGGTGGCACTCCTCTTTCGTCTGGTGGCACTCCTCTTTCGTCTGGTGGCACTCCTCTTTCGTCTGGTGGCACTCCTCTTTCGTCTGGTGGCACTCCTCTTTCGTCTGGTGGCACTCCTCTTTCGTCTGGTGGCACTCCTCTTTCGTCTGGTGGCACTCCTCTTTCGTCTGGTGGCACTCCTCTTTCGTCTGGTGGCACTCCTCTTTCGTCTGGTGGCACTCCTCTTTCGTCTGGTGGCACTCCTCTTTCGCCTGGTGGCACTCCTCTTTCGTCTGGTGACACTCCTCTTTCGTCTGGTGGCACTCCTCTTTCGTCTGGTGGCACTCCTCTTTCGTCTGGTGGCACTCCTCTTTCGTCTGGTGGCACTCCTCTTTCGTCTGGTGGCACTCCTCTTTCGTCTGGTGGCACTCCTCTTTCGTCTGGTGGCACTCCTCTTTCGTCTGGTGGCACTCCTCTTTCGTCTGGTGGCACTCCTTTTTCGTCTGGTGGCACTCCTCTTTCGTCTGGTGGCACTCCTCTTTCGTCTGGTGGCACTCCTCTTTCGTCTGGTGGCACTCCTCTTTCGTCTGGTGGCACTCCTCTTTCGTCTGGTGGCACTCCTCTTTCGTCTGGTGGCACTCCTCTTTCGTCTGGTGGCACTCCTCTTTCGTCTGGTGGCACTCCTCTTTCGTCTGGTGGCACTCCTCTTTCGTCTGGTGGCACTCCTCTTTCGTCTGGTGGCACTCCTCTTTCGTCTGGTGGCACTCCTCTTTCGTCTGGTGGCACTCCTCTTTCGTGTGGTGGCACTCCTCTTTCGTCTGGTGGCACTCCTCTTTCGTCTGGTGGCACTCCTCTTTCGTCTGGTGGCACTCCTCTTTCGTCTGGTGGCACTCCTCTTTCGTCTGGTGGCACTCCTCTTTCGTCTGGTGGCACTCCTCTTTCGTCTGGTGGCACTCCTCTTTCGTCTGGTGGCACTCCTCTTTCGTCTGGTGGCACTCCTCTTTCGTCTGGTGGCACTCCTCTTTCGTCTGGTGGCACTCCTCTTTCGTCTGGTGGCACTACTCTTTCGTCTGGTGGCACTCCTCTTTCGTCTGGTGGCACTCCTCTTTCGTCTGGTGGCACTCCTCTTTCGTCTGGTGGCACTCCTCTTTCGTCTGGTGGCACTCCTCTTTCGTCTGGTGGCACTCCTCTTTCGTCTGGTGGCACTCCTCTTTCGTCTGGTGGCACTCCTCTTTCGTCTGGTGGCACTCCTCTTTCGTCTGGTGGCACTCCTCTTTCGTCTGGTGGCACTCCTCTTTCGTCTGGTGGCACTCCTCTTTCGTCTGGTGGCACTCCTCTTTCGTCTGGTGGCACTCCTCTTTCGTCTGGTGGCACTCCTCTTTCGTCTGGTGGCACTCCTCTTTCGTCTGGTGGCACTCCTCTTTCGTCTGGTGGCACTCCTCTTTCGTCTGGTGGCACTCCTCTTTCGTCTGGTGGCACTCCTCTTTCGTCTGGTGGCACTCCTCTTTCGTCTGGTGGACTTGGACTTGGACTTGGACTTGGACTTGGACTTGGACTTGGACTTGGACTTGGACTTGGACTTGGACTTGGACTTGGACTTGGACTTGGACTTGGACTTGGACTTGGACTTGGACTTGGACTTGGACTTGGACTTGGACTTGGACTTGGACTTGGACTTGGACTTGGACTTGGACTTGGACTTGGACTTGGACTTGGACTTGGACTTGGACTTGGACTTGGACTTGGACTTGGACTTGGACTTGGACTTGGACTTGGACTTGGACTTGGACTTGGACTTGGACTTGGACTTGGACTTGGACTTGGACTTGGACTTGGACTTGGACTTGGACTTGGACTTGGACTTGGACTTGGACTTGGACTTGGACTTGGACTTGGACTTGGACTTGGACTTGGACTTGGACTTGGACTTGGACTTGGACTTGGACTTGGACTTGGACTTGGACTTGGACTTGGACTTGGACTTGGACTTGGACTTGGACTTGGACTTGGACTTGGACTTGGACTTGGACTTGGACTTGGACTTGGACTTGGACTTGGACTTGGACTTGGACTTGGACTTGGACTTGGACTTGGACTTGGACTTGGACTTGGACTTGGACTTGGACTTGGACTTGGACTTGGACTTGGACTTGGACTTGGACTTGGACTTGGACTTGGACTTGGACTTGGACTTGGACTTGGACTTGGACTTGGACTTGGACTTGGACTTGGACTTGGACTTGGACTTGGACTTGGACTTGGACTTGGACTTGGACTTGGACTTGGACTTGGACTTGGACTTGGACTTGGACTTGGACTTGGACTTGGACTTGGACTTGGACTTGGACTTGGACTTGGACTTGGACTTGGACTTGGACTTGGACTTGGACTTGGACTTGGACTTGGACTTGGACTTGGACTTGGACTTGGACTTGATTGTGATTGTGATTGTGATTGTGATTGTAATTGTAATTGTAATTGTAATTGTAATTGTAATTGTAATTGTATATGTAATTGTAATTGTAATTGTAATTGTAAGTGTAACTATAACTGTAACTGTAACTGTAACTGTAACTGTAACTGTAACTGTAACTGTAACTGTAACTGTAACTGTTACTGTAACTGTAACTGTAACTGTAACAGTAACTGTAACTGTAACTGTAACTGTAACTGTAACTGTAACTGTAATTGTAACTGTAATTGTAATTGTATATGTAATTGTAAATGTAATTGTAATTGTAAGTGTAACTGTAACTGTGACTGTAACTGTAACTGTAACTACAACTGTAACTGTAACTGTAACTGTAACTGTAACTGTAACTGTAACTGTAACTGTAAGTGTAACTGTAATTGTATTTGTAATTGTAATTGTAATTGTAAGTGTAACTATAACTGTAACTGTAACTGTAACTGTAACTGTAACTGTAACTGTAACTGTAACTATAACTGTAACTGTAACTGTAACTGTAACTGTAACTGTAACTGTAACTGTAACTGTAACTGTAACTGTAACTGTAAGTGTAACTGTAATTGTAATTGTAATTGTAATTGTAATTGTAAGTGTAACTATAACTGTAACTGTAACTGTAACTGTAACTGTAACTGTAACTGTAACTGTAACTGTAACTGTAACTGTAACTGTAACTATAACTGTAACTGTAACTGTAACTGTAACTGTAACTGTAACTGTAAGTGTAACTGTAATTGTAATTGTAATTGTAATTGTAAGTGTAACTATAACTGTAACTGTAACTGTAACTGTAACTGTAACTGTAACTGTAACTGTAACTGTAACTGTAACTGTAACTGTAACTGTAACTGTAACTGTAACTGTAACTGTAACTGTAACTGTAATTGTAACTGTAATTGTAATTGTATATGTAATTGTAATTGTAATTGTAATTGTAATTGTAATTGTAATTGTAATTGTAAGTGTAACTGTAACTGTAACTGTAACTGTAACTGCAACTGTAACTGTAACTGTAACTGTAACTGTAACTATAACTGTAAGTGTAACTGTAATTGTAATTGTAATTGTTATTGTAATTGTAAGTGTAACTATAACTGTAACTGTAACTGTAACTGTAACTGTAACTGTAACTGTAACTGTAACTGTAATTGTAACTGTAATTGTAATTGTATATTTAATTGTAATTGTAATTGTAATTGTAATGGTAATTATAATTATAATTGTTATTGTAATTGTAATTGTAATTGTAATTGTAATTGTAATTGTAATTGTAATTGTAATTGTAATTTTAATTTTAATTGTAGTTGTAATTGTAATTGTAATTGTAATTGTGATTGTGATTGTGATTGTAACTGTAATTGTAATTGTAATTGTAATTGTAATTGTAATTGTAATTGTAATTGAGTAGGATGAAAATGAGGGTTCTGGATCCACCTCCCACCACTTGACCTCCACCCCCCACCACTCAAAGGTTATTGACCTAGGTCGTTGACCTTTTGACCTTGACCTCCACCTCCCACCACCCAAAGGTCATTAAACTAGGTCATTGATCCTTGACCTCCACCCCCACCACTCTAAGATCATTGACCCACCCCCACCACTCTAAGATCATTGATCCACCCCCACCACTCACCGGTCATTGACCTCAACCTTGACCTCTCATTGACCCAGGTCATGGTATAATGAACTATTCAATACCACCTCCCACTTAAAGATTTTAGTATTTATAAGCAGCATGATCCTGTGAAAATATCAGTGTTAAGCATAGCTGAACGGTTTATAAACAAGTAAGTTATATTTAAAAATTTTGGTTCTAGTCTAATTAAATGTACTTATGTGTTTTAGTGGAAAATTTGAAAAATTGTATTAAACAAGCTAAAAACTTGGCACAGAAGCGAACCGTTTCAACCACATTTCAAAATGGTGAAGGAATATACTATCCTCTGATTAGTCAAAGCATTTATTTTTTAAACAAATCGAAAACTAAATGTGTGAAAGTTGGATTGTTACCATTGTTAGGATTTGTACCAACAGTGAAAATTTGTGGACAAAAAAATCAGTGGTCTTTATTTGATAAATTTGAATGGAATATTCTACTTGAGAATCAAGGAATTATAACGAATTATTTTCAAAATGCAGATCATCAGTGGCCACCTTTGATGATAGGTTCCAAGACAATCCATTTTGAATTCGTGCAGCAGACAAAAGCTATAAAAATTGAAAAAATCGATTCAGAAGTGTGGTTAGGGTGGGAATCCGTTGCAGAGTTATGGAATTTGGTGAATGTAATTAATTATCAATTACAAATAGTGGAGCATGCGCGTTTCGATGAGTTTTATGAGAACATAATAAGTGCATTAGCAGTAATGCCTGGTGATATTAAAGAAAACTGTAATAACATACTAACACCGTTGAAAGATACGAAATCAGACAACGTGTTATATATGATGGAAGTGTTACATTTCATGCCACAGAAGGTAGTTGCAGATATTGAGTAAGAAAAAAGTGTTTCGGGGCAGTAAAGGGTTGGAAACGATTGGGAGCTGTTGGTGAGAGTTAGTGTATTAACTTCGATCGACCCTTGAAATTTGAATATTAAAAATGTGGATGTGTTACGCAGAACAATCTTGGACGAAGGCTGTAGATAAGTTAAGTGCAGTAGAGAGATTGATGCAACAATTTGAAGCTTTAGAGTTTGAAGCAAATCATGAACAAGTATATGGTAACGGACTTTTTAGTGTTGAATACTGTGAAGAGTTGGAAAAGAAATATAAACGTGGATTTGAAATTTGTAAGGAATTTAAAAATGGAAAGAGTTGTGCTAGCTGTTTTGTGTTAAAACTGATTGAGACAGGTTTAAAGGATTTTATTAACGAGTTTAATCGTTTCTTTCCGGAAATAGAACATTTTGAACAATTAGAAAAAAAGGAATAAACTATGGTGCGGGTAATGAAGTTTGTACGCTTTAATGAGTCTATAAATAAAATTAATCATATGATAGTGTGGTCGTACGCCTTTGAACAAGCTAGGAAAAGTGAATGGGAGTGTATAGCTAGAGATAGATTTCGATTCGAAAGAAGAATTCAAATAGTTAGTAATATTTTAAATAATGTTTTAGACAATAAGCATAGATTACGGATTTACGAGGAGCGATTTAAAGATTTGTAAACTGTTATTTTTGCTATAATTAGTGTAATATGTAAGATTGAACGTTCTGTATTGTTGTAATATCCTATAATGGCTTTATATATTATGTATTGTAAATGTAGCTCTCATATATCATAATAAAACAATAGATAAAATGTAAGAATTTATTTATTAAAAAAGTTATTTCATTACAAATTTATCATATAAATAATATACATTAGATAAAGCACATACAGAAGGAGATTTTAAATGATAAAAGCATGATGGTATCAAAGGGTTTAAAGCTGGCTGTTCGTCGAATTCAATAACTGGTTTAGAAATATAATTTCGTATGTAGACTGCTTTCTCATGACCCTTTACGTAAACGGAATCTGCATCCCGAGTTAATCGTTGAAGAATTCTTGGGAATAAAAAAGTTGGTGTAAAACCTTCAACCCAATCAAGACAGTGATGATTATGAATTAACCAGTTTGCTTGCTTTTTAAATTCTGCTTCTAAGGTGTCAAAAGCAAACGGTGGTTTAAATATGTGGTGTGAAACATGGTTCCCATCATAAATAGCTAATTCCTTAGGTGTAAACATTTTTTCAGAGGTTTTGAATCCTTGTACGTCCACTACTGTAATCTGCATTATCAGTTGTTACACCGTCAACCAAACTATTGAAACTGTCGAACACCGTTTATGATATTATGTTAAATAGTTTAAAGTTGTTTAACTGCTTTTGTAAGTGCATTCTATGTAAACACACGATCGTGTAGAATTAGACAATGAGCTGTTGTTTGTGCAGGTACGTTTTTGTTGGTTTCAAATTCGATTCTAAGCACTACCGCCCTAGGATTCAATCCATCTTTCTGATTGGAACAATCAATAACAACTAAAGGAGCAATATCTTTGAAGGTTGTAGGGGATAGTAAAGGTTCATCCTCTTTTCCATAATAAGAAGATTGAAATTTAGCATACATTTGGTAGAGCGTTGCAAAATGGTTGTTATTAAAATTTATGTTTAAATTATCATATGGATATCTTTCAGTGTTTAAATAAGCTCTTACGTTTTGAATATCGCAGGGATCAAATTTACTCATATCTTTAGTAATTTCACCCTCTCGACCGGTTTGAAAACCTATTATTAAAAATCTGGGAGTTTCCAAACTTGCTGCCGTTTTAACAGGCCAGGTATGTTTATCTGCTTCCTGAAGACTTGGGAAAACATGGGTTTCCCAACTCCTAAATGCTATTTGAGTGTCAACATTTTTATCAACGTATTTAGTCAAAGCTAATTCTTCTGCAAGACCGGCAGTGATGTGTGGAACTTTCCAATAAATTTTATCTATTTCAACTGTAACATTTGGATCAGTACCTGTGAGCGCGTTAATATCCGTGTTACTTCGAATCAACACCAATTCCTGCCTAATATTTAAAATAACTTTCTTGTAATCTTCAGCAAAACCTAATAATCTGCTTAGCGGTATGCAAACGTTGAAATTCCCATTCAAATCAACTGTTGTGTTTTTCCCGTTTGGAAACCATCCAGAATTTTCAAGCATCCTACTATCATTAGGGGTGTCTGATGCATATCCTTTCATGGTGGATGTTAACCCAAGCTTTGTTGTAGCATCAATTTTAACCCCATTCATTTCATATCGAGCTTCGCTAAACAGAAATGTGGGACCATTATTTATGAATGTAGTGGTTAGTTCTTTAACTGGTGGTGTACCAACTTCTCTTATTGGCGGGTTACCATCTTTATTTTTTAACCTCCCCTCCATATATAGATAACTCTGACTTGGTAAAGTACTCATACCTTCATGTATTGGAAAACGAATCTCATCATTGTTTCCGAATCGCGTAGTATAAGGTTGATGTGTATGTATTTCAGCATTTACGATGGAATTGTCCACGTACACTTTTTCACTAACATTTAGTATACTCATTGTAATAAAGTAAGTCCGAGAGATCGCAAAAACAGCTTATTGTTCTGTGTTAATCGCTTAACCGGTCGTTGACTACTACATTTTTTAGAGTTAGAGCAACGCCTTTTATACCATTCCGGAGGAGGAACAACACACCCCTTTAGATAATTCGAGTTATATCGAAACACCATTATAAACACGTTTCAGATGTAGTCCTATCGTGACCGTTTCTTCTCTAAAATTGACGAGATCACCATCTTAATCTACTATTTTAAGCGTTATGTCTGTCAACGTATTTACATTAATTGGAAGATAAATTACGTGGTCCGGACTTTCAATTATTTTGTAGCCTGGAGGCACGCTTGGGAAAAATTGATGAATAACGTGAGAAGCTTGTCCGTTTTTATAGTTGCCCGTTGTTATGTTACATTCAATCAATAATGAGTTGACCTTTACAATACTTGTAATATAATCAGAATCCTGTTTAGAATTAGCCGGAATTTTTTTTTCTTAAACCCTAAAAGCGGTCCTATGGAGTTCGCAACGTCAAAATCTACTTCCCCTGAAGTTTTAATCTTGGTTTTCAAAGTATTATTATTTGGCATCAATTCCACACTTTCATGAGTTGATTGATCCAATTTAGAATTGATAAAGGTATTCAACTCCGATATCTCATAACTTCCTTCGTCCACGGTTATTAATCTATTTTTGAACAAGAATTGATTATTAGTTGACGTCACATTTGGCATACTATTATAAGTTTCAAAAGATGTTAAACCCATAACATATTCCGCATCAGGATCGAGAATAATGGGAGGATTAAAATTAGCAGTTAAAACGGATGCTTTATCCGACAATGTAAATGTGATGGACATATCGCCACGAAATTTGGATAAGCACTAACACAAAACATTATCGACCATATGTATATAGGAACCGCAGTACTAGATGTCCACAGTTGTAAGAATTTAATGTTTGCAATTTATCGTAATTATATTTAATGTTATTCCCGCTACCGTCACTCCGAAAGTAATGTGTCAGCTCTAGAGGAGGTTTTAATTGTCCTATACTATCGAAATATATTATTTTATTACGACGTTTGACATATGCAGTCCAATGTGTACCTTCCCCAATTTTTTCATCAAGATTTACGATTCCACTTTCCGTATCATAAATTTTTGAAGGTAAATTGTCTCGCATATATATCCCCCTGAAATGTGGAATTTTTAATTTTTTAACGTAACCCATTAAATCGATATTTGTTAATGCTCTGTGTGGTAGCTTCAACGGGAATTTTTTTGATAAGGAGTTAAATACAATCCAAGTCCTTTCTTATAAGGTTTTAAATATAAACCTTTTCCAACAGCAGCACCTTCCATAGATCGATTGTGTCTCTCCGTTTCTTGCAAAGTCTTAGCCGCCGCTTTAGAATCACTAACAGCTTTTGCAACACCAGCAGCACCACCAGCTAAAGATCCTAGAGCACCCAACGCTGCAAATATGGGTATAAGAGGTAAAATACCTCCTGTTTTAGGAATAGGAATTACTCTCTGCTTTGGAGGCGCAAGTTTCTTTTTTTAAGAGAAGTTAACGCGATTTTAGCAGTATTCAACAAATTAGAAGTAACGCCTCCTCCGATACGTTTTCGAGCTACCGTAACAGCATTCTTAAAACTAATAGCTCTCCCGGAATACTTTCTTTCGCTTTTTTTACCGCGTTTAACACCCATTCCTAATTTAGTTTTTCCCTTCATAATACCGCTTATAGTTAATGCAGCTGCTTTTTCACCAAACGTTGCGTCTTTGGATTTAAATCGTTCCCACGCCTTCTCTCCTAATATGTTATCAGCCTTGTGACGTTCTTCGATTTTATTGGAGGCAGCGTAACTAATATCGTGTTTTTTGCAAGCCTCATCCAAAGGGTTAATTCCTTTATCACCTCTAGCGAGTCTTTTAGTCAAACGAGTACCTGGTCCACAAAAACGGTATCCGGGTAAATGTAATTCCACAGGCAATTTATTGATGAGGGTGTTAATCAATCCACCACCTGTTCTTCCAACCGCTCGACGTCGACTAAAGTTATTGGAATACCGACGTTTCATTATTAACCTGTCCTTAACAACTATCGAAAAGCGACTAATACAATTTATAGAAAAGTGGGAATATATGTATGCAACTGCAGTAACAGAATGGATGAGATTCGGATCACATCGCAAAACCAAACTTTACCAATAAAAAATCATGACTCAAACAATGCCATAAAACAGTATCGGAAACATGGTGTTTTACTAGGTGGTTGCAAACGAGGTCTTATTGTAGGCAGAAGCGGAAGTGGAAAAACTAATGTTATTATCAGTTTGTTGGAAGATCCCAATGGTTTACGATTCGAAAACGTTTATTTATACTCTAAGACTTTGTACCAACCAAAATATGATTACCTAAGGAAACTTTTAGAACCCATAAGTGGTTTAGGTTATTATGAATACGAAGAAGGTTCGGAAATTATTTCACCCAACGAAGCCAAAACAAACTCAGTTATTATTTTCGATGATGTTGTGTGTGATAATCAGAGTATAATTAGAGATTATTATTGTTTCGGTCGACATAAGAATAACGATTGCTTTTATCTGTGTCAAACTTATTCAAAAATCCCTAAGCAACTTATAAGGGATAATGCAAATTTAATAGTTATTTTTAAACAGGATATTACTAATCTAAAACATATATACGACGAACACGTCAGTTTAGACAATATATCGTTCGAACAATTTAAGAAGCTATGTAGACACTGTTGGGATGTTGAGTTTGGATTTTTGGTGATAGATAAAGACTTTAAAAAGAATTCCGGCCGTTATCGAAAGGGTTTCGATCGTTTCATTAGTATATAAATATTCAAGCTATTGTATGCTCAAGTTAGTTACCATGGATAAGCGTGTGGCGGAGGAGTTGATTAAAGCTAGAAAAGCCGTCAAGAAAAAATTTAAAAGTCTTAAGAGCGATTCCACACAATCAGAGCTGGAGTTACATAAAAAATTTCAACCCATCGCTCAACCGTTGAAAGAGTTGATAACCAGTTTAAAATCTGGAAGTTTACATCCCAAACTAGAACCTCCCCAAATTAAACTATCTCCGCTAATTAAACGATCTCCTAAAAAATCTCCCACCGTATCAGACACTCCAAAAGAGAATATTCTAGAAGAAACACAGGAAAACAGTGATGTAGCACGCGAACTCAGTTTTCTGGATACAGAAGTGGTTGCAGAACACGATCCTCTACCTACGTTAGAGGATTTAAGACATGAACTGTCAATTGCAGGAAGAACTCCAGCATTCGAGGAATATTTGGATCAATATAAAGGACTAGCTAAAATGTACGTGGAAGATATGTTTAGAGATGCAGAAAACGACTTCGATCACCATTACGGTGTACGTTATGTTCCGGAGCTGGATAGATTTGAAATAGGAAATTCAGAACTAACTTTTATCGATGAAGACATAAATATTAAGCTACCCGATAATAAACAATTCCAATACGCCGGAACGCCAGGGTTGTACGAACTGTTATTCAAAAAAAAACCTCTCGGTTTTAAGGAGAAAGATGGGAAAAATTATAAAGACATTTTATAGCGCACTAACGCTGCACGTAAACACTACAACCCAGACGAAGGTATACTAGGTACGGGGAAAAAATATTCAAATACTATCAGACCACTCTTATTTCCCAAACCCTCGAAACCTACATCTACCAGATCGAGAACTGCAAGTATATCAAAAAGAGGGGGAGGAATGCACATGTTAAATTTGAATAATAAAAAACTCGAGTTTGTTCCTTGGAAGGATCCCAATAAGTTAGTAGATCGATTAAGGATTTTAATGAGTTCAAAATCTGCAGGACATACGGGACATACAAACGAAATTATATATATCATCGACGAATTGAGAGGAGCCAAAATTATTAAATAAAAAGGAATGCAATTATACACGGTTCTCAGACTATCGTAAAAGTTATTATAGTGAACATCAATATGACACTCGATAAGTTCGGTAGACACCTTCACGGTCACCATACAGATCATTATAAATTATGTTTAGTGGAAGATATATCAACTCTTTATTACTATACCATGTTCTATATGTTAGCTACAAATACGGATGAAAATGGATATTATCGAATCGTTAACAGCGAAAATTTTAAATATAAGTACACATTACCTCCATCAACTATTACACATTGTAAGTTTACTCCACCAAACACTAAAATATACATAAATGATGTGAATGTGGATGATTCATCACTTCGTGGGTTGACACTCAATACAGGTGATACAATAAGCGCGCGGTTCAACAAAAACTCAAAGGCAACGTTTGCATTTGAAGCTCTTTTAAAAATCAACTTAATTACAAAAACGTCACAATAAATTGAAGCATGGGCCAGATTAGAAAAATTGTTTCAAGTGTTAAAGAAGAAATCGTAAACGAATTACATAAGCCAGCCAGAAAAAATTATAAACGAAGACGTGTAATTTTGAAATGATTAAACGATTTATTTCAAGCAGATTTGGTGGAAATGATACCTTATGCTAAATTTAATAACGGATTTAGATATATATTAGTTGTAATTAATGCATTCTCCAAATACGTGTGGGCGTATCCATTAAAAAGAAAAACTGGAGGAGAAGTAGCTAACGCAACGAAAAAATTATTATTATCACTTAAAATCACTCCAAACAATCTACAGCAGACATGGGAAAAGAATTTTACAATAAAAATTTTGCAAATTTAATGAAACAATTTAATATAAATCACTACAGTACGTATTCAAATACGAAAAGTAGTATTGTTGAAAGAGTTAACCGCACTCTTAAAAATTTAATGTGGAAACAATTCAGCATCGAAGGTTCTTACAGATGGTTAGATTTATTACCAAAAATCGTTCAAAAGTACAACGCTACGAAACATCGTACCACGGGATTTAAACCGAAAGATGTTAATAACAAAAATGCAAAAGGTATTTTAGCAACAGCATATAATTACGTGAAGACGATCGATCCTAGAACACGGAAGTTTAAGCTTGACGATGACGTGAGAATAAGTAAACATCGAGAAGCATTCGATAAGGGTTACACCCCTAATTGGAGCACCGAAATCTTTAAAATTGCTAAAGTTAAACTTACCAATCCAACAACCTATATTTTGAAAGATAATCAAAACCAAGAAATTAAAGGAGGATTTTACGAATACGAACTTCAAAAAGTAAAACATTCTAATGTTTATCTAGTGGAAAAAGTCTTAAGAAAAAAAGGGGAGAAGGTGTTCGTAAAATGGTTGGGTTTCGATAAAACACATAATTCGTGGATTTCTAAAAACAATATAGCGTAACTGATTTACTAATTAAAAATTGTTAATACTTTACTATTTACAAATGGTACTTATGTATAATTTTTTAAATAAAAAATTCATAGAATATTTGTTTATTTTACATACAAGTTTACAAACACATGTAAAACATAAATACACAATGGAAAACAACAATATCGGTTAGAAACAAAAGTTATGCAACTAAACTATTACATATAATTTCGAACAATATCATCCAAACCTTCATAGAAAATTTGTTGTAAATACATGTTTAATTAAATACAAATACGTTTAAAATTATAGAAATATACAAATATTGGTTCGAAACAAAAGTTATACACATCACATTCAACAAATTAATACATATCATTTCGAACAACATCACCCAACATAGCTACTAAGTCATCCAGCCGATCAGGAGGGGTGTCATATAAATAAATAAGTTCATGACCCCACGCCAAAGTTTGGGAAGTGCCCGGAATAAGAAACCTTTTATCATCCTTAGAAGATAAAGCAACTTTATTTTTAAGTTCCGTATACATATTATGCAGAGCAGATCTAAAAATGTACATCTTACAAAAAATGTATTTGTTATTATGTTCAACAATGGAACTGTAGTCCTCCCCCGTTAAACATTTATCTATCGCATTCTTTTTGACACCTTTAGCTTTTTTTACAGTTTCATCTCCAACATTGACACAATACGACTTAGCCCCCGTACCGTAAAAACTGGAAACAGGAATGCCAGCATATTCATCTTTCATTTTACCCAGAACCGACTTGGTAATCGGAATTTGATACACATTATCAGGAGGAAAATTTGCAGTATCAAATTTGTCTATATTTTGACGGATATCTTCGTAAAAATTTTCAGTGTTAATTTTAAGTATTAAAGAATCAGTGTCCGTGTAAAGCAAAGAAACGGAGTTGCCGTAAACGCGTTTAAGAAAATCATAATAAAACTCGTAAATAACAGTTTTGGAGAGATCTAAAACAGTAAACCCAACATAGATTGGTTTATCATACATAACGCTTACTTTATTTAATTCAACAGCCACCAAATTTTCCGAAAATATGCTAAGATTTTTAAAAGACGGTTTCGCTATATACGTTTCAACTCCGAATCTTTTACCAACATTTTCCCAATGGCTAAGCAATTTGACATTACATCTATTGTCCACGTTTTCCATAGTTTTTCCGAACATAGCATTGTTCATAAGTTTAAAATGGTTTTTTTCAAACTTGTTTCTCGATTTATTTCGTAATTCAGTATTGAAGTCAACATAGGGTTTTAACCAAGGAGATTGAAGAAACTTTAAAATGCGGTAAGTTTTTGACAAGACGAGACCGTGAGACAAAGCCTGCTTTAAATTTTGATAATGTATAACATATTTAGATTTATCATTCAAATTTGGAATTAATTTCGGCATGGTAGATTCAGAAACAGGAGGAACCATAATTTCCGGACAGAATGGTAAATCATTATGAGGATCATGCAACTCCGCCGGGTAACGCAAATCAACTTCCAAAACATATCCCCAATCTGAATCATCCCGAATTTCATTAACATCGAAATTGCATATTTCATTTTCCAATAACCAAGAAAATTTAGAATGGGGAAGGTGTTGTATCATGCTGTACCCATATAAGTTCGTAGCATCAAGGTATGCTATAAACGTTTTGGGTAAGGTAGGATCGTAATCGGGGAAAAAAGGATTGTTGGCTATCGCTTTTCTATCGATACAAACGCTAACACCGCCTCTAATTCCTTTTCGGAAAAAATGAAACATATCGATATCGGTTAACAGTTCCAACTCAACCTTTGTATACTTTAACATAGCATCCCAAGTAAAACCGGGCGTCGTAAAGTAGTGGGCGGGGTCAAGTTTATAATTTTGAAGAGAAACCTTCCGAAAATTTTCAAACACGTCAGCTAGAATTAATACATCAGATTTCAAATACACGTCTGAATAATCTCCTAACGTGTCACATCCAAACACTTCCCATACTCGTTGTGCACGCGCATAATCATCCTCAGAAATTTCTTCATCGCGCAATTTATCATAAAACTGTTCACGAGAGGGAAGCACCTGTTCATCTAATTTAGAAAAAGAATTCACATATGAATACGGAAATACACCCTTTTGTCTAATCAAGTCAAATTTAGAACTATCCGGAAAATATTTTCTAATCTCGACACAATCATCGGAGGGAAGGTTCTCAGCTAAGCTAGCCAGAGAGGAGTTTAAAAACCTAAAGCTGTCTACAAAACGCAAACGTAAAAACTCCTTATGAGTCTTACCCCCTTCCCTAATAATTTCATCCACTAAAAGATATTTACTAAACGAAATATATTTTTCTTTATTCTGCGCTATAACATCAATCTGTTCATTTTCTAAAGCCAATTGTTTAACAAAAAGATGACTGCCGTAACCTAAATTATGGAAAAATACGGGGATAAAATTTGGAACTTTAAAATTTAAATTGCACTGAGAATGGGCCCCACCCCGATAACGGCCGTCCAAATGAGAATGGTCTCGAACTTTAACATCATCTTCCAAAAAAAGATTTTCACATATAAAACAAACCGTCGCATTTTGAAACTCCAATAGTTGATCACGATCGAGCGGTAACATCGGTTTCGTATTTTTTAAATGACTTTCGTACAAATATCGACAATCATATTCTAATCGTTCCATAAAAACGATGGCAGCATCAGGACCGCGAAAAATTTCTAATTTGGATAGCGAATCATCATGCAAACATTTTATGTAGTACGCAAACGAGTACGGTTCATGTTCAGCCGTTTTAATAGTAAAAGATTTAGAAGGGGAGGGTTCAGCGGTATCAATAGGTTTTAGTAAAGTTTCAAAATCTGCATAAACAACAAACGGAACTTGCAATTGTTTCTGGTAATTTTGAAATTTAAGCAAATTGCCAGGCACCTCATTACCTAGTTTATCAATTCTAGGCATTATCGTAGGTAATCTAACTACCACTCGTTCACAATCATAACGACAATGACGTTGTAGCTGTTGGAGAGCGTTAAAATAATTTAGACAACCATCACAAAAAAATTTCGCTCCATTCCTGGAATTCATCTGTTTAGAGAGAAGACGTGAAAAATTTTTAATCCAACAGTAATGGTTGTTACCTTTGGAATCGTTAAGAAGCAATAAATTTACATGAACGTTTTGTTTATTTTTTGTATAATAAAGAGGACCCACAATCTCATAGGTGGTCTTATTATCACGATAAATAGGTTCAACACCATACACGTTTAAGGAAACAACATTTTGGGATTCAAATTTAGAAATGTCTTTTAAGCTCACCGGAAAGTCGATTCCTCGAAAGTCGAACAAGTTGTTGAAGGGCGGGTACGAAGAGGTGCGGTTGGTGGGACCGGTAGGTTGAGCGATGGCGGAGGTGATGGCCCAGGCAAAGCAGTATTGGTCATCATTCTGAACGTTGACAATGGCTTTCTTAGTTAGCAGCTGCATAGGTAGCGGAATAAACGATGAAGCTCTGAGGGGGTTGTATTTGTTAACATTAACCTCCAAAAATAGCCATCGGACTAGAGCCCACCCTGTAACAAGGAAATATCTAATTAGAACTTTATGTTAAAAAATAAATTTTTATACACATACCTAACTCCCGCTCTTGAAATTCGACAGCTTTTTGATCCAGGATAGCAGTAAAATGATCATACATGTCGGTTAAATTAGTGCTAACGGTAGCAACAATATTTTTGGAATTAAAAGACTTGATATCATGAATTTGTTGAGATTCCAAAACTTAGTAACCAAATAACTCAAAATTTATTTTGACAGAAAGAAATTTCGTAATATCTCGAGAAAGAACGTTGAGAACGTTATTTTTTAATTCAATCAAAAACTCACGTAACACAATATGATCAATGTTACTGCTGAACCTATAGCTGACAAGGCGACTTTTAAAGGCACTCCGAAGGATTTCCACACCAACACGATGGTTATCAGTACGAGCATTGTCTTTGTGACGGTTGCTACGCAAATGCCCGTGATACAAGCGATGAGGAACGTCTTCACGGCAAGCATCGCAGTATACGTTTTCTCTCGAAGATACTGAAAAATAAAATGCAAAAATAATTAAGTTGTTGCTAGACATAAATCAAAATTTAACGAAACAGAAAAAATTTTACTCAGAAAATCAAAATTTGACCACCAGAATTTAACACAGATGACAACCCTGAAGTACTATGAACGAAATATTAATCAAAGCCACATACCAATCGAAGCAGGAGCCTCCACACGCAACCTCTTAACACCAGAGGGCTCCGGTAAAACATTTGAAGTTGCAACAGCACGACCACCAGAGGGCTCCGGTACAACATTTGAAGTTGCAACAGCACGACCACCAGAGGGCTCCGGTGCAACATTTGAAGTTGCAACAGCACGACCACCAGAGGGCCTCGACACATCATTAGAACTTGCAAAAGGTGCCGGTGCAGGTCTGTTGTCTATTAATAAACAAAAGAATTCATTGTAACATCTTAAACATAAAACAAAAAAAAGAATATCTTACCATTAATACTCGGTGGAGGCATTCCAATCAAGCAGCTTTGATTGCGATGACGACGCAAAGCATCGGACCTGGTGAACGTCTTACCACAACGATTGCACACAAACATTCTTTCAATCTTATACACTTTGAATCAAAGCACCACTCATACTGAAACGATAAACGCCAAGAAGTTATTTTTAAAAGCAGAAGACAGGATGGAGAAGACTTGAAACGACTACCGGAGGAACCGTCGACGCCTTCTTTTCACCAACTCGCTGATGATGTGCTCCGTTACAGATAGGAGGGGGAGTTGAAGGGGGGGAGGGAAGGTTGGCGGCGATTTTATTTTTCAATTTGGACCACCTCTTCTGCCATTTTCGACCACCCCCAACCAGATCCCGTCCCCGTAGCACCTCCCCACCCCTCCCCCCCAGTGCTGTTTAAACTTCTACATTCATACCTGTGGTTATCTCACCCCTAACCCCTACGGTTCCGATGTTATAGCCGGGGGTGGGTCCGACCAACTTGAAACTTATACTTTTTGTTTGTTAAAACTGTAACATCATATCTTTTAGATGTTTTTTATTTGGGATAGATGCATCATGTATCACAAATAAGAAAGTTCAAGGTCAAGGTCAAGGTCAACCACATTCACCCCTCCATTTTCAAATGTGTTCTATGTAGTAGTAGGGTGAAGAAATGTATTTATAAGCAAGTTTGCAGTGTTAGTAAAGTATAGTACAGTAACAGCACAGTTCTACAGTAACAACACAGTTCTACAGTTAAAATGGCATCATCAACAGATCATACACTTCCTGCTATGGTTGGCGACTTTGACACCACCACCTGTGATCGTCGTCTGTTAGGATTTTGGTCTTCTTTTCGAGATTTCGTGATGCGCAGCAGCGAACCAACATCTAATCGTTTCCTCTTGACAGTGATAACCCTGTCGTACACTCTATGGGTTGGGAATGAGCAACTGGAGGATAATCTTCTTGTGACAAAGGCATTACCACCAATACAAGACGATTTAGCAGCATACTACGTAAAAAACGTATACCCAGCTCTGCAAGATTCCACACGACGTTACATGGGTTCTGAAGTTCTCCACGTTGCATTTTTTAGGGGTTCCAAAACTCTCATTGAAACTAATTGTAATCCTTTTTTGTATTCTTAATTTTTTTGTATTTTATTTGTATCATTTGGTGTAGTGTTAGTAAAGTACAGTACAGTAACAACACATCACAGTTCTACAGTTAAACGTATACCCAGCTCTGCAAACATCCACACAGCGATACGAGGATTCTGAAGTTCTCCACGTCGCTTTTTTATGGATTGCCAAAACTGTTATTAAAAATAGTTGTAATCCTTTTTTTGTATTCATAATTTGATCAACAAATGTATGAATTGTAGGATCTGTTGATGATACCATTTTTAACTGTAAAACTGTTTTGTATTATATTTAATATTATAAAATAAATCTGTTTAGTTTACAAAGTCTTCTCTTTGATGCAACATGTGTTTGGAAGATGTTAGTACAGCATTAGGTCGTTTTAACAACAGACTACTTACATTTAAGAACTGGGAAGGTGTGAAAACATCTGAAACCCTTGCACGAGCTGGGTTTTTTTACACTCAGAATTGTTAAGTGCTTTTATTGTCAGATAGAAATAGGTGATTGGACAGATTTAGATGATGTTCTTCAAGAACACTTAAAATGGTCGCCAAGCTGTTTGTATGCTAATATTTTGGAAGTTATAAATACTAAACAAGATCAAGTATGTCATGTGACAGTGAAAATTCCCTCCACATTATATACCAATTATTTTCTACTCTTGGGAACTATAGGTGTCATATTAATTCCTTACATCTTTAATGTGTTGCAATGTTGAAATACATTTATATAATATGACTCAAAACTTATTAACCATCATTACGTTTCGACTGCTTACGTTATCAACATGTTACCCATACAGTTTCTCATTGTCTTGGCAGCTGTGTATGATGATGTGTTGTATGTAGCTCAACCTCCAAATTCCATCGAAGGATATATATCTTTTAATAAAACTGCAAATTCTACATTATGGTATAGAATGGATTGTGACACTTTGGAAGGAATTAAAGTTCTCTCAAAACCATTACAGAATATTACAGCAAAGACTACGTTATGGTTTAAAATCAAATTTTTGTATCCCAAATCTGCAATTGAAACTAGCTGGCAAAATATTATTGTTTCCCCAAATACTGTTAAGGAAAATACAAAATCTTCAACGCGCAACTATTGTCTCGCATCTTTAGTATTAGATGTTATAATAACTATCATTTTTGGTGTATGTGTAATACTATACTATAAAACATATTTAATGTAATAAATTTTAGTATCGAATGTAATAAAAACATTTTAACATTTTTATTTTACTCTTATTTATTATCATATCGGTCAATGACCGGTGAGTGGTGGGGGTGGATCAATGATCTTAGAGTGGTGGGGGTGGGTCAATGATCTTAGTGTGGTGGGGGTGGAGGTCAAGGATCAATGACCTAGTTTAATGACCTTTGAGTGGTGGGGGGTGGAGGTCAAGGTCAAAAGGTCAACGACCTAGGTCAATAACCTTTGAGTGGTGGAGGGTGGAGGTCAAGTGGTGGGAGGTGGATCCAGAACTCTCATTTTCATCCTACTTAATTGTAATTGTAAATGTAAATGTAATTGTAATTGTAATTGTAATTGCAATTGTAACTGTAATTAATTCTAATTTTAATTGTAGTTGTAATTGTAATTGTATTTGTAATTGTAATTGTGATTGTAATTGTAATTGTGATTGTGATTGTGATTGTGATTGTAATTGTAATTGTAATTGTAATTGTAATTGTAATTGTAATTGTAATTGTAATTGTAATTGTAATTGTAATTGTAATTGTAATTGTAATTGTAATTGTAATTGTAATTGTAATTGTAATTGTAATTGCAATGGTAACTGTAATTGTAAATGTAATTGTATATGTAATTGTAATTGTAATTGTAATGGTAATTATAATTGTAATTGTAATTGTAATTGTAATTTTAATTAGGACCAAAATAATTGATCATGTCCCAAAGACCCCTTACCTGGGACACGTTAGTTGGTGGTTGCAGGTTAACGAAATCTTGAACTTTTCTTTGATCAGGAGCTATGCCTTTTCACTAAATTGATACCCAAAGGATACCACTTTTTTTAAACCAATATGGCATTTGTTTGTGTTCAGGGTTAACCCACAGTTTTGGAGTGTTTTTCATGTTTTGATATAGTGCTGCATCGTGTTGTTTCTTTGTTTTTCCAAAAACTAGGATGTCATCACTGACATTGATGGCCCCCTTTAAGCTAGCTATTACTTAAAGAATGGTGTTTTGAAAAAGTTCTGCGGCGGAATTTATTCCAAAGTTCAACCTCTTATAGCGCCAGAGACCTGTGTGCTTGGAGAATGTTGTCACATTTATTGATTCTCGGTCAAGTTCCAGTTGATGGTATCCATCGTTAAGATCTAATTTACTAAAAACGCATACACCATTTAGTTCTGTGATAAAATCATCTATTGTTGGAGTGATGTGCCTTTCTCGTTTAATTGCAGTGTTGGGTAACCGCATGTCCACACAGATGCGAATTTTTTCTGGGTTGTGTGGTTTCGCAACTACCACTATCGGAGATACCCAAGTTGTTGAGTCTGTTACATTTTCAATTATCTCTGCTTGTTGCAGACGGTCTATTTCTTCCTCAACTTTCTTTCTAGCATGAAAGGGAATTCTTAGATGCGATTCTGGTTGAACAGTATTGTCTATGTGCAAATGTGCCTGCTTCCCTATTAACTTTCCTATTCCTTTGAACAAACTAGGAAATTTTGTCATAATATACTGATTCTGATTAGCAAATATGTTGTATGTTAGACTAATCAAACCCAATTCGGTTGCTGTTTTAAAGCTAAGAAGCGATTGTGAGCTTCCTTCAAGTACATAAAAGTGACTGTTGGTTGTTTTTGTACCAGTTTTGTTTGAAATTGTTGCACTAAATTTTCATATGACTGGTAGTCGTTGTGTTGACTGGTATGGAAACAGACTTGTTATTGTGTGTACAAGGTGCTGGTTCGTGCAGCCTTTTATAGATAGCTTCGGTAATTATGTTAGAGCTAGTTGAGGATCAAAAACAAAGTTTATTTTAACACTGCACAAATTTAGAGTTACCTTAGGCAGTTCAGCATTTGTTTTGTTAATGTTAAAGATATAGCTGTCACTGTAGTTGTCACTGTTGGGTTGCTATGTTACTATTTTTACTTGCTTGTTTTTGTTCCAGTGGGTTGGCTTTTGCTTGCACACACTCGCAAAATGGTTTGAGCTCCCACTTTTGAAACATAGTTGTCCATGTGCAGGACATGTTGATAACCCGTTTTGATGCCAACTGCCATCACAATTCTGGCACTTTTTGTTTGATGATTTATGTGAGTTAGGTTTTGATGACTTCTGCTGATGATAGTTTCCTGTTCCTGATTTTGAGGATTTGAGCTTCATCACTTCCTCCTTTTTTGCTAGTACTGCAGCCTGTCCTTCAATTACTTCCTCGGCACGACCAAATTCCAAGATGTCATTGAGTGTTATTGTTGCTTCTTTCAGTATTTTCTTCCTGAGGCTTTCTGAGGTTGTTCCTACTAGGATTTGGATTTTGATTTCGTTATCCGCCACTGCGAATTCACATGTTGCGCTTAGGCTTCTTAATCATGCATAAAACTCATTCAAAGTTTCGGTGTGTTCTTGTTTGGCCTGCCAAAATTTGTAAATTTCAAACAATGTGTTCTTTTTTGGTTTAAAGTGCTGGTTCAGTACAGCTGTTCCTTCTTGAAACATGGTGCCTGCATTGGGCAAGTTATCAAAAATTTCTGCTACATCTTCCCCTACTAGATTAAGTAACACTGCTTTTTTCTGATATCGTTGGTTATATCCGCTGCTGCAACATATATTTCAAATTTCTTTAGCCACTTAGTCCACCTCTGGTCCATCGAAGACTTGGACTTGGACTTGGACTTGGACTTGGACTTGGACTTGGACTTGGACTTGGACTGGCCCTGGACCTGGACCTGGACTGGACTGGACTTGGACTTGGACTTGGACTTGGACTTGGACTTGGACTTGGACTTGGACTTGGACTTGGACTTGGACTTGGACTTGGACTTGGACTTGGACTTGGACTTGGACTCGGACTCGGACTCGGACTCGGACTTGGACTTGGACTGGCCCTGGACCTGGACCTGTACCTGGACCTGGACCTGGACCTGGACCTGGACCTGGACCTGGACCTGGGCCTGGGCCTGGGCTTGGGCATGGGCCTGGGCCTGGGCCTGGGCCTGGGCCTGGCCTGAGCTTGGGCCTGGGCCTGGGCCTGGGCCTGGGCCTGGACCTGGACCTGGACCTGGACTGGACTGGACTTGGACTTGGACTTGGACTTGGACTTGGACTTGGACTTGGACTTGGACTTGGACTTGGACTTGGACTTGGACTTGGACTTGGACTTGGACTTGGACTTGGACTTGGACTTGGACTTGGACTTGGACTTGGACTTGGACTCGGACTCGGACTCGGACTCGGACTTGGACTTGGACTTGGACTGGCCCTGGACCTGGACCTGTACCTGGACCTGGACCTGGACCTGGACCTGGACCTGGACCTGGACCTGGGCCTGGGCCTGGGCTTGGGCATGGGCCTGGGCCTGGGCCTGGGCCTGGGCCTGGGCCTGGGCCTGGGCCTGGGCCTGGGCCTGGCCTGAGCTTGGGCCTGGGCCTGGGCCTGGGCCTGGGCCTGGACCTGGACCTGGACCTGGACCTGGACCTGGACCTGGACATGGACCTGGACCTGGACCTGGACCTGGACCTGGACCTGGGCCCGGGCCCGGGCCTGGGCCTGGGCCTGGGCCTGGGCCTGGGCCTGGCCTGAGCCTGGGCCTGGGCCTGGGCCTGGGCCTGGGCCTGGGCCTGGGCCTGGGCCTGGGCCTGGGCCTGCGCCTGAACCTGGACCTGAACCTGGGCCTGGGCCTGGGCCTGGGCCTGGGCCTGGGCCTGCGCCTGGACCTGGACCTGGTATTGGTCCTGGGCCATGGCCTGGGCCTGAGCCTGGGCCTGGGCCTGGGCCTGGGCTTGGGCCTGCGCCTGCGCCTGCGCCTGCGCCTGCGCCTGCTCCTGTGCGTGCGCGTGCGCGTGCGCGTGCGCTTGCCCTTGCGCTTGCGCCTGCGCCTGCGCTTGCGCCTGCGCCTGCGCCTGCGCCTGCGCCGGCACCTGCACCCGCACGCGCACCCGCACCCGCACCCGCACCCGCACGCGCACGCGCACGCGCACGCGCACTCGCACTCGCACTCGCACCCGCACCCGCACCCGCACCCGCACCCGCACCCGCACCCGCACCCGCACCCGCACCCGCACCCGCACCCGCACCCGCACCCGCACCCGCACCCGCACCCGCACCCGCACCCGCACCCGCACCCGCACCCGCACCCGCTCCCGCACCCGCACCCGCACCCGCACCCGCACCCTCACCCTCACCCTCACCCTCACCCTCACCCTCACCCTCACCCTCACCCTCACCCTCACCCTCACCCTCACCCTCACCCTCACCCTCACCCTCACCCTCACCCTCACCCTCACCCTCACCCTCACCCTCACCCTCACCCTCACCCGCACCCTCACCCTCACCCTCACCCTCACTCTCACCCTCACCCTCACCCTCACCCTCACCCCACCCTCACCCTCACCCTCACCCTCACCCTCACCCTCACCCTCACCCTCACCCTCACCCTCACAAAATTTCTGCAACATCTTCCCCTACTAGATTGAGTAACACTGCTTTTTTCTGATATCGTTGGTTATATCCGCTGCTGCAACATATATTTCAAATTTCTTTAGCCACTTAGTCCACCTCTGGTCCATCGAAGTAGGATCTGAATGTGGATCGAACGGTAAAGGTTTGTTAAAGTTGAAATCTAGCATGGTTCTTTTTGAAAGTTATGTTTCTCTGTGTTTTGAAAATTCACGTTTTGTAGCACGAAAAACCCGCTCTTCGCCAAATTGTAGTATTTCAGAACGCTCTATAAAGAGAGTATATATTTGTTTAACACTTTAACATTAGATTACACAAACTTATCAATTACTGTCATTTCAAAAACGTCTAACTCATCACCCATCTCGTAGGTAACTAGGTAACTAACTAACCCCTAACTTTTACAATCCTAAAACCAGAATCTCTATACTACAGTCTCTGTCTCTGTCTGTCCCCCCCTCCTCTACCCCCTTCTCCCTCTCACCCCTCCAAAAATTGACGTAAGTGACACGTCATCGTGGTACCTGGGATTATCGGCGCTATCGATATTATCGATATAAAGTCATTATAGATATTCCATATTACATTTTCAATATCGCCCAGCCCTAACCCTGTCTAATTTCCAGTTCCGGTTAAAAACCTTACAAATACTACCTGAAAACAAGAAAATTGTATTTTAGTTAAAATTTGAAATTCAAAACGAAATCACAAATATCCAAACTTCAAGGCTATGTAAAAATTGGAAAAAAGTATGTATAGGTATGTATAATTCATTGGTTTGTTTCAGAAAATCAAGTTTAAATCGCGACTATTAAATATCTAGGTACTATGTATACCTATGTAATTAAACAGCTCTTAAATCCATTAAATCCATACATATATAAAAGCACAAAGGGTTTTTTTCTCCGGTTCCTCCAGCGGCTACCGCTTCACCAATTTGGACCATTTTTTTTTAAATGAAAGGTCTCTATCCACAGATGGAACATGAAACATTTTTATATTTTTATTCTACGTCGATTTTTTAATAATAATTATTTTAATTTATAATATATATGAAGGTCGACTAGACGCGCGTCACTTGGGGCGCATCTACAATAACGTCGCGTGTCATTATTGGAACTAATGCATCACGTGACTTGACATTTCGCCGGTTCTGTCAACGCTGTCTGTCAGTGCATTGTGTGCTGGGATAACACTAGTTAATTGTAATATGAATAGGTTGATTAATCTAATATACGAATAAAAACACAAAACTTCAAAAAATAGATATGTATTTACAAACATTTTCTACTTAAAGCTATATTCCTACAATGACTGCAACAACGCGTCGGAAAATATCTAAGTTTGAATTTCCTACATTTCGTTAAAAATACATATTTTACTTAAAACAAACAACATTGATATGATACGAATCACATTGCAAACTTAATTTAAGTACACTATTATTAAACAGTTTTATTCTGTAATATCGTAGCTTGGGCGAAAAGCACAGCATCGTGAATTGTTGGAAAAATCACAAATTTGCCGTCTTTACCCTCGTATTTATCACATCGTTTCAGAGTTTCGAAAACTGGACCTAAAAAATTAGGAAAACCAAGCATGTAGCCAACTGCAGAAAAAACCATTCTTTAATGATAATAATATTAATAATAACCATAAGAATTAATTATTGACCACATTTTAGATTTTTACAGTCTTCAATATAATTTAAAAATTCAAACTTTTACGAAATTATCGTCCTTAACAAAGACGAATTAGTAAAATATTTAAAGTTTTTAATCTATTTAAGAAAATACAAACCTGAGCATGCACTTATATATAGATCAATATTGAGTTGCTTGTAGGTACTAATCAACTGCCTCAGCATTTCCACACCAGAAGGATCAATATAAGTCAAAGCAGCAAAATCAAGAATAACGCATAGTACTAAAAGTTCTTCTGTTTCAGATTCGAGTACATCAGCTGACCTCTCCTTCTGTTCTTCTCTTTTGGTTAAAGTTACTAATGGATTAAAACCAGTCCTTTTAAATAATAAAAATCGAAAAGAAGCTTTTGAAGCAAAATTCAAGCTACCGCTATAGTGGAAAATTTTAATCCTAGGAATTTCTAAAGTCTACAAAAAATAACGTTTTTGTATTAGAATTCGCAGCATTATCCAGCATCACTTACACTTTTATAACGTCTCATATCGAGATACAGATCTGTATTAGGAACAACGCCAAGTAAGCAGGAATAAGGACGATATCCTTGTACGAAAATAGTTAACATGGAAGTAAAAATTCCAGCTACTAACCCAATATCAATCGCAATAAAAACTGTAGCACAAAACGTCGTTATCCAAACCAAAGTATCCCATTTACTCAATCTCCAATACTTTTTCAACGATGTAAACTGTAATATCATCTGTTTTAGCGCTACCACGATTATACTAGCCAACACGCACTAAAATAATTAAAATTGAAAAATAATAAATGAAATACTTGCAACGTACATACTTACTCTTGGAAGATTCTCAAAAAGTGGTCCAATCCACAAAAGAACCACTAAAAGAAGCAGACAGGACACTATAGACGCCAGTTGAGTAACTCCTCCAACTGCCTGTTGAATCATCGACCTTGAAAGCGAGGCTGTTACAGGCATACAGGAAAAAAACGATCCAAAATAATTACTCCAACTCTGAAAAGAAGAATACGGTTCAGAAGTTCAGGAAAATATAAATGTTTGTTTCTTACAAGAGCAAAAAGTTCTTGGTTAGCATCTACATCATAATGGACCTTTTGCGCGAAAATTAATGCCATAGACATCGTTATGGTGTAAGACACCATTGTTATTACAAATGCATCTAAAGCTATGCTTGGTATCAAAGAAAAAGCTGGTAAGTCTGGACTTGGCAAACTAAAAGAAAACGTGAACTTTGATTTGTTTTTACATACTTCATATTAGCAGTTCAGTAATAAACATCAGCAACTGGCCTAATTATTATTTTCCCTTTCACCCTCTTCCTACAGATTGCAACGGTAAATAACAATACCTTCCCCTAGCGAGGAAGGTAAAAAACCTTTCACAATCGAAATTTTTGTTTCTCAAATTTTCAGTTTTCAAATATCTATGAGCTTCTTTAAATATATAGGTAATCCAAATAAATTCATCAAAAAATTTAAAATGTAAAATTTTAAACTTACCCTGTTGGTATATTACCAACAATACCTATGCCATATTTATCATGCATATTCCAACAATATGAAATTGTTGTGCCGGCAGTAACAGCAAGCAGTTCAATAGGAAATGGAATTCTGGTTTTTTTTGCTAGCCATGGCTGTAATATGAAAAACTTAATCTTTCATCACACAAAAATAAATAATTACCTTTAAGAACTCGTTGTTTAATACCATAATTAAAATAAATACCGCAGAAATAATCACAGCGGCTATATTTGCTTCTGGTAATGCTAAACATGCATCGTACACTGTCTAAAACAGGAAGTTGAGACATTATTAACAGTTTGTTCACAAGTAATATAACTAGTAATCCAGATTTTTTCAATAAACTTGAGTTGATTCTTAACGAGTTTTAGTTAAGACAATAATTTGTTTGTTGTTTGTATTAAATTAATTAGCAAAAGTCAACTATCAGCCATAATTTATCACAATATAATCGCGGTCACGTATTATAGTTATAATGACTACATCACACAATTAATTACGAGGTATTTTGATTACTTTCAATTACAGCTACTTTTATCGCTGTTGCAGCGTAGTTACGGTTTTAACTTGCCCTTGCAGGAGTGGTTTGTCCATCGTTTTTCTCCCTAATAAAAACCACTAGTGGTTTATTCACTAACAAAGTGATTTGATTGGTTGTTGGGACGGTAATCGAGTACTCTGATTGGTTAAATAGAATATGTGTGATGCAGTCAACAATAAACAATTTTTCAGTTCATTAGACACACCAAAAGAGTTTTTATTCTTATTATAAACATAAAAGTTTATAAACACTTACTTTTACTACCCTGAAGTATCCTTTCCTTTTTGGAATTGAAAGCCCAAATAGATCTTTTAGCTGTGCAACTACTACATGAAAGGCAGAAGCACACGTAAAAGCATTTACTAGCGTTTCCGATAACAAAGTCGTAATAATTCCTAATCTAAACATGTACATTATCATCTAAAATATTTCAAAAGTAAGTATTAGTATGATATACAGGGCGGAGAAAAAGTATGAAATAATGGCTGTAATGCTTTAAATATAAGTTGTAATACAAAATCCTGCGAGGAGTATAGCGATTTAAGTTAAGAGACATTGTATGTTCTTCAATTTTTTTTGTTAAGTTGTTTTTGACAGGTGATATCACAGACATTTTTTTTAATGGCAACATAGGACGTTTTGGGTATCGTTGAATATATTTTTTTTTTCTTTTCTTCTGTCTAAAAACTTTACAGGGTTGTATCAGAAAATTATTGAAAAAAAATTCAATGATACCCAACACGTCCTATGTTGCCATTAAAAGAAACGTCTCTGATATCACCTGTCAAAAACAGCTGAACAAAACAAAAATTGAGGAACGTCATACAATGTCTCTTAACTTAAATCGCTTAAAACTTATATTTAAAGCATTACAGCCATCATTCCATGCTTTTTCCCTACCCTGTATATTTATTTAATCACTTACTTGAATAAGTGCAACAGTAAACGTTACAGTAGTTGCAACTTGCATACTTGTGTACTGTGGATTATCATTAGTAGATTCAGTGTGTAATTTAATTAGAGTTCCATTTGGTAAAAATTCTTCAGAAGTATATTGCGAGACAGTTTTACCTGTCATTAAACAAACAACCGCAAAAGTACCTGTTAAAAAGTTTCAGTTAGTTTTTTTCTCAAGTTTCACTATAACAGATTAAATGAAATCATAAGTTAATACCTGCAATAATTTTATACTCGTAAACTGACCTATAGACACGTGCCTTGATGTTCCAAATATAAAATAGATCAACACTGGAAAGAACGCCATGTAAATTCCCACCACTGGAGGTAAATTACCTAGGATACCGTATGCCATCCCCTAAAAAATAATAATTAATTAAAAACAACTAAAAAGTATATTTAGCTATTAAAACAGTATTAAATCAGTCATAATTTATTAGTTTGTTGGGTGCTACGGTTAAATAACACTCGCATGAAACTGCTAGAAAATAAGATTGGCCCGCCAACAATTGAAGGAAAGATAGGAGGTACAACCCCTTCCCCAAAAATCTCAAAATAGTATTTTGTCCCCACCACCAAAACTCTTTTTTTCAACAGTTTTTGTCTGAAAAAGCTTCTGGGAGATTCAAAATAACATAGTTCGAGATGACAGAACAACAGAAATCCGAATACAAAGTTGATCCATTCACAATTAAAGAGTGGGAGTTGGATTCGTAAACGCCACCTCTACCGTTGTAAATAATGAAATGCATTGAAGAATCCGGTAATGGAGAAAAGGAGTATTGAGGACAACGACGTTTCAGTTTTCGGTTACGGTTCAAATTGTATCAAATTTTGCTGACGTTTTTTTATTACACTTTGATGCTACTTCAAATCTGCGGTTTTATAAATGTAAACACATCAGTTCAAAACAAAACATTAAAATGACTGTTACATTGAAAATTCAAGTTTTGACGAACTGTGCGTTCGAAAATACCTTATATGATGTTGCTGATGTAGTTTGAGCATTAAAAACGTAATAATTATAATAAACATTAGTATGGAATGCCACGTGTTGCAAAAATCATCAAATATTTACAAAACAAAGTGCTTAGATGAAATTATTCTTTTGAAATCAGTTAAACCACCAACAACTGATTAGAAAATTAATACGCATAAAAGTTTATATTGTAGAAAAATATTTTAAATACTGGTTAAATATGAAGATGTGTACACATTTTCGGCGTGCTAATACCAAGCGCTTTCCGCAAAGCTCCAGGCACGGCCATCGCATTAATTACATCCCAAAGTAGCATTTCACCATCTACATAATAAAAACTCGAGTACATTCCTAACGGTCAAAATCATCTTCATAACATTTTCGCTGCCCGCTAGCGTCACTTATCTCTTGTGCATGTTAACATGAACGCTGAGGTTAACGGTTATGTACGTTTCCGTGTATAATTAATTTAAATCAGTCATTTAAATAAAGTGATGTTTAAAAACGTCATGATTTGAACTAAGATTTTAAAACCAGCAAACCAAGCACAATACTCAGAAATCTACTTTAACTAAATTTGTATGGCAAATCGCACAGATTTATGCTGTTATGTATTAAATCGTACCGACGTAAAATGCTTTCACATTTAAGCACATTTTATTAAAATAGGCAAATAATTGATAAAATTTATAAAACAATTTTTTTTTAATTGGTAAATTTACTTTTGTACAGAATAATTTTTGACAGGTAAATTTAAAGTATATTTTTGTATATAGACCCCTAGCCAATACAATTAATTTTTACAAGGTTTTTTCCTTAATCCTCTTATCTACATATTTAAAACAAAACCGAGTACTCTGTCTAAAATCCATGAAACTTCTTTGTGTAATCGCACTCATAACTTTTTACCCCGCAATGTCATATACTTTAAAAAAAGCAGACATCGGCAATTTACTATCTAGATTATTTTTATATGTATATAAATAGTGGGTGAGGTTTCACTCTTTTATTTCCATTTGGCATAACTAAAACTAGTGGAATTACTGTCATTGATTCTAACATACTCACTCCAGACAAGTTCACAGCAAAGTCCATAGATAGATTAGACTGCTACGGACTTTGGTTCAAAGTACATAAAATTTTAACCCACAAATGCAGTTCACATTGACATTGTTGGGGCTGGGCAGCATTAATAAATATTACCATTGTTTTGACTACAAATGTTTCGGTTGTAATGGTAAATGAATCAAATAATATTTTAAATTGTTTTCTATGTTAATTTAATAATTAACATTCAGCGAATACTTCGTTGGTTCGTTCGCCTTACAAAGTCCACCATAATGTGCAATACTGCTTATTCTGTTTAATAAGCACATAACTAATAAGTAACTTTGTATTAAATATATGGAATTTAGATTATTCATGTTTGTGCATTGTTGGAATAAAGATGTAGTTTGGAACATGTAATGTTTGATTTCTAAACGAACCCTATGGCCCTAATCGGGTCATTACATGGCGACCCTGCCAGTTAAGTTCCTGCCAGTTAAGTTCCTGCCAGTTAAGTTCCTGCCAGTTAAGTTCCTGCCAGTTAAGCCCTACCAGTTAAAGCCCTACCAGTTAAGTTTTTAAGTGTGTATAAAATCTATTTAAATGGGATCATCGCAATCGAAGGAGGAAGTAATAATTGCACAAGCTGGAAACAGTGGTGGCTTGAAGAATAACACAGCAAGTTCTTCATGGACAATTAAGGAAATTGCCGAATTAGTGGTTTTAATCATGGCCATAATCATAATTTTCTGGTTCTCTGTGTCTCGATGCAAAGCGACGATACGGAAGAAGATCCGAGAGGAGATTTCAAGAAGCCGAGAACAAGTGTAGTGAACGTTAAGTGAAAAATAAAAGGTACAAAGTGCGTGGGTGTGAAAAGTAATATTAAAATTAGTGCATAGTGAAGGGAAAATGGTATTATCACCACATCGTCTACAAAGATGTCATGTCCGCTCCGCGCGAATTTCAGAACCTACTGGAAGAACTAAGAGTGTTTGATCGTAATTTAAGAAAAGATGGTATTAATAGGCGTAAGAACATTCTTTATACGAATCGTAAGTTTAGAAAAATTAACAAATTAAAAGTAGAATTTCAAAATATAAGGGAATCATTTAATAACACTCAGCATGAGGCAAGTATCATAAAAGAAGTTAAAACTTACGTAGATGCTATTATTAAGTATTTTGAAAGCATAAATGTAATTTTAGATTCTAGGCTTAAGGAATCGTGTACTGAGCAATCCGAATTTACAGCAGAAATATTAAATTCAGATACAAGTTCATTATCAGATTCAGATTGCTCCGGTGACGAAAGCAAAATGTCAGAAAAATTCGATTTAAAAACTGCTGCAAGTCTGTTACCGGTTATGGACGGTACAGAAAATATAACAAAACAATTAATTGATGCCATTGAGTTATATGACGCATTATTAGATGAAAATGGGAAAAAGTTATTAACTACTTACGTATTAAAAACTAGAATTTCAGAAAGTACTAAAATTCGTTTGAAAAATAGTTATCCCTCAAATGCGGAATTAATTACAGATTTAAAATCTAATTGTTTAACCAAAAAATCTGCTTCAGCACTGTCAGTTAAATTAAGTACCGTTAGGCAAGGTGGAAAATCTATTGATAATTTTGGTAAAACAGTCGAAGAACTACTTGTAGATTTAACAATTGCTCAAGCTGATGGAAATGACGATGCTCTAAAAATTCTGACAGATGTTAACGAAAAAATTGCTGTTAATACTTTTGCTAATGGTTTGCAAAATTCTGAATTGCGTACCATCATTAAAGCGCGCAATTATTCAAAATTAAGTGAAGCTATCCGTGGAGCCAAAGATGAAGAAATACCTAGACACGATACATCTGAGGTGTATCACATGCGAGGTACACATCGCAGAAATTTTCAACGAAATAATTACAATAATACTCGTGGAAATTTTAATTTCAAATTTTCCAATCAAAACAATCGTAGACAATTTTCAAATAATTTTTCTAGAGGTCGAGGTAATAATAATAGAGGTAGTTGCAAACCCTCTTTCAGAGGAAAAAATAAATATAACGGCCCTAACACCAATTATAGAAATAATAGCAGTCAAAGAAATTTTTATGTAGGAAACGAGGAACCAAACGCAACAGTCAGTACTAGCTCTTCTCGATCAACTCCGGCTGTCGAATTTTTTCGAGGCCCCAAATCGACATAATGAAGACGTTAATAATCCCGTAATTTTAAATTTAAATAATGGTTTAAATTTTATACGAATGAAATATGGTGGGAAAGAGTTAATATTTTTGTTAGACACAGGTGCATCTGGAAGTATTATTTTTAAGAATTATTTGAATGAAAATGAAGTAATTAATTTTTCAAAGAAAATTAAATTAAAAGGAATCTCAGGATCTACAATTTCGCAAGGTTCAGCAAATATTTCTTTAACGGTAAACAATACAAATGTGTGTCATACGTTTCTAATTACAAATAGTTTTGCACATGATATGCAAGGAGTCATTGGCTCAGATTTTTTTAGCAAGTATTCTGCTACTATAGATTATGAAAAGTTTGTATTTTCTTTTTGGATAAATAAAATAAAAATTACGGTACCTATGCAATCTAAATACGAAATTTTTACTACAATTCCAGCGCGATGCGAAGTAATTAAATACTGTTGGGTTGACATTAACGAAGATTGCATTGTTTTGCCAGAAGAATTAGGGGAAGGAATTTTTGTTGCAGGAGTTTTAGCTACACCAAATAGTAATATTATACCGGTTAGAATACTTAATGTTAGAGACAAAGAAATTAAACTTAGAAATTTTAAGCCTAAAATAGAAAAATGTAATGACTATCAAATACTTGAATTCAGCAAAAATAATGTAGCATTAGTTAATCGCGTAGACAAACTGTTAGAATTAATAAAAACAAATCATTTAAACACAGACGAGATACATTCACTCCAAAGAGTATGTGCTAAATATGCTGACGTATTTCATTTGGAAAACGACAAGTTAACAACAACTAATATTTGTAAACAAAGTATACATTTAAAACAAGGATCTAAACCTGTTTATGTAAAACCTTATCGTATACCGCAAACACAAAAAATAGAAGTGCATAAGCAAGTTGATCAAATGTTGAAAGACGGCGTCATTGAAGAAGCGCGATCGGAATGGTCAGCACCAATTTTAATTGTTCCGAAAAAAATAGATCAAGGAGGTGTTAAAAAGTTTCGAGTCGTCCTTGACTATAGATTGCTAAACCAACAAATTGAAAATGACAAATTTCCATTACCAAACATTACGGAAATTTTAGATTTCTTATCCGGCGCTATGTATTTTTCACATCTCGATTTATCACAAGGATATTATCAAATTGATTAGATCCTGCTAGCCGACCATATACAGCTTTCACAACAGATCGTGGAATGTTCCAAATGACTAGGCTTCCAATGGGGTTAAAAATTAGTCCTAGTGCATTTTCTCGTGCAATGACAATTGCAATGGCTGGTTTAAATTACGAAAGTTGCTTTATTTATTTAGACGATTTAATTGTGTTTGGCAATAATTTAACAAATCATAATAAAAATCTTACAAAAGTTTTGCAAAGATTACGACACGTAAATTTAAAATTAAACCCTAATAAATGTGAATTTTTAAAGAAAGAAATTTTATATTTAGGTCATATAATTTCGGTTAATGGAGTTTCTCCAGATCCTGAAAAAATTCAGTCCATTCAGCAATATCCAATACCAAAAGACTCAAATGAAACTAAGCGATTTGTTGCATTTGCAAATTATTATAGGAAATACATCAAAAATTTTGCAGACATTGCCCATCCCTTAAATAACTTGACAAGAAAAGGTGTTCCATTTACATGGACTAAAGAGTGTCAAGAAGCGTTCGAAACACTGAAATATTCTTTCATAAAACCCCCTATATTGCAATATCCTAATTTTGCTCCAGATAACACTTTTATTTTGAAAACCGATGCTTCAGACTATTCTGTAGGAGCAGTGCTCTCAAATGGAGACGATAAACCAATTGCTTTCGCAAGTCGTTCTCTTAACAAATCTGAAAAAAATTACAGCACCATAGAGAACGAACTTTTAGCTATAGTGTGGGCAGTAAAACATTTTAGACCGTATTTATATGGGCGCAAATTTATTATTTTTACAGACCATAGACCATTAATTTATCTTTTTGGAATGACTAATCCCTCAAGTAGGTTAACTAAATTTAGGTTAGTGCTCGAGGAGTATGATTTCACAATTCAGTACATAAAGGGTAAAGATAATGTTACAGCGGATGCTTTATCGCGAATTGAATATTCTTCGGACGAGCTTAAAAACATGAATACTGCTGTATGCGAAACAATGTATGCAATAACAAGAGCACAGAGTAGGAAAATCAAAGAAACCGTCAATGGGAGTTTTAAATCGGTTCTAGACGAAAGGCTTGATCACCCTGGAGTCGTGGAGCTTTTAAAACGTCCTAAAGACTCTTTCGAACTACGTATAATTTCAGACAAAGAATTTGATAAAATGATTAAAAGTAAACATTACGATTATAAAGTAGGGAGACTGATATGTGTAAAGAATTCACAAATAATTTATATAAAACAGGATGCTCGATCGACATTAGCGCTAGACGCACTGTTGAGAGACCTGAAAAATATTTGTGTAAAGTATGATATTCCGGAATTAGTTATAATTAAAAATGAAAAATGCGCGCGTTTATTAAATGAAATTTTAAAGGGTACCCACGAAATAAGAAATGCTAGCATAAAAATATCAATTATTAAAGATATTCAAACCATATCAGATCTCGATACTAGACAACTTGTACTAAACGATTTCCACATGTTACCAACGGGAGGACATGCAGGAATCAATCGTATGTATAATAACATTAAAAAATATTATTTTTGGACAGGTTTACGGAAAGATGTCGAAAAATTTGTAAAAAATTGTAATGACTGTCAACGTTATAAGCATTACAAACCCAATATAGAACCAATGTCAATTACAACTACAGCTTCAACTGCATTTCAAAAAATTTTTTTAGATATCATAGGTCCAATAGAAACCGATACGAACAACAAACGGTATATTTTAACATTACAATGTGAATTAAGTAAATTTGTAGAAGGTTATCCATTAGAAAATAAAGAAGCTACAACAGTTGCCAAAGCTTTCGTAGAAAATTTTATTTTAAGGTACGGTATTCCTGAAGAAATTGTTTGTGATCAGGGTACAGAATTTTTGAATTCCACATTAAGAGAAACATGCAAACTATTACAAATTAAACAACTAAAATCTACAGCTTATCATCATGAAACTTTAGGTTCTCTTGAAAATTCTCATAAATGCTTAGGAGCTTACCTAAGGATACAAATTGCTAAAAATCTAGATACGTGGAGTTTTTGGATACCTTACTGGTGCTTTGCGTATAATAACACAGTCCATACAGAAACAAAGTACACGCCTCATGAATTGGTTTTCGGAAAAACAGTTAGATTGCCTTCAAATATTTCTAATCATATTGATCCACTTTACAATTTTGACAACTATCCGTTAGAGCTAAAATATCGCTTACAACAAGCATGTAATGATGCTCACAATAACCTAATGGTTTCAAAAGTAAAAAGAAAACAAAGATATGATGTAAAAAGTAGTTCTGTAAGTTATAATGTAGGAGATAAGGTATTATTAAGAAATAATTCGGGAAATAAAGCCGAACCTTTGTATAAAGGACCATATGTAGTTATAGAAGAGAGGCCTCCAAATATAGTTTTAAGTATAGATAATAAGATTATAGAATGTCATAAAAATAGAGTTAAGTTATATTATGAATAAAATTAACGAAAAAAAAGAAATAAAACTGAAAAAATTTTTCCATTCTAATTCAAATGAAAAAATATTTTTTTTCTTTCGGTGGGTGATGTAATGGTAAATGAATCAAATAATATTTTAAATTGTTTTCTATGTTAATTTAATAATTAACATTCAGCGAATACTTCGTTGGTTCGTTCGCCTTACAAAGTCCACCATAATGTGCAATACTGCTTATTCTGTTTAATAAGCACATAACTAATAAGTAACTTTGTATTAAATATATGGAATTTAGATTATTCATGTTTGTGCATTGTTGGAATAAAGATGTAGTTTGGAACATGTAATGTTTGATTTCTAAACGAACCCTATGGCCCTAATCGGGTCATTACACAGTCAACCAAAAGAGCTAACGCGTCGAACACAAATGTTAAGTACTTATTGTTATTTGCAACAATTAATAAATATCGGTACGGCAATCGCAGAAATAGAAAAAAATAATTAGAGTTGCGGCTTTCAGTTACGGTTAAGAAAATTGTTAATTTCTGATTTTGTTTCCATTTTTGGTTAGAGTTCGCGTTGAACCGACAGCTAGTTCTGTTACTAACAGTTTTAGTTAAAATTTATATTACCATGACAATGTTTGAATAATTTTTATATACATGAATTTATTAGAATTTTTTCTCACTACCGGCAATGTAAGTACAAACTACAGAACGAGCATAAAATGTTACTAACCACGTGACCCTTGACTAATTTTGTGAATTTTATTTTCAAATGTTCCCTTTGCAATGTCATTTTTTTTTTCATTGGCGTTCGTACTTAGGTTATATTTTTATCCACGTTTCAACACAATTACCTATCAAACTGCGACATTTATTTAAAAAAGCAGTTTTTTCAGAACTAATTGATCTACCTTTAAATCGTTTAAGGTAAGTGTACAAATGCAGTTATTTTCAAGATTGAAATCATAACTCAACCTTATATTTCAGATTTGATTTATCATGCCTTTTACAACTGAACAAGACGCAGTTATTCTTATTGCCCATTTCCGCAGTGCAACCCGGAATGCAGATGGCTCATGGTCATATTCATTGCAATCTTATATTGAACAGTTTAGTGAAGCTTTCCCGAATGAGAACGTAGGCTATGAAAACTTTGTAAACTAGAAGCTAGTTCTTGTCCATCGCTTTGAGAACAAGAACTGCATTTGTAAGGGCAAGGCTACTGGTAGACCCTTTATACTTACAGAAGAAGTTGTAGAGGATATTCAAGCTCGAATTGAAAGAAGTCCTCATAAATCAATTAGGACGTTATCTGCACAAACTGGTAATGTATACAATAAATTAAGCTAACTACAGCTAAAACTTATTTTTTGTACAGGTATTTCTTATGGAACTTGCCGAAAGGCACTCGAAAAAAATCTTCATATGCACCCGTACAGAGCATCAGTAGTGCAACAACTGCATCCGCATGATTTTCCTATGGTTTATGGAGAACTTGAATAATGACGATGTGGATCTCTCCTTTATGTCCGACGAAGCGTGGTTTCATTTCTTTGGTTATCTTAACAGTGAAAACTATAGAACAAGGGCCACCGAAAATCCACATACTTACGTTGAAACAAGTTTGCATCCAATCAAAATTGGTGTTTGGGTGGCTATGTCAAGACTTATAAGAATTATTGGTCCCATATTTTTTCACGATACTATAAATGCAGAGAGATATCGTGATAATATATTGCAACCGTTTATTGAACAGTTGCTCGACGATGAGTTAAACCAGGGTTATTTCCAACAAGTCCGAGCGACAGCTCACACAGCAAATGCTACTTTAAATTATCTCAGAGATTTTTATGATGATCGACTTATTAGCCATGGACGATGGCCTCCAAGAAGCCCGGACCTAACGCCTCTGGATTTTTATTTATTTGGCCATTTGAAAAATAATGTGTTCAAAAATCGTCTACACACTCTCGAAGAACTACAAGCGGCTAGTGAAAACGAGATACGTAACATTACTGTAGATGACTTACAGAGAGTTTTTAATAACATGAGGAGGAGAGTTCATTTGTGTTTACAAAGCAATGGCACTCATTTTGAGCAGCTATTGTAATTTATAAATCAAATATGTTTTTCTGGCAATGTATACAATAAATTAAGCTAACTACAGCTAAAACTTATTTTTTGTCCAGGTATTTCTGTAATGTAAGTAGACTTGTAAGTTATATTCTTCAATATATTGTCCTGCTGATAGAAATTATTTGTTTGATAAAATGCATTAATACTGGACAGACATTGATCATGATTTGATTTATTGGGAATAAATCGGATCGTGAAGAACTTGAACAATGACGATTCAGTTCGTGTTTACAAAGCAATGACACTCATTTTAAGCAGCTATTGTAATTTATAAATGAAATATAATATACAATAATATTCTTAAATAAATCCTATCATTTACTTTTGCTTTATTAAATGTTTTTACAGAGTTTTTTTAAATTGTGACGTGCCAAATTCATTTTTTTATGAAAATATGTTTTCTGCGCCCTAATTTGTAAGTGCTACGCCAATGGTAATCGCTACAACTGTCAGATATAGTTTCCTGAAGCAGGGTAGCCACTTATGTACAATGGGTTGCCTATGTTACGTGGTCACGTGGTTCTTGACCTTTTATGCTCATTCTGTACATCCCTGTCTACAAGAGATGTAAGTGCCTCATAACATTATTGTTTATTCGGTTACACTTGCAATATGCGGAACTTAATAGTGTCACTTACATTCCTAGGAAAATAACAGTAATACCGATTTATATCCACAGGCAAGCTAACTTACAAAGTAGAAATAATTAAAACAAAATTCTGATGATAGTTCTGATGACAGATGTCAAATGGCCCTCTATTTTACAAATATTTTGTTATTATTTTTCAAGCTACAGGCAAGGTAAATAGTCGATACATCCATAGCTACAAAAGATGAAAATGGGCAATAACATTCGTTTACTTTTTGCCCTTGACTACGGAACTTAATCGTATCATTTACATTCCTAAGATAATAATTAAAGCAACAAGGTACAAATTGTAATATTTTATTTCAACAAGAAAGTAACTTAGAATAATGGGGCTTTTAAAAAATAATTCCGATGACAGCAGTCAAAACGAACTTTTAAAAATATGATTAAATTTCTACCTGTAGCGTGAAAAATTGATTAAGTAACACGGAATGTATCGACTATTAACATTCTCGGCAGGCCACAAGCCTCGGCTTCGCCTCGGCTCGTATTTACCTACCTCGAATGTTATTACGTCTTACATTCCTTGTTACTTAAATAACTATTAAGTACATTGCTACCGGTCGCGGTAGTGGGAAAAATATACAAAGCAACATGTATAATGTAAGACTATATTCTCGGAAGGTAATATAAACCTCAGCTCCGTAGCGGTTTATATTACCTTTCCTCAAATATTAACACGTCTTTATTTTCCTTGTAGCTTAAATAACTATTTTCTACAACTATTTTAGAGTATAAGCATTCTGGTACAATCTTTAATTACGACATAACTTTCTTACACTTGTTATAGAATAGTATACTTTGTAACCGGGGACCGCCCCCCACTCGCCTTGCGACTCGGGTAACAAACTTTCCGCTCGTGTAGAATATGCCATATTCCAAACTTGTTACAGAATATACTACTAAGTGTTAATTAAAACTTACTTGTGGTATGTGCATTATTGCCACTGTAATGCCACTAAGAACGTCACCTAAAATGTTTTTCCTCCAGTTGTATCCTGGAAGCCATTGTAAAACCGGCACACTGCGAAAAAGGCATGACACTGGATGGCAACCACTTAATTTTTTTCGAACTGCTTGTTGAACTAAAAAAAATTAACATTTTCATTCGGAATAAAGTGATTTGTGAAATTATTTGAAATAATAAATGTTGAGTATAAAGTTTGAAAATAGTTAATGATTTCATGCTTAAAATTTGAATATTCTTAATTTAACCGTCTAGTTTTAATAACGAATAACAAATTAATGTTAAAAACTATGTTTACATTATACTTCAGTTTCTAAAACAAATTAAAAACAACCTTTTTCCATGACAAATAATACATACTATACAATTACTAGAAGATCAAGTTTTACTTTCAACATTGTAAAAATCAAACTTACAATTAGTAGGCGAATATTCATACGTAGATAAAGCATTAAGTTCTTCTATCTGATATACAGGGCGTTGCACGTGTAAAGCCGCTTGTCCGATACGTTGTTCATTTTCCATAACACTGAAAACACAAACATCATAATTAAATTAACTAATTTAAAACGTATCTTATAACCATAAACCTTCTATATGTTGTGGTTTTAATAAGCAATGGAGTTTTCTCATTATCCGGATCCATTTTTCGAACTCACGAGCACAACCCAATTCAACAAATAATATCAAATGGCTGACTAAACTAAGAGAAATGCCAAAAATCGAAGGTTCAATAACTGAGTAAATAATAAACTTAGTGGGGACATATTTTAGAATAAAATAGAAAGTAATTTTCTATCTCACTTTATTCCTTAATATGCAAGAACGACAATGAGTCATTTCGTAGCAAAACTTCTAAAGATATTTACTACGAAAACATGTGATTGATAATAATGCACGTTATTATCAGTCACGAGGTTTAATACCACTTGAAATTTGACGAGAAAAATAAAACAATTATTACAGCCAGCAAAATCTATGTCAAGCAAAGAGGCGCGTTCGCTAATTCCCTCATATCTACGGAATTGCTCGTCTGATTTTGACGAAACGTGAAGTCGTGGGTGCGTGCCTCTATTAAAAATTTCATCAGCAAACCCATTTTCTAAAAAATCCAAAATTGGAATCAGTTTTGGTATTAATTGTTTTTTAAGGCGAAATTTCTAATACGAAAGTACAGTATGTTAAGAGAATATTGCAAAATATCGAACGCCTTTTTTCCAAAATATTCAATGTTGTAATAGCTCTAGGAAAATGACACATTGTAATATTGAATTGAATAATTATTTGCAGAACTTTAAAAACTGCCGAAATTACTTATAAGGAACAGCGTAATCAAATTCTAAACTTATTTTTAGATGTACTTATTTTTATTAGGTTACTTCTCCTCCATCGCCCATTTTTTTTTTTATAAATTTTTACTATATTTTTTTGTATTTTAACTTCTATACAGGATGGATCAAATTGCGTGTTAACTATGGGGATCTCGCTTATTTGAAAAGATACGACGATGGTTAAATTAGAGAAAAGTTGTGGAATTTTATGCCCACCAATAATCTGAAGAGAAATTGGAGCTATCTTGCTTAGTTTCTGAATAAACTTAAAAAAAACTGAAATTTTGGATTTTTGTTTTCGGCTATAACTCATTTGTCATTAATATTACATATTTCTAGTTTACGCATTATTAGAACACTTTTTCATGCAGAATCTAAATTTTTGATCAGATTGGGTATAACTGTTACCATCGCTCATTTTTGACTGTCAACTTTTTTTTTCTTATGGTCGGCATGTTATATTTTTTCATATTTGAATAGAGTTTTTTATTCTGATTTCAACGGTGTGTCACACTTTGCATTTTGTTTAAGTTTGAGCATTTTATTACAGAAAATAAAAATTTCATAGGAGTTCCATGGAAAGACCAAGTCATTTAATTTAACTTAAAAAAATTCTAGTGGGCCATGAACTGATGGAAGTAAAACAAACCACCACTTTTATTTATTTTAGCCTTTAGATACAATAGGTATGCGAAAATTTCAGGAAACTTTGTTTTGAGCATAGGCAGCAAGTTAAGTTGTTTTTTACAAAAACAAATGAATGACACAGTTACTAACGCACAGATTAGAGAGTTTATTTTATACGAGCTTCTGAACATGTTGTACAAAGGTGTCAAATGCTTTGAACATTTATTTAATAATTGTTTGTATTAGTGCAGTTCTAGTGTTATCTATTGTATTTATTTAACCTGTTATTCAAATTTGTTATGTAAGTTGCAAACATAAAAACTGCAAGTAAAATTTTCAGTAAATTGTGTACGTTACAAAAATTTGTCATTTACTTGTTTTTATAGAAAATAAGATAACCTGGCTGCCACGCTCAAAACAAAGTTTGCTGAAATTTTCGCGTACCTATTGTATCTAAAGACCAAAGTAAATAAAAGTAGTGTTTTGTTTTACTTCCATGAGTTCATGGCCTACTAGAACTTTTTCAAAATAAATTAAATGACGTGGGCTTTCCATGGCACTCTTACGAAATTTTTATTTTCTGTAATAAAATGCTCAAAACTTAAACAAAATTTAAAACGCCGACCATAAGAAAAGGAAAAGTTGACAGTCGAAAATGAGCAATAGTAACAGTTATACCAAATCTGATCCAAAATTTAGATTCAGCATGAGAAAGTGTCTTAATAACGCGTTAATTAGAAATATGTAACATAAATGATAAATGAGTTATAGCCGAAAATAAAAAATCCAAAATTTCAGTTTTTTTCACTTCTTTCAGAAACTAAGCAAGATAGGTCTAATATCTTTTTAGATTATTAATGGGCATAAAATTCCACAACTTTTCTCTAATTTAACGATTGTCGTATCTCTTCAAATAAGCGAGATCCCCATAGTTAACACGCAATTTGATACATCCTGTAATATCTTTTTCCGTAAGAATCGAAATTCTTGTTTACCTCTAGTTCGAGAGACTTCACATTTATTACCTTCCCGAAATAATTATTATAATTTAATTATTACGATTTCAATTTTACACATTGGAAATGTCCCTTTCTACTATCTAATCAGTTTTATCAAACTAATCAGTAACGACAAGTTACTATTTGAAACTGTTGATATTCCGCAAACCAAATTTTCGCGGTGGCATTAGTAGATAACACACTAGTTTTACATTTATTTATTACGTTATTATGATAACAATAAACAATTTTTGAATAATGGATCTTCTATATATGTACAATGGTAGTTCGACTAGATCTATATCTATATAGCTTTAATTGTCTAGAGAATAACACAAGATATTGAACTGCGGTAAAAGTAAAGCAGGGTGCAAAAGAGGGCACAATATGGTATTAGAATTATTAGTCACCCCAGCCACACCAAGTGAATATTTTTAAATTGCAACATTTTCCTTTACTTTTACTTTTATCATACATCTTGTAACGTATCAAATACAGCAATTAAAATAGTAACAGAAACATTAAAATTAAAAACAGACAATCTCAGATATGGCTACAATAACTAACGTTTAATGTCTTCTACGAAAGTTACGTAGCAAAGTGAATTTTAAGAGTTGAAATCGGGGTAGGAAAATAGATTAAATGGGTAGAAAGTTAAACCGAAAATTAAGAGATTCCAAAGAACAATTTTTGCATTTTAGGACTATTTTACTAAAGAAAAACAACTAAAAAACTTTCTAGCCCAACAAATTTTCAAAATGTGCCTGATTCATCTAAGCAGAACTATAATCTATTTTTTCTTCTTTAATAAATATCTCTTGTTAGTAATCTAGTAATTTTTAAATAGTTTCAGTTTTTCGGCCGACGTGTAAATAATTTTTGAAAAACGAAATATTGCAATTTTGGCATTATTCTTTCAAATGTCTAGTTGGCGCATACCTAAACTTTTAAACGAATTATTTACGAGCTCATAATGGTAACACATCCACATGTTTAACTTTAATCTAGTTTGTGCAGATAGTTATTATTTATTTAGTCAACTGGAATTGAAGCTTATGTAATAATAAAATAAAATAAAACAGGATTCATAAGCGTAGAATATGAATGGTCAAAACAATTTCATTAAACTGCAAAACATTTTTTATAATTGAAATGCAAATAGCAACCACGAATTAATAAAAATAGAACGTGTAAATTCATTAATACAACGAGAAGGTTCTACTAAAAAAAAGTTTAAACTATCGACAATCATAAGGAACAGAAAACCTCCGTTGAATAAAAAACTTAAGAATTGCAGTACACAACAACAACTTTTTCTAAATTCTCATCCGAAAAATTAGTTCTCTCGTCCGATATATTTCACGTATAACTTAATGGATTTACGTATACCCATGGTTTTTGTTTACTTATTGATTTTTAACGAATTTTTTGCTCTTCTGCGACTAAAAGTACGGTCGTTACTGATTACGATTAGTTTTCTTATTTTTCACTTGCTTTGCAAATTATTGTCAAAAGCAACAAACTACAATGCAGGGCTAGACGTTGTCGTACATAATAGTTGAACTATCGCTTATATCACAAGTTGACTTCTGCTTGGAAAGTGTAATTTACTAATTTCGTATGATGTAGCATTTATTTAAGAGACATATGTGTAATATCAGTATGGTACCAGGTACCTATTTCCTAACAACTTAAAATAATCTATGAATGAATCTATGTCTCAATGAGCGGCCGTAGCTCATTGGTATATTATTATAAGCGCGCCGTCTACCAATGCGTTTTTCGTCTTCTTTTAAAGTAGAACAAATATTGCTAAAAAAAAGTGGATCTACTTAGCTCTCTCCTTCATCGTACGATAAAAGTAATATCAACAAAATACTTCCTTTAGAAACAAATCTGAATTATCAGACAGTGCACTGATACGTTATCCAGACGCGTCTTCATAGCATCTACAATTTTGAACTTTTGTACTGGAAACAGTGAAGAAATTCCGTTAATCAGACAGCGAGTTGGTTAAATTGGTATTTGAAGCAATATTATTACTACTTTGAAATTTTATTACCTGGTTAAAAAAATAATTTTCAAACAAACATTCCCTTTTGGCATTTCTGTCCAAAATAACATTAAAGTATGCAAATTAATCTATCTTTTACATATGGTGTCCCGAAATTTGCGGACATACATAATAGTAATCTACGAAAGAAAAAACGATTTATCAATTCGACCAATATTTTTGAAGCTATTAAAGTTTCGATATATTTGAAAATAATCGAAAAAAACATTCAAACTCAAATTTAAGTGCTTAATCAAGTACTAAAAATACTAAAAATAAATTCAAAAAATCGGTGAAACACATCAGTGTATGAGACTTCGTTTAGGACGTAATTATAAATTTAAAATGGTATTTTAAAATCACAGTATGCAAATATAGGTATGCGCTCGGTTCGTTATTATGCAAAGAATTTAAAAATATAAAAGTTTCTCCCCTTTTCTCTGTTCCAGCGAGACTCTCACAGGCGGTCCTAGCTTTTTAGACAGGTGTTACCGCCCACCCAGTGTTTTCATTAAAAACAAAATAGTTCATAATAATTATGATAAATATTGACCTTACTCAGTAGACATACGGATGTATTATATACTAAAGTCTAAGGATAATATTACCAACTTCATAACATACAAGGTGTCCCAGTAATGTCTTTGCATTCCTAAACTAAAAATAAGATGAAAAATTTATATAAACATAGGTCCTAAAATATTTCGTTGTCGCTATATAGGCCTTTAAACGTGGAACTTAAAACTACAACATTTTTTAATATTACAAAAGTCACCCTGTATAAAATAAAATTATTCAAAAGGTATAATAGGTTTCACAATAGTTTTCGTTACGAGGACGGAAAAATGCGGGCACTTGATTTCTTTCCTAAATATCTGTTTTTGGGGTGTTTGTTTAAACTTTTGTATGAGAAATCAAAGTGCACTAAAGGAGCCAGTCCAAACTGTGCCTTATTCTTAAAGCTATATTTTCGTAAATAAGCGTTTCCGTACCCGTCTTTATACAAACTTCGTTTATAGCCTTGGTGTGTAGAACCTTTCAAAATTTGTACAAACTATGTGCGCATCTTAAGGAAACTATGGGCCCTTTACGCCTACTCGATTTTCCAGAAAGATTGAATTATCTGAAAAACCGTTACGTTTAGCGATGTTTAGCAAGTCCCGTTTTGTGTGTTGCTGGGGTCTAGGACATTTCGCCGAATGCCCAAAACGCCGACTGCTTATTTTGTACGTCCAAAACGCCGAACAGGTCCAAAACGCCGACTGCTACTAGAGGACCATTTCGCCGAATACGCCCAAAACGCCGACTAACGTACATTGGACATTTCGCCGAACGTGCCCAAAACGCCGACACTTGTTAAACGACGCCACAGAGATCGATATATTAGCGTCGGAGCCGAATAACTGCCGAACCTTGCGTGTCCATTACGCCGATTATTTCGCAAAGGACACTTTGCCGACCCTGACCAAAACGCCGAAACAAGACTATGACCAAAACGCCGACCATGTCCAAAACGCCGAACGCTTGTAAGAGCCATTTTGCCGACCGCGGCCAAACCGCCGAAATCAGACTATGACCAAAACGCCGACCGTGTCCAAAATGCCGAACGGCTCGTAAGGGACACTTTGCTGACCGCGACCAAAACGCCGAAATCAGACTATGACCAAAACGCCGACCATGCCCAAAATGCCGAACACTCGTAAGGGACACTTTGCCGACCCTGACCAAAACGCCGACAGAACCATAAATGAACATAGCGGAGATAAGTATGTACTTGTAATAGTTCATTCATAGGTGGCAGTAAACGCCGATAAAGAAGATAGCTTAATAAGGTTTAATGTACTGATTTTATGTAAGTAATTTTCTTCAATAGGTTGCGCAACCGTCGATTGTTACAGTTTTTACAAATTTTGAATCTTGTTTTTACATTTGTGCGTGGCGTCCTGAGTTCAGATATTTTACTTTTAAACATACTTTGTAAATTGCTTATTAATTTTATTCGTTTTTCTCGAAAAAGAAAGGTTGGTCGTATTTTTAGCAAGCGTAGCATTTTAGAGCATTTTTCTCATAAATTCAATTATATAATATACTTTCTAAAATAAGGAATGATAAAATAGTTATGAACAAAGATTCAATAAGATATCGACGTTAAGAGTGAAAAAAAATAAAATCTCACAAAAAAGAGGTTCCACCAAACAATGACATACTCAAAATTTCTAATTTTTATCTTTCACGGCTCTCAATTTCTTTAAAATGCACTGCCATGAAATATTTGTTATTTAACCCTGTTTGCGAAAAGAAATTAGGTACTTAAATTGTAATTTGTAGTGATCTTACTCAGAAAAACCACTTTCTAAAATAAGGAATGATAAAAAAGTTATGAACATTTGTCCAAGCAAAATTAAAGTTACTAGAAATAAGTAATGTTCAGAGATACTTATTATTTCAAACGTTTTTGACATCTTGTAATGTCTTAGTTTTGTTATACAGGGTGTTAATTAAGTACGTAGACAAACTTTACATCGTAATTCCTTGATTAATTTTAAGACAAAAAGTTTATATAAGCATGGGACCTAAACGGCTTCGTTTTCAAAATACGCGATGTTGAATTTTTTTTTAATAATATTTTTTTAATCTGGAAACGCCTAAAGGTATTCTATTGAAACTTGGTGTAAGTTAGTATTAAATAAAGTGACATTTTTTGGTGAAAATAAATTTAATTTATTTTTATCAGTGGCGTGCATCAGGGCCACCTCAGTTACATGATTTTAAAAAAATCTGGAACGCTACGTTTTTTTAGTATATATGACAAGTTTTTATCCATTAACATGACACAAAAGTTGTCTCTTTTCTGTTTTTGTTATTTGTTAAAAGGAACCGCTTTCGAGAAAAACAGAAAAATCTCTGAGATGCTCTTTAGTTGATTTATTATATAGCAGCAGCGTGTGTAAATAATTTGTAGATTACATAATTTTCCAGTTTTGTAGCTCTTGAAACCTTTCTTATATAAATAAGTAATATTTACACTAATCAGTTTGTTATTTTTATGGAAATTATGTTATAATGATCAAAATTACAGAGTTACAGATTTTTCCTTTTCGAAAACGGCCCATTCTACCAAGAAAGAAAACAACTTAGGTGTCGTTTCAATGGATAAAGCTAAAAAAACTTGTTACAACAGTGGCGTACTAGTTTTTTCTACAATGACTTAGCTGAGGCGGCCCCGATGCGCGCCACTGGTTAAATAAATTACATTTACTTTGACCAAACAATGCCACTTTATGCAATACTAACTTACACCAAATTTTAATAGAATACCTGTAGGCATTTTCCAGATTTAAAAAAAAAATTTTTTTAAACTTACATCCTGTTTCTTGGAAACGAAGCCGATTAGGTTCTTTGCTTATATAAATTTTTGTCTTAGAATTAATCAGGAAATCACCCTGCAAAGTTTGTCTACGTACTTAATTAACACCGTGTATATTACTAATAGCTTTCAATTTCTTCACAATTTTAGGAAAATAAATATGTATATTTACGTGTTTCATCTGTTTACTGATTTGTATTGAATCCATGTAATTTGAATTTGAATATAGACAATTCTGCTGATGAACGACAGTAAATATAAGCTGCAAAAATCTGGAATCTGCTCATATCTCAATTTTGATTGAACAGCTAGCTCCGGCAAAAATTTGGTACAGGATTTTCGACTCTAGGGAAAAAACGCCGGAAAAAAATCCGAGGAAAAGCCGGCGGAAAAAATCCAAGGAAAAATACATACATAACATGAAACCGACGAAAAAAACCATAAGAAAAAAGCCGAGGAAAAAATCGGAGTAATATCCTAATCTAAAAGAAAAATTGCAGTTGAAACGTTATGCGTTTCACTCTGCGAGAAGTTAAATTTTCCGAAAACAGTTTTTCAAAAAGCGATTTTTTCAAATAGAACGATATCGGCTTGTTATCGTTATGCTTTTAAAAAGAGCATTTTTTTCGATTATTATGAAACCGATAATCGATATTTTCCTTGATTCGGTGAAGTATTTTCCATTAAAACCAAAGTTTGTTTACAAATTAAAAGCATAACGAGTCCATATCGTTGAAAATCGAAAAAAAATCTTGTGAGTAACTTTACTCAACCAATGAAGCGCATCACATTTTTTTACGATTTTTATTTTTAGATTAATATTTTACTAAATACGATTTTATATTAGCAGTTATCTGGATAATTTGTTAAGCTTTTACTATCTGGATAAAATATACGAAACCAATATCTAATAAAACGTCTATCCGGATTTATTAAAAAATCAGATTCGTCCGAAACATTCATTATGCGTATTTAACTGTTAAAATGTGACGTTCAAATATGTACTTATAGTTAATTCAGATGAAAAGCGCAGGGTGAATTGTATACACGAATTCCAGTAAAATAAATGATTAAGACCAAATTTTTAGTAATACACAATTATATTATTCAAATTTTAAACAACACCAATATATCCGTTAGATATCTGCTATTCGGATAAATTCAATATTTACATTTCGTACAGCATAGGTAGCTGCAATACATGCCTACAAATTTGGTTTTATTGAAGAAAATATTATTTACTTCGTTTATTTAATAATGGGTGAACGTGAGAACGAACCTGTCGGTAGCTTTGGGCCATTGTTAACATGCATAAACTAGGAGCAGCGACTGTAATCTTTTAGGTTTCAGTCCTTTGCATCAATAAATGAAATGCAAATTTTGCAGAGTTATTATTACTGGAATTTAAAAATATGTTTTGACTTAGGCTGCTGGGTACCAGGCAGCTTAACGATTCACAGATCCCTAAAATCCAAATCTTTATTACCTCTGGCTTACAATTTGTTCACCCAAACCCGGTGCCTGGCGGTTTTATAAGTAAGTAGCTGGTAATGGCGCGATAACCGCTCTAATCCTTCGTCTGGCAGATTAAAAATCTACCCTGTCTACAATTCTACATATTAGAAGTAAAAGCTTTTTGAAAAAATTATTTTTCCCCGTAAAATTAGCAAAAGTTCCTAGTTGTAAATAATAAGTATCTCTGAACATTACTTATTTCTAGTAACTTTAATTTTGCTTGGACAAATGTTCATAACTTTTTTATCATTCCTTATTTTAGAAAGTGGTTTTTCTGAGTAAGATCACTACAAATTACAATTTAAGTACCTAATTTCTTTTCGCAAACAGGGTTAAATAACAAATATTTCATGGCAGTGCATTTTAAAGAAATTGAGAGCCGTGAAAGATAAAAATTAGAAATTTTGAGTATGTCATTGTTTGGTGGAACCTCTTTTTTGTGAGATTTTATTTTTTTTCACCCTTAACGTCGATATCTTATTGAATCTTTGTTCATAACTTTTTTATCATTCCTTATTTTAGAAAGTATATTATATAATTGAATTTATGAGAAAAATGCTCAAAAATGCTACGCTTGCTAAAAATACGACCAACCTTTCTTTTTCGAGAAAATCGAATAAAATTAATAAGCAATTTACAAAGTATGTTTAAAAGTAAAATATCTGAACTCAGGACGCCACGCACAAATGTAAAAACAAGATTCAAAATTTGTAAAAACTGTAACAATCGACGGTTGCGCAACCTATTGAAGAAAATTACTTACATAAAATCAGTACATTAAACCTTATTAAGCTATCTTCTTTATCGGCGTTTACTGCCACCTATGAATGAACTATTACAAGTACATACTTATCTCCGCTATGTTCATTTATGGTTCTGTCGGCGTTTTGGTCAGGGTCGGCAAAGTGTCCCTTACGAGTGTTCGGCATTTTGGGCATGGTCGGCGTTTTGGTCATAGTCTGATTTCGGCGTTTTGGTCGCGGTCGGCAAAATGGCTCTTACAAGTGTTCGGCGTTTTGGACATGGTCGGCGTTTTGGTCATAGTCTTGTTTCGGCGTTTTGGTCAGGGTCGGCAAAGTGTCCTTTGCGAAATAATCGGCGTAATGGACACGCAAGGTTCGGCAGTTATTCGGCTCCGACGCTAATATATCGATCTCTGTGGCGTCGTTTAACAAGTGTCGGCGTTTTGGGCACGTTCGGCGAAATGTCCAATGTACGTTAGTCGGCGTTTTGGGCGTATTCGGCGAAATGGTCCTCTAGTAGTAGTCGGCGTTTTGGACCTGGTCGGCGTTTTGGACATCCAAAACATAGAGTCGGCGTTTTGGGCATTCGGCGAAATGTCCAGGCCCCTGTTGCTGTTCAAGGAACATTGATAAGTACAATCGCATGCAAAGTTTGTTTATTTCATACAGGGCGATATTTTCAATATTTACGAACAAAGCCTTTTTAAGCGCCCATCGTCTTTGAAGGTCCAGATTTCGCCGCCTATGGACGTTGTTACAAATATAAGCACCACATAAATCCAATTACCCTAAACATTTATTAGAACACAATCATTTAAAGACATCTAATGACAATATAAAACTTTTACACTACTGTGATGATAAACGTAAATTAGATATACTGGAAGCGTTTAAAAACTGTACCTTTGATGAATGAATGAGCAAATTAATCTCTAAATTTACCATTATTGGACGTTTTGGAATAAGGAATAAAGACATCTGCAGACACAGATAGCCAATCATCAAGTCATCAAGTTCTATTGTTACTATAGCAACATTAATTGTTTGGCATGTAAACATGTCGAAATACGTATAAGACTAAAAAAACTGTTGCAGTTAATAATTGTTTTATTCGCAGTTAGTTGAGTACTATTCATTCTTGACTTCTCGTCGTCTTCTAATACAATTTTATGTTTATGAGGGGTTTCCTCACAGAACCACGTAAATTAGTAAAGCAGGGCCGGAGTAGATAATTACATTTTTCAAATTTGCGGATATTTTTTAAAGTTTCTGTTAAAACTTTGGAAAAACGACATCACTCACGGTTTAATTAGTTTTAAGAATGTACTAAATTAAAACTTTAATACCTTTCAAAATATCAATACAATTTGCTAAACTAAAGAAACTGTTATTACTTATGGAAAACTGTAACTGTAATACATCATACGCACTTAACACATTTTCTAAGAAACTATCTCAAACAATCAAATTAAAATGAAAATAAAAAGAGCAAGCATAACTAGAGATTGCAAATATGGCTGGTAATAATAAGATATTATTTTTAATTAAAGGACCCTAGATGAAGTCGAAATATAAACTTTAAAGCTCCTGGCACTATTTTAAATACTCGATCAACAAATTAATTACACCTTTTATGAAACAACTGATATAGTTTTCCCAAATTTTATATATTATAAGAAACTATAGAAATACGACGTTAATAACTAATAAATTATCTACCCTAAAAGTTGCAACACAACTTGTGAAATTAAAAATACTTTATTTTTTTTCTATATTGACTCCCAATTTGTTATAAACTTTGTCTGCTTAATCTGTAAAATGTAAGAGGATTTTATGACATGCCACCCTAATGACAAACGACTTAATAGATTTTCCGATCATCTAGTAGAAAATTTTTCTAAGTTTCCTCCGGAAAAATGGGCTTCAATGAGTGCAAGTATGGCAAGAACAACCAACGCTTGTGAGTCTTTTCACTAGCGTTTCAACAATAGATTTTATCATGCCCATCCTGATATATACAAATTTTTAGAAACATTAAATAATTTTCAAACGGACACTTATTTAAAAATTATTAGTGCAAAAAAGGCAAACCCGAAGATGCGTAAAGAAGTCAAATTGAAGCAAGAGTTTTTATTACGGACGTTCAGTGAATATGTGAATAAGACCATTCAACGTTTTGATTTTGTAAAACAAATTTCGTATCGTTACGCAAAATAGACCTTTTATTTGTACATGTATATATTTTATATAATAATAAATTGTTTATGCGTATAACATATTTTGTTTCTAATTTTATTTTACAATTGTATTTGTGCAATTCTTAAAGGTTTAGGCTCAGGTAGAATCAGCGCTACTAAAATAATCCCTTTTCGAAAGATACCCAGATTATTTTTATGGTCATCAGCGCAACTCCGATGCGCTCCTCTTATCATCTGTTCTTAAAACTCATTTGCAAAAACATTGGTTTAAGGTACAATTGCTAATGACCCGTACTTCCAAATTTCACAGGTAAGTATGACGCTACCGTTAGAAAAATAATCAGCCTTCATTTACAGTTGGTGTTTACTTGTTTAGAGTTCAGGTATCCGCATAGTTTTGGAAGTGTTTTCAGAAAGACCATGAAAATTGATTCACAAGGAACTTCGAAATGTAGACTTTTCCGAAAATATTACATCATTAGATATTGAACGTACTCGCAAAAATATGTATTATGCTTGACGAAGCATCTTACCACCGCACCGCTACCAAAAACACTGGAACAAGTTTTTGACTGCATTTTAATAATAAGATAATCAAAAGCGAAAACTTTTTATTAATTAATAGCAGTGATCATAAGATAATTGTGGTTTCGTGTTATACAAATATGCAGTTTTTATCTTCGGTAGACAGTGTTTATATGGATGGAACATTTAACTTTTGTACAAGATATTTTATGCAATTTTTACCATTCATGGATACAGAAATGGTTATTATATACCGTTGTTGTTCTGCTTGTTACCAGATCAATCTACCCGAACTTATCCGCAATCATTTAAATTAATTTGTGACAAATGTAAAGAAAATTTATTATTTTTATTTCGAAAAGGTGCATTATATATCAATTGACAAACTTGAGACATTTAACTCAAATAATGGAAATCACTTTTGAACAATAACTTGGTTTAGAGGTAAAGGCGTGGGGCTTGTAATTTGACTGACGCAGTACAAAGCACGTGCCAGACTGTTTTTTTTTTCGTAATTCTTTTTTATATATTTACATCTCTTACTACTATCTTGTTTTGTTCTACGTCTATAATTTATTTTCTTATTTGTCTTTGTTTTGATTTAAAAAAAAAGGGTTTAGTTTAAATTTATAAATGTAAGACAGACAAACGCCTGATTACAAGCCCACGCCTTTACCGCTAAACAAAACTATTGTTTAAAAATGTTTTCTATTATGTGAGTTAAATAGATCAATTTTGTCAACTGACATTTATCATTAACGTTTGTAAAATAAAAATAATAAATATTAGAAATAATTTACAATACTCACGTGTTAATTGTTTAAAAATGTTAAATATGAGGAATTGCGGTAAAATAATAAGCCGCGCAATTATGATAGTTCCACGATTTCCAAACTAATGATCGACGGCATGTAGGTCATTAGTTTGAAAATCTTGTTTTATAGACGACTGTGATTAAGTTTTTTTATTGCACTTTACAACACAGTGTTCTGTGAAATTATTAATGCTTTCGTAGTACACTCTGCTTTACAAAAGCCCATTTTTAGTTGGTACCGGCAATAAATGAGGTAAAAAATGAAGTAATTAAAAGTTCATTCAGAATATATAGTAAATAATATTTAATGTCTTTTTTCAAAGATTTAAAGCCACGATATTTTAGTTTTAAATGGAACACTTAGTATTTTATCATTTATTTTTTAGATTACACACTAAATTGTCTTTATTAGAAGTAAATTTATTGCCTATATCTAAACTGGATTGTTTGAATATATTTAGTGGTATTTGTAACAGGTGAGCACCAAAAACATAAATTCGGGTAGGTGGTGAACTTTGAGAACGCGTCTTAGCTTTATTGTATTGACACAGAGCCTGGGGGTGTAACAGTGACAGTTCGGATTTGTCTGTTATGTTATAACCTAATTCGTGTATTTCATAAATAAAATGCAACCATAAAAGATTTTTGTTTGAATAAAAAACCTACTGTGAAGAAAAGTTATTTTAAAAAGCAGACCAGAATTTTTTTTATTTCAGTTTTAATTTCAATATTGTTCAAGCTACGACGTAAATTTTTGTACACTGCCTACCTTAATGTATTTTCTGATGATCACTCTTTATAAAGCAATTATAATACAGGGTGTATCACTGAGTATAAGTAGTGATGTGTAAACTGACGGTCATTTTAAATTGTGTCATCTGACCGTCATTTATAGTCAAATTCTGTCATTTTCGATTTTTGCAATTTTTATTCAAATTGTGTCTTGCTGCCGGTGTCTGAGTCTAAGTCAGTGTCACTTATGACGTTGGTGTGCATGCAGGGATCAATGTTGAAACACGCGAAACAATATTTAATGTTATTTTACCCCTACTGTTTTGTTATATTTCGTATGGTAATTTCTCAGTCTTTTTTATTTTTCAACATAATCTCCTGAAAGTTGAATACATTTTGTCCAACGCTCTAAGGCTTTGATCACGGAACGTGTTTTCCTCAAGGCCTGCAAAATAGGTGTCAACAGCGGTCTTGACCTCTTCATCGGATGAAAATCTCTGTCCACCTAGGAAAATTTTTAGCTTAAGGAATAAGCGGAAGTGAGAAGGAGCCAAATCCGGCGAACACGGTGCGTGTGGAAGCAAATCGTACTCCAATTCGTTGATTTTAGCCATGGCAGTAACACAGCAGGTGTGACGACGAGCATTATCTTGGTGAAAAATGATTTTTTAAGCGCTAAACCTGGCCTTTTTGATCAATATTTTGGCGTCGTCGTCGTAATCAGCCTTTACGTCCTACTGCTGGGCACCGGCACTCTTCTCTGCCACATACTCTCCTTAGCGCTAAGGTGGAGTACGGGGGACCTACAGTTTAACGTCGAATCTGAACGACTAAATTCCAGAGAAGGTTTCAAGCATTAAGACCCCACGGCTGCCTACACCAGATTGGGGAATGTGAGTGGCGGGTTGCGGCATAGATTTTTATTGCTGCATGGCTTCAGCGGGGAATAGAACCCTAGACCTTCAGCGTTAGAGACTGAGCGCCCAACCTCTGAGCTACCACCACTCCCGCAAATGCGGCACCCATCGCGCGGAAAACTTTTTCATACCCAATTCTTGAGCTAAAATATTGAACACTCGCTCTTTTGAGATGCTAACAACATTAACTATTTCAGCCAATTTCAGTCGTCTGTCTTTCTAAACCATATTATGGATTTTGCTGAAAATTTCTGTTGTAGTGACACTTCTTGGGCGTCCAGAACGGTGTTCATCTTGGATGTACGTACGACCCCGTTTGAACTCAGCCAGCCAATTTTTTACGGTCGCATATGATGGAGCACTGTAACCCAATATACTTTACATCTCTTCACAAACGACTGCACCTTTTAAACCTTCTATTATGCTAGCTATTTTACATGCTAGTGCCACGTATGTGGAGGCTAACCAATTATCATCCCGCCCTCGTATCAGTGACGGCGGTGGAGGGAGGGGCACGCGTCCCACCTATCAATCGAAGTGCCCACCCTAGTGCCAACTCAAATTTTAGAAATTCTTTTCTAGTTGGAACGTTTAATAAAACTTCGTGCAACAAATTGTCTAACAGTGGCAAGGTATTTTTGTCTACTTTACTCCGATGTATATTTTTAAATTAATAGATAGTTACTTAAAAACACACTTTTCCTATTTGGTGTCAAGATGGTTGTGCCCACCCCAAAAATGTTGTGCCCTTTTGTGCCCACCCATCTAAGAAACCCTAAAGCCGTCGCTGTCATATATTCAGGAATGGTCCTTGGTATTGGTATCACCTTGATTTGCAATACCTCTTACAAATACATGAGCCATAGACCGGATTTTTAGTAGCAAAATAACAAAAACTGTAGTAAACATTCAATAAGTAAACAATAACCATGGGCGTACTCAAATCCATCAAGTTATACGTGAAACATATTGCACGATTTTGCAAGGTTTCTACAACTGCGATAATTACTAAAAGTTAATTTTGTAAAGTATCTGGTTTAGCAAGAAATGAGCGTTCCAAAAAATGGACGAAACAGGTTGTTGGTACTTTCCTATACTTTTTACGTTCGCGCGCACTGCGTAAATAGTATTGTTTTTAAAAAAATTAAAACGAAAAACAAAATAAAAATAGTAACGCCCCAGCAGTGATTTGAACTTGCGACGGCCTGTGCAATACGATATCGTGTACCATATAAGAATAGGGCTATGATAACTTCGGCTAGCCGCATACGATAAGAGCACGATAAACGACCGTGCTTTACAGCTGAGATGTAGATGCGCTTCAGATTTCGAACCAAAATCGCTGTAAAAGCTTTATTTTAAGAATTATCAAAAATATGCACAAAATGAGAAATATATTTTGGAGCTAGAGCTAAGTGATAGCCGTAGTTAAAATCACGTAACTTCCCGAAAATGCATTGTTGAAATTAAAATGTATCGTCGTCAAATTGTGTAAAAGTTTACAACAATTGGCGTTTGCGTTTTTGAATGAAAAAATAATCATTTTCAAAGTCAAAAATGCCTAGAGAGCGTCAAAGTAAAATTTGGGAGATAAATTTGTAGTTAATTGCAAGCTCTATCGGCTCAGAGAGTTTAAAAAAAATGGCGTGAGCAATGTCCAATATTTTGAGAAGCTAATATATCTACAAGTTACATATTTCCACAAATATTTTTACATCAGTTGATTACACTTATTAAAGACTATCAAATAATATAACAGTTTGTATTGATTAGATATTCTGTTTTTGAGTAATCAGACATTAAATCTAAAATTTTTAAAAATTCGTAGCGGCCTTCATTTTAAAGATACAGCATTTGGAAAAAAGCATTGATTTGTCGTTAGATGCACTAAAACGCTATGTATTCAAAATTTTAAAAAAGTGTTTTGAAATAATCTGTACCAAGAAAAACAGGTCTAATTTCTGTTTCCGATTCCGATTAACGACCTTACAAAGAGCTACCTGCAAACTAAAAACTTCCACACACCAAATCTTATAAAAATCAGGCAAGGTGTTCCAGAGATATAGGGCAACAAACGCACCCACCGACCCACCTTCCCACCCTCAACCAGAATTTTTTTTTAAACACTTATTTGGGTCATTGGACCACAAAACGCATATTTCCGTTAAAATTTAAAATTCGAAAATTTGCATAAAATCATAGCTTTCCCTACTTTAGTAGAAGTATGGAAAAGTAAAAATGAATAAGCAGGGCTTTACAAACTTCAAAATACATCTACTTGTTATGATAGAAAATGGGACTTATTTGTTCCGGTAATATTCCTAAAGTTATAAAATCATTGGAAGGCAAAAGTCGACAATAATCCAGTCAGTTGTTCACCGGCCAACGTTTGAAGTTTTGTTCCAATAACGAGTTGCGATGTTGAGAAGTCATTTTCAATGTTTAAAAGTATTTTGTAGGATAAAAAAACTAATTTTTCGGCTCAGAATTTAGAAAAAGTTGTTGTTGTGTACTGCAATTCTTAAGTTATTTATTCAACAGTGGTTTCCGTCCTATGAATGTTGATAGTCCAAACTTTTCTTTCGTAGAACTTTCTCGTTGTATTAAAGAATTTACACGTGCTATTTTCATTACTTCGCGGTTGCTATTTTAAATTTCAATTAAAAAAAACACTTTTGCAGTTTCATAAAATTATTTCGTGAAGTACTTTTAAAACTCAACTACGCTTAGAAACTCTGTTTTGTTTTATTTTACTATTACACAAGCATCAATTCCAGCTGACCAAATAAATAACAATTTATCTACACAAGCTAGCATAAAGTCAAACATATGATGTGTTACCATTCTAAGCTGGTAGATAATTCGTTTAAAATTTTATATTTGCAGCAACTCTACATTTAAAGGAATTATGCCAAGAATTATTATTAATTGACTGCCTCATAATTTAAATACTGGCTAAATACTAGACTAGAAATTCGGACACTATAAAATATGGCCAACTGCAACTTAAATTACGTAATTTATAAGCGCGCTATAAAAATATTTAATTAATTTTTTTAATTGATTTAGAATGATTGGTTAAAAATTTTATTATCCACTTCACTTGTAACAGTAAGTTATCATAGGAAAAAGTTAGTAAAAAGAGTGTTACTATACACACCCAACTAATATTAAGCCAAAATCATTGATTTTATATTAAGAGGATGGGCAAACTCCACATATTGAATAGCTACACTACACTCTAAAATCCAAAGCCTCTGGGGCACTATACTTTATCATCTGAATTATGCCCATTTGTTACTGTAAAATCTATGAATAAGCGTCAAAGCTTGAAATGTTTGTAAAGAGAAAGGGTAAGAACAATCATTAGCGTAATTTTGAGTTGCAGCACTGCTTTGTAATGTTAATTCGTTAATTTTATGTTTCAAAGCATATTGGGAACAATATTAATTGTTTAATTTATATAAATAATTCATTGTAGACTGTCCATCATATAGTAAAGTATACAACAATTCTTGTTAGTCATTGATAAAAAGCAATGTTTTTATATCTAATAGAACAGAAAATAGCTATCACTGTTTGTATAACCCGTTCTTTAATGCTTAATATTTACTACAGTTATCCATAGTTTAAAAAAAAACTTATTTTATACCTTGAAAGCTAGAGGACCTGTGAAGATATTATTTTTAGCAGTAATATTAAAAGAATTTAAAACACTTAAAAAATATTATTTTAAGCTTTTAGAAATTAAAAAAACACCAAAGAATGTCAGTAAGTAACAATTCTTATTATTAATTGTTAATCGTCAATGTTGAAAGTAATTATTAAATTTCGAAAGCATTTAGAAAAGATTGCTGAACATACGATGTGTTTCACAACAGAGGTCACCTTTGTTTATAAATTTCTCCTTCACTTGGCAGTGGCTTAATATTCTTTTATAAAATATTACTCAATTAAACTAAAAGCTATTTCTCTTCAACTATTTGCAAAATACCGATTTGATTTGTATAATAATTATGCATTCAGTAAAACTGTAAATCTATATCATTAACAAGGTAATTTTTTACATTCTTATCTTTATACATTCAATATTACATAAAAGCATATACGTTCCTTATACATTTCAAAATATTGTTAATGTTGTAATAATCGCAAAAAACTCAAAATTGAACTATATGTTGAAAAGCAAAGTATTAAAAAACTAAGTCAAAATCAAAACTTACCCATTTAACATAAATTCTAATTCCTCTTTTTCATTCTTCTTACTGTTATCTTTCATTTTGAAAAAATCACAAAAGAATAACAAAAAACAGAAAATAACTTAAAAATATCACAAGTACTCTTGCTTCATGTACGAATAATCCACATGTTCCACCAAAAAGCTACAATTGACGGCGCACATTTTATGACCTCGATATATGATTTCTGTTATCACTTATCAGCTGATGAACTTATACCGGACTAGGTTTTAATGGTTATTGGGTGCAATTTGTCAAGTCCACATTAAATATTTATTTTTGTTTTATTGTGACTTTGTCGCGTTAACTCCGATTTCATGCACGTGAATGGTTAGATCGGGGTTAGATTTGTGAGCCTTGAGGAGTTATAATTGAATTTTAGCGGAAACGTCGGCGTCGGTCGGTAGTATGTATGTGCAGAAATGATTAACAATTCTTATCTTATAACGGCTAACAAGGTTTGCTTTTTTAAATTATCTAAAAACGAATTCAAATATATTTTATGATTTTTCTTTCTTTTAAACTTTAAATTAAATTTTAATTAAAAATTAAATATATACTGTAGAAAGTATAAATAAAATGTAATAATAAAAATATCACTAACAGAAAATTTTACTGCAAACTTACAAATTCTTCATTAAAGTAGAAACAATTGTTTTAATATACAAATTTAATCAAAATTACGTAACGTCCAAATAATATGGACTATTGAGTGGTAATTGATAATAATTAAGTTTTTATGAGTATCTATGAATTATTATTAATTATCTTATTAAATAACCAGTATTATCATTATCACTCTTAAATAAAAACATTAAAAATACCTATTAGAATCTAAATAAAAAAGTTAAGTATTTACAATTTCTTAGAAAATTCCGTGCACCCGCTACAAATTGTTAGTAACAACTAAACGTCACTTTTGCTAGTTTTTAAAGTTGTTATTCCAGTTTGCACAAGTAAATTACATACATATGTGAAACGACTTCAACGCAAACAAGCTACACTGGCAAGTAATTTTACCGAACAATGTGTTACATAACCTTACATACATACAGCTCTGTATTGGGTATTCCCGTCATTTTTAGTTTTTTTTAACACCACGTATATGCTTATTTTGATTAGCAAAGGAAATACAGGGTGTCCGGAAATTTGTAGGCAAAATTTATATTGGTACCAAAATAAGTTAAAAAAAGTTCATATGTGTATGAAAAGCGTCTACGGCCTGATTATGCTACAGGCTTCGCGCGACTTCGTGCACGGTCGGACTGAATAGAAGTTTATATTACGTGTTTTAGCAACTGCCTGCAAGTTCGTCGTGGCTCATATGGTAATACTACTGTACAGCGTTTTGCTGCATAAACAGTTGAGGGGTCGAATCCTAGTTGGGGCCAATTTCTTTTTCATTTTATATACTGCTTTTTTTTAAACAATGTCGTTGAGCTTTGCAGTTTACGCGAGGTTATGGTTAAAAGCAGTTATATTTTTAAAGAACAAATACGAAAACAAAGTTTGCATTCACTCACTGATAAATTACTCCTAATCTGCGCCTGTGCGAAACCTGCAGAATGATCAAGCGAAACGCTTGTATAAGTGTGGGTCCGAAAACCCTTTGTTACGATAGGTACCAATTATGCCCTCCTAAAAAGGGAACGTGGTAAGAAATTTTTTACATATAACTTTCGTAATGATTGCAATAAATTTGTGATATTTTGTATTCTGACAGTGTTTACGTAGCTATATTTTTTAATTATTATTACTTATGTAGGAGAACCAGAAGCGTATGGAGCGGATGTTAACAGAACGTTTTTTGTTCTGTTTCTTTTTAATTTATAAACTTTTGGCAAATAATCATGTTTAAAACACAAAAATACATCAAAAAGGTACTTTTGCTACAAGTAGTTAGGACCTACATTCTGGATAAATTTACTTTTATGATTTTTTTTAATAACGTGTTTCAATCATAAAAGTGGATTTATATCGAAAACAGCATTTTTAGGGCCACGCTAATAAAATAATAATAATAAAATAAAATTCTTATTTTAGTGCTTAAAATACGTTATACAAATTTTGGAACGGAATTCCAGGACACCCTATATTTAAATAGCATTGACGTAGATCAATTTCTTTCTGAAATAGAACTAAACCACAACAAGGTATTGCACTAAATATTAATTAACATTTCTACCAAGAAAGAAAAATGAGGACAGTTGTCTACGCGTTAGGATATACACTTTAACAAATTTATTTATTCAACTCTTTATGTTATGCTGCCGACAATAGTAAAGTTACTGCTCACAATAATTAAGATATATTAAGTGTCTTTACAATTAAAGTGTTGGTATGGCCTTAATATTCATTAAAACCAGCTGTGCAACCTGAATTATTTAAATTACGTAGATAAATTTCTCGCAACTTCCTCCTAATCTAAAATTATAAGCAACTTAATAACATTATACTTGCTTTAAAATACACGAGTCAATGACGTTCTTGTTGTAATGAAAAATTAAAGGTGTGAAAATGAAATGAAGGAAAAGCAGTACGCGACACGCACGAAGAGTAAAATACAGGGGAGAGAAATGAGCAAACAGAATTAATGTTCAAACTGGGAATGTGGGATACAAAGTCATTACAAGCGCAAATAGTACAACGATAACATATAAAGAAAAAGGGAAATAATAAAAAAGAGACAAAAAAGAGAAAAATTATTTAAAAACAAAGTGACAAATAGAAATAAATAATATAATAATAATAAAAAATAAGAAGAACGCGTTTGAACTAAAGTGATACATAAATATTTGATAATAATTAAACAAAAAGAAAGATGTAATACAACAGGAAATAGAAAACCCTAAACTGTAAAAGAATACGAGAAACAAAGAGAAACAAAATAATAAATTGACAAAGAAAAGGATTTGAATGAAGAGAAATACAGAAGTTCGAAAACAATTTGATTATATTTGAAAATCCAACAGTAAGAAAAACGAAGCCAAAAATGAGCGCAGCATTGTGCACCGAGTGCTGCCACCGCTGCCACCGACAGTGGCCCACTGTACCAGCGTACGCTACTAACCTGTTGTATATCCTATGTACATGTCTTATTGTATTTAGAAACTCAAAATGTTTCTGTGTCATTATGAGAAAATAATCTATGTTTTAATTACGCGAAAATGAATTCCTTAGAGTAAAACAAAACTGTAAACGGAAAAAGACATTCGTTTGCCAAAAATTTGGCGAAAAGAAAGGCTCCCCCTCTCCCCACTTATTGACGCATCTAAAACATAAGCAAGTTAGCTCAAACAGAACTGTTTAATCGTCCCCCGTTTACTAAATAAAAAGACATGAATCTTCAATTTTTGAAAATTATAGAAATCCTCACAAGAAATTAGCGGACTGCACAACACGAACAAACTAGTAGTAGTCACCTCTAGCTTAATGAGCCTAACAAATTTTTAAAAATGATGTGGCAATTTTTGAGCAATTTTTTTTTGGAAAATATCGAAACTTTGAAATTTGTTTCTCTTCACAGCTTAAGTAATTCCAAAAATTTTAGTAGTTTGTAGCATTCTGTACTCCTAGGTCAATTATAATATTAAATTTCATTCCAATCTAAAACCAGTTTTTGAATAAATAGGCGTCAAAACGAAAACTCATAGAGAGCGTTACAGAGAAATTAGCGGCTTGGGACACGAACCAAATTGTAGCTCATGCCCAGCTGGATAAATCTACAAAAGTTATAAAAATATCGAGTGACCAGTTTGTGAGCAATATTTTTTTGATAATTTACAAACTATTAAATTTAGCAGTACCAACTATCAATCTTATTTTGAAAATTAGTAACTGTAATTATCTCCATGCATTACTATGTAAGTAAGTAAAATATGCAGATTAAAAAAATAAGCTATTTAACTTTTAACCTCCATAACTTGAAAAATTGATTTCAAAGATTTTTACTACTTTTCCATTGCACACCAAGTGTGCCTCAACAACGTAACCCGGCAAATTTATCTGCTATTTTGTCAGGACCCTGGACATCGAAGTATGGCAATCAGTGTTGGGTAAGATACTTTTTATTTGTATCTAGATACAGATACAGGTACTTTTAAAAAAGTGTATCTAGTTACAGATACAAGATACATTTTGCTAAGTGTATCTAGATACAGATACAAGATACTTTTAAATGTATCTAGATCCTTCTCAGATACAAATTAGATACCACATTAAAAAATTACATTTCCAGAAATGAAAACGCGCATAAACCATGATAATATTAATTAATAGTTTAAATGAAAAAATTCATTACACACCTTAAGATGTTTGATAAAGTTTCCACTTGAAGTTACATCACCCTGAATCTTTAAGGGGCAGTTTCGACACTGTGTGACAACCTTACTATCACAACGCGACACTATCTTAAAAAACTCGCCATCCAGTATTGCTGGCACTTCCAAAAAAGCACTTTCGTTATCATTCATTCTTCTAATTGGAATCACAAGGTATAACTAGCAGACTAGCACAAGAATTGATTCTGGACTTGTCCACTACTTCTATTTAAACTGAGGACAGTTCAAGTTTTGTCAAGACAAGCCTACCGCACTGGTTATGAGATTTACTTGGAAATTCCCAATATCCAAAACAGCAAGGACGGTTATTGTATTGCCACAATGGGTAAATGTATACATAAAACCTTAAGCTTCTTACAGTTCTTATCCCCTGAAAATGGGGATGTTTGAATATTTATTACCATTACCTATCTTAAGACGTATTTGGGTTTTTCTGCAAAAGCAATTAATGCTAAAATTTAAATGTCCAAAAATGTCCTAAATTTTAAGTTGAAGAAATGTTTTAATAAACTTCGAAAACTACATAAAATAAATTATAATTCTTGAATGTATCTAGGATCTTTTATTGTTTAATAAAAAAAGATACCGCTTAATAGGATCTAGATACAGATACAAGATACAATTTTATAAACGTATCTAGATACAGATACTAGATACTTGCACAGTATCTAGATCCAGTATCTAGATACATGTATCTAGATACTACCCAACACTGATGGCAATGCCTGTTGCAGACAAAGAGTTATTTTAAGTTAGCTCCTGCCTAGGCACATAACTTTTGACTGTGCAAATGCTGGTCATTAGTGGGCCGACGGTATACCCATGGTTGCACACTATAATCTCGCGCCCTGGCGGGCGCTGCCATTCCATCTGAAACATCCCAGAGACAATACCCAGTGACATTCCACCACATACACAATAATTAATTAAAATACATGTATTATTTCTATTTGCCCAGTCATAAGCTATTTACCATTAGTCCATTAATAACCATTTGCCCGCGACATATAACTTAACTTAGCTGAGAGCTAATGCCAGACAGTATAATTTGTGTAGGCAGACCACAGTATAAATAAGGTTAACCTTATTTATACTGTGGCCAGACCTCATAAACCAAGCCATAATTATTTAAATAATTTTGATAAGTAAACTTGAGAAACAAAGTAGTGTAGATTTTTGAAAAGGACAGTTTGAATTTCAAAAATCGGAATAAACACAAAGAAAACAGCAGAATAGGCGAAGTACTGTTACTGTTTACACAAGAAACAATAAACGCCAAGAGACTAAGCAGCAGCACGTTTTTAACAAGGTCTTATCACTAGAATTTGACGTCACTTGTCAATTGACGTTTCAGCTACTGCGCAACGGTTCACGCGATCTGCTGGTGTTGGGCCTACCTTTAATGCATGAATAGATGAATGACTGAAATTCAATTACAAAACGCGAAATCTAGCGGCATCTAAAGTAAAACTTGCCAAGCGTTGCCTTAATTTGTGTAAAATCCTGTACTTGGTAGTCTCCTTCTCTGTCTATTTTCTTTTAAAGTGTACTCGTTTTGATCCCGTGACTCGTGTTAGGTTGGAATAAAAGTAGTTCAGCATAATGTTTTGGTTGTCATTAAATAGGTAATTTTTTCCCAAAAAAGAGGGACAGTGAAAATATTTTTAATTTTTTAGTTTTCATGTATTAAACTAATCTAACGTAAATTCTAATTACATAATCAATATTTACAAACCTCTGTTATATTCATTGATAAAAAATAGTTAAAGGTTCGTAATCATATGATTTTCACTAATTTCCACGTCTTTGAACAAATCACATTGGTAGGATCACATAAATTATTATACTTCTAAACGTATACTTTTTAAATAAGGTTTTCGGTATTTATAGACATTTGTGAATTCTGACAGAATACGATTGCCGCACGTATAGTAGGGTACAAAAAGGTCGAAAATCGTGTATTCAATTCCGCGTTCAATAACGCTCAGCTCAGCTCAGCGGTTCCAAACCAGTATTTTCTAACACAATTCCAAATTTTAAATTTTTGTTCCATTTATTATTGAATAGAAAAACTAGCAATCTATAATATTTACAATATATTTTCATAATACGTTAGTTGGTACTATGCATCACATCATATTTTTATAAGTTAAAGTAACACAATAAATAAACATTTTATACTAGAAGAACACATTTTTCTTAAAATTGGGTTATTAAAATTATTTCCAGTAACTAATTAAACATAAATAAATAAAACTAGTATAACATACCTTACACTACTGAAATAGGGACGCAATAATTCTCAAACTGTGATGTCATAAAAAATAGAGCAAGAATATGAAAAATTAAAAAAAATAATACAATTATCACAAAAAAATTAAATTTCTTTAACTGACATCACTCTTATCAAAAAGATTTTGTTAATAAAACGCCACAAAAAAATACATTAAATCACATTATTTGTCTTCAATGAAAAACTGGGAAAATAAGTTTAGGAACCCAAAAATTACAATCAAAATATAAATGACTACCTTGAAGACCGTCAGCCGCTTTTCTTTTTTCAAAGAAGCAATTTTGAGTAGACTTGGCAACAGAAAAATATAAACTAGGCCACTTATTGCTCCGGTGTACCTGAAATTTTAAATTTAGTTGAATGTTTACGATACATAAAACAGTGGCGTATCAAGAAAATTTTATTTTCCACTCTACCCGACAACTACCACTCAACTGGAATTGCGCTTACCTTATCAATGTTCCAATCCTTGGCAAAAAGCAGGCAAATAGAACACACACAACAACAATGACAAAATTTATTAAGATTACTTTAAAATACGAAAATTCGTAGGAAGCATGTTTGGAAATCATGTTAATATTATTGAGCACGTCCATCCTCAACATGTAGGAAATTAATGGAAAAACAGTGACAAGTTGAAATAACAGCAATAATCGGGCTATTATTGTCATGGTGTCATATTTTGGGAAATTGTTTAAGATGTTCTGAAACAAAAGTAAAATATTCAAAATTTCTTCTTCGTTATAAGGGTATGGCAAGCCGTTTTACTTTTTATTAAGTGTTGTAAAATCGATATTACTAAACCTTTATAATATGTGCTTTTTATTTCAGATATCAGGAATGCATTTCAGCTATCAGAAATTCATTTCATATATCAGGAATGCATTTTCGATATCAGAAATGCATTCCTGATATCTGGAATGAACTTAAATTTTAAACATTAACCAAAGTTACGTTTTACTCATTTCTATTATGACTGTGTTATTTAAAATGTGCAAAATATCGCTCTAAAATGTTCAGTTGTTGGTTTCCAATATAAATTTATAATTTCACAGTGATATTACACAAGGTTAAAAACATCGCGATGAACTAGAAAATGTTTTGTTTCAAATGTGTGATAATGTTTTGTTTCAAATGTGTAACATATTTTTATTATGACTGTGATATCCAAAACATTAAAGATGTCGCTGTAAAGTTAAAAATTGTAGATTTCTAATATCAGGTATATTTCTAATTTCACAGTGATATTGAAATGCTAAACTCTCAATTGCTAGTATTTATACAGTTTAAGATTTTAATGTTACTGTTTAGTGTATATTTGGAATTTTTGCTGATGATGATATCAAAAACTAGTTTCTGTTATATGAAATCAATTTTAGATATCAAAAATGAATTTTTGAAGTTTGATATTCATTTCACATATCAGAAACGCATTTCATATATCTGAAATTAGTTTCACATATTTTTAAAAAAAATCACAAAAAGTAAACAGGTTCAATACTATTTTCACCTTTCTCATTAGAAATAAAACGACTTGCCATATAAGGGTGATTCATAACATATTGGACGAACTTTCATTTTAGTTAAAAAGTGTTTTTATTCTTTTGATGAGTTTGCGAGTGAGGACCCTGGAAGCTGTTGCGGCGCGGCTAGCAAATTGCAAACGTCCTAGCGATGGTCGTTTTCTTTTTTCTCCGATATTTTCCGACATTTATATTTTATAATAAATTGTATTGTTTTATATGGTTATATATAGGTACTTAACTAGTATTGACAAGTGTAAACATCTAATGTATGTACTCAGCACAAATAAATTTATGTTTATGTTTCAGGGTGGACGAAAACATTAAAAAACGTACCGATAAACGTGGGTCCGAAATGCTTTGTTGGAGTTACAGCCTCCTGAATATGGACAATCTGTTAACTGTTTTGTCGGCAACTTTTGCAGTACCTAGTTCCACTAAAATTTTAAAATTCCGTATACGGGCATTACTCATTTAGCTTAGTATTTAGACTAATATTTGTTTGAATAAGTACAGCAGAGCTACCTCATATAAAGAGATCACGTAATATGTTCTGCTAAATATTTAAAATCTTTACAATTTATGAATTTTTGGTTAGAAAATTGTATTTTGTTTGCAAAAATACACAAAAAGGAACTCTTATTGAAAATCATTAAATATAACGGTTTTCGAGATAACCTAGTTTTTGCGAAAAATCAAGTTGACATGAAGGTCAACAAAAGCGTCGTTTTGTGTGTTTTGTATGGAGAATAAGAGTATACAGACAATACTTCAAAAGTTGTAAAGATCTCAAATATATAGAAGAAAATATTACGCTATACTCCCATATTCAGACATCTGTGGTGCATTTGTTCATACTACGCTAAATGAGTAATGCTTAGATACAGAATTTCAAAATGTTAGTACAATTACTGCCAAAGTAATCGACGAAAAAGATATGAGACTGTTCCATCTTCAGAAGCATTGCTGGATCCAGTTTCATAGAAACTCTTTTCGTTGTTTTCAGATTCTGAATGCACCTGAAAGGGCGTCCCACTTGTTTTGAATTACCAAGTGTGAATATTTTCAGAAATTTTAAAAAAATACTTACGTCTTCAAGACAGCTTTTTGCTAGTGGAAAACAGATATAAAAGATAACTCCGATAAACATGTATGTAAAAGTAACCAACCCAAAAGCTATGCTTAAATCTCTACCCTAAAAAAATAAAATGGCATAATATAATAATATAAATCTGTCTTTATTTATACTTACATTGTTATCCTGATATCTGTTATTTCTCATAAGTGAAATAATAATGTTATGAATAAAATAACTTAAAGACAACATTCCACTAAGTGCGCAAAACGTAGATTTCAAATTCAATTCAATCTTCCAGTCTGCCATATTAATTCCCCACGAGAAAGATTTAACTGCCACGAAAACTAATAAATACATTACACTTAATGTTCCTGAAAAAAAACACAATTTTTAATTCACACAAAAATTTAAAAAATAATGAATTTTTCTTACCTAAACTATTAAATTTAGTAAAAAACGTCACGCTTTTAAAGTTTAGCAGAGGAAACATAAACAAAGCCAAGATAACAGGAACAGTACTGTTGAGGTCCCAAAGTTTATCAAAGGTCCATTGAAGTACAATATTTTCGGAAACGGGTAATATTATGCTTGGATCATTGTTCGTTATATTTAAAAGTGCCTCTCGGGAACATATCACAGTTTCGTTACCTATTGGCAGGTTGTCTAACGATAAAACGTAACCTAAACATTAAAACAAAAATCATTAAAATTAGAACAGAAATTCTAAATAAAGGTGGTTGTAAAACCTTTCTCCAGTATGTCATTATCATGATTGTTAAATGTTTCTTCTGTAGTTTATCAACTTCTATAGAATGATAAAGCATAGAATGTGGTATACAGTGCGTTTTTTTCAAGACTGGCCATAGGATTCTACATGCTAATATTTCGACCCCCTGTTAACTTCCGTTCTCATAAAAATATCCAAGTTATTTTTGCACTACAAGTTGTAGAATTCAATTGAAGATTTCAATTTAACATTAGAAGCAACGAAGAAGCTACCAAAAACATTTTTTAAATTTTATTTTATACGACTTTTTAATTTCTAGTAGCCTGGATTTTTCGCTGATATTTGTAATTTTGGTTGACAGGAATAAAAATTCAACATAATTTTCAAATATTACGGCATACATAAGAGGCGCTTCTAGTTGTAAAATTTCGACAACATTTGCAGACAAACAATTCAGCCTACTAAAAATTAAAGTTGCAAAAATAAAATTAGATAGAATCTAAAAAATGTTTTTGGTAGCTTCTTCATTGCTTTTAGACATTAAATTTAAATCGTTTCAATACTGTACTAAATTCTACAACTTTTAGTGCAAAACTGAGTTGGATATTTTCATCAAAATGAAAGTAACAGGGGGTCGAAATATTAGCATGTAAAATCCTATGGCCAGTCTTGAAAAAAACGCACTGTATATAAGAACTGGTAAAAACAAAAAACAACACTGGTTGTCATTTAGTTTTTATTCTGTTTTCCTTCAAAGCGTACTTTGCAAGCAGTTTTGTGCTTTCCATTGTAATGCGTAGTGCTACTTACCATAAAGAAAGTGTACAGAGTGGTAAAGAAAATTTGACATTAACACCCAATACACAATATTGGACCCAATTAGGACAATCAGGGAAAAGATTTTTGCCAGAATTTCTGCCCATCTTCCTAACAACAGTCGACAAAGATCGCTGACTTCAGTGTTTTGACCAATAGGGCCTGGAAAATTTTTAACTATTATTTAAATTTTAAAGTGTGGTACTTTTAATTAATATGAAAAATAGTATCGTACGTAAGCGTTAATCTTACCATGATCTTCATTAATTTTTAAAAGAATATAGCAAGTGTAGAGAGAAATTCCAGCCACAAGGATATTAAGCCAAATTCCTGGGAAAAGTCCAGCTTTCTCCATACCCCAGGGCATTGCCAGAAGCGAGGATCCCATTATCGTGTTCCATATTGCAAAGCTGTAATAAAATAATCAAAGATATTGTTTATTATATTTTTAGAAACATTATCAAAATTACAAATGATGAAATAATTCTCTAGCTTAAATCATCTAAATATTATCTCAGTGTGAAAGGGCAAGTACACAATATGTATCGTCATTTATGTGTTTATTATCAAATTTTTATTGATAAGTGGTTAACATTGAACTAAATGAAAAGAAAACACTGGATTTCCTTGAATCGGCAAGGTATCAAAATACGGAATTCTTTTGTTTTTACGGTTTTTCTTTGGACTTTGGGCTACCTACATAGAGATCGAGGTAAGTATATTTTGATGAGAGGAAAATCTATCTAAATAAAATTTTTTGATAACAAAATTAACTGCTAATTATGTTGCAGTTAAATTCTTTTAATTGTTGTTTACAAACAATAGACACAAATATCTGAACAAGGAGACAGATAAAAGGACAAATATCCCCACAAAAATGTTGTTCCCATACAGATAATTATTATATGTAATGTTATTCTGTTACCAATGGAAAATTTTTGCATTAGATCGGAAGTAAATATTATCTTTGTGCTGTAAATAAAATTAGCGTTACTAAGAGATATAATAAATCGTTGTTGGCAGAAAAATCAATTCAAGTCACTTTTTAATAGCAGTATTTCTCTATTACTGCTATCTTCCTGTAATAAAATGTAAACATTCAATTTTTCATATTTCGTACGAATTATTCCTAAAATGAAAAGGGTCATAAAGTGACTACATTCATGAAAAAATTTCTTGGAAAAAAATTCCCGGAAAACAAAAAAAAACTCGGTCCCAGAAAAAATCCCCCAGAAAGAAAATCCCCGGTATAATAAAACTACAAAAAAACAATCCTTAGAAAAAAAACAACCAATTCCCAGAAAATATCACTTGAAGAGAAACAACAAGAAAAAAATTTATTTTATTTCAACTCTAATCATCTATTCAGGGAAATGGTTTACCAGGAGATTTTCAAAATGTTTTTGAACTATTAAAGTATCACCGTAAAAAATCTGGTTAGACATTTGTATATACGTAATTACAAAATAAATTCCCTCTTACTCATGCAAATTGATCAGTAAGACATCGTTTTCAGGGGTAGGTCTTTCTCAACTACACAGTGTTGCAACCAACAAGAAAAAACACGTACTTTTGTTTAGGACATGTTCCGGAGTTGTTTTTTGAGATGTTTTCACTGGAATTTTTCTAGTGAATTTTTTTAAATGCTATTTTTTTCGGGTAATTATTTTTCCTGGGTTGTTTTTCCTGGAGAATGTATTTACTGTTTTTTTTTGTCAGGGGATTTGTTTAGGGTGTTTTTTTCCAGATGTGTTTTTAAGGCGATTTTTTGTGGAAGTTTTTTCGTGGAATTTTTCCATTTACATTTTCTCTTTGAACCGAATCTGCCCCCCATAAGATAACGCAAAATTAGGCGCTATTGGCTATTCTACATTGTATATCAAGGTTGCTAGCCTCCAATGCATACCTGCAGGAATGGTTAGAATGTAAAGGCCACGAACCTCCCAAGTACACGAGTACCAAAAATTTTAACAAAAGTAGTTACTTATATACAGGCTGGCGGAATCGAATAATGATTCCACCAACGCAACGTTAATAATCATTTATGTAAAATACCATAAATAAAAGTTAACAGTAAAAAGTTTTAAATGGAACCACTTTTTATTGATAGTTATTTGCAGGTTTTGCAAACTAATATTATTCTTGCAGCGACTACTTTATTTTCGAACAAAATCGAAGAAGTGGATATGATATAGTCTGGTTCCAACAACATGCTGGACCACTCTCCATAATAAATTATATATTCATCGGGGTGTATAGTGTTGCCAAATAAATGAGTCAGAAGAAGAGAGAATATTGAATTATCTGAAAATTAAGACCTTCCAAGATAGGCTATAGAAATATAGATTTTATGCCAATTGAAAAAATGTTAGGGGCATTTTAAGTAAATTTTAACATATCTTAATATAAACTGCTCAAAAGAATTAGGGGGTCAAAATTTCAAATGATTGCAGTTTTTTTAGGGCTGATGGCATTTTAATGAAACTTGGTATAGGTACGCCTTGTCGAAACATTTATATTAATAAAATGCTATAAATATTGAATATCATCTTAACACCTACCACATCATTGAACACTATAGCTGATATCATAATGAAGATATACCTTCCGAAAAAAGTGACCCATTAATTCTTTTGAGTAGTGTATATAACAAATACACAGATTGTAATATGCGCGCAGGGAGAACCAATTAATCACTCTTTGCGTTGTTTCTGGCAGAAACTTAAGAAATGCATTTCAGAAACTCAAAATAAAATAAATATTTTCACTCTTAATCCACTTGCGATACTTAATATACGACGACCCTTTCTTATCGCAACTTTTGTTTTGTAACCGAAAATTGGTAGGCGCACTGGCTGAACTATGTTAAACGTTTTAAGTTTCTTTTCAATAAGATAAGTTTTGTAATTTGATTGCGTTTTGCTGCAAGTGCATTTGTATAGCTATAAAATTGGAAAAATATATTTACGTATTTTGTTTAGCTGAATTTTTGATGACAAAAGTAATTTGTATTAAAAAGTAGCATCAATGATACATTATTAGCCACCCCTTGAAACATGAAAGTACCGCCTAGGTCAACTTCCCCGCAGTAGAGTCGGCCCTGGCAGGCTAGCCAACTAAAGCGATATCAAAATTCGGTTAAGACATTAAATCGAATGAATACCAGCACAAGCGTGCCCAACTCTCTTCGTAATTTGCATATACCTACATTTTTACTTTCCGATAGGTACTAGTACTGAAGACAGGAAAGTTATGATTTCATGCAAATTTTCGAATTTCAGATTTTAACGGAAATGCGCGTTTTGTATATATAGTAGTAGTAGTAGTAGTAGTAGTAATAAAGTGGTTTTTAAAAAATGTCTGTCTGTGGGTGGGCGGGTGCGTTCGTTTCCCTATATCTCCGGAACTCCTCGGCCGATTTTTATAAGAATTGGTGTATGAAAGTTTTTTAGTTGCAGGTAGTTCTTTGTAAGGTCGCTAATCGGAAAAGGAATTAGACCTGTTTTTTAGTATAGATTATTTCCTAAACACTTTTTTTTTTAATTTTAAATACATAGCCGTTATAGTGCATCTAAAGACAAATCAAATGCTTTTTCTTTTCAAATGCTGTATCTTTAAATGAAGACCGCTAGAAGTTTTGAAAATTTTAATTTTAATGCCCGATTACTCAAACGCAAAACATACAAACAATAGAAATTGTCATATAATTTATAGCCGTTAATAAGTATAATCCAGTGATGTAAAAATATTTTTGGAAAGAAATTAATTATAAATATACTAGCTTCTCAAAGTTGTGGACATTTTCACCGCCGCGCTGGGGCGTTACTATTTTTTATTTTTTCTTGCTTCAATTTTTGTGAAAACGTTATGTTTTTTACTCAGCATCTAAAGACAACTCAAATGCGTTTTTCCAAATGCTGTATCTTTAAAATGAAGGCCGCTACAAATTTTTGATAATTTTAACTGTAATTCCCGATTACTCAACAATAAAATATCCAATAAACACAAATTGTGATATTATTTGATATCCCTTGATAAGTATAATCAAGTGATGTAAAATTATTTTTGGAAATATGAAAATGTTTTTTTGAAAAAATATTCTTCTAAAACTGCTCACACCATTTTTGATTGTTATATGTTTAATAGATAATTAAGATGTTCAACTTTATTTTATTATTTACACGAGTATATCAACACTTTGACACATATTTAAAATTGGTGAATAAAAAGTAAAATGGCTTGCCATACACATATCGCAAATGTATTTCACTTAAGTGTAAATCATTTTAGATATGTGAAATTCTTTTCACATGTGCAAAATTGAAATTGTGATATGTGAAATTGTGATATGTGAAATTGTATTTCCGATATGTGAAATTGCTGACACATATTCACAATTTCTGAATAAAAAGTAAAACGGCTTGCCATACTTTTGCAATTAAAGGTAAGTTTGTAAATATTAATGTTGCTGAAAACAGAAATAACAACAACCAAAATCTAAATACAACAGTAAGGTTGCATTGACGAGAAATGCAAATGGTAAAGAAAATTAAATTCGCTGCGCAATACTGTAGTTTATTTTTACTGTATAACTTTTATTTAAGATATGTTTGATCTCTTTACAAAATGAATGTTAACGTCAGTTAGATCATTATTTCGTACTTTCTGATCACCCTATACCCCAAGGACGTGAATGAAAGACATTCCATGATGTAGTACAATTAAAGAAATGGTAAGGAACAATTTGAGCAATAAAAACGTAAACTAATTATAATGAACATTATTATGAAATACTACATTTTGCAAAATCTATCAGATAGTTATAAAAATGGTGCTGACAAGAAGTTATTTCTCTTAAACTAAAAAAATATGATTGTATACTGAGTACCCTTTAAATTTAAAAACCATATATCTAAATTTTTATACCGGCCGAATATTTAGTAGGTTATGGTTAATTACAATTATATATTTTTAAGACTATTTACCTTTCCAAAAATGAAACTATGAAGAATTTCGTAGGTTCGTTATATTTTAACGAAGTATTTAAATAAAATCGTTGTTTGTTATTTTGCATTCGTTTGTAAAATTAAAGTAATGAAAAATGTTGGTGGAATGGAAAGAAGAGTCCATAAGTCGCATAAATAAAAGAATTGTGTTTCGGAAATAAAATTTCAAAAAGTTAGTGAACCGTAAACTACATTGCGACCCACTAAAAACTCAAAGTTACTGTCGCTGATTCTCACACACCCACTTCAGACAAGTTCACAGTATACAGAACGTTTTGATCCACTTTCTGATAACCATGAAGTTTGCATTTGCATGGTTTTGTCTACAAATCTATTGACCAACCAGGGAAACAAGCCGAACACAAATGATAAATGTATTTATTGGTATTTACTGCAACAAATAAATGTTAATTCGACATTTGTCGTAGCAAAAAAGTACTACTAAATTCCTAAAATAATTAGCATTGCGATTTTCGGTTACGGTTAAGAAACTTGCTCATTTCGGTTTTCATTTCGATTACGATGCAGAAAATTTTACGATATTTTCCTGTTTACGGTTTTCAGTTAAGTTTCGATGCACATCCCTGCTATACTGATCTACATCTTCCGTGGCAGCAGAAACAAACTCTTAGTTGTAGTGCTATTTTATTTGAAACAATGTATTTTTCAACGCAATTCCAAAATACGGTTAAACTGAAATCCATGCAATTCCCACGAGTTATCAAATTAACCTTAGAAAAAGTTCAAGGGTACTCACATTGTGACCAACGAACTCTGAGTTTTCGAGCAGTCGATGTCGTCGCTGCCGTCATAATTCAAGTCCTTCTGAGGCTGCAAAATAAAAAAAAAAACTTTAATTATGTGACAAAACGTTATCTGTTACTAGTATTTTAATTTATCAAATATTTCCAGATCTAATCGAAAACATGTTGTTTCTCCGAACTTAAAAAAAATGCGCTAATAATTCATGGTTCAAGTTTGCAAAATAGAAAACATTAAGACAAAAAGGATTGATTATTATCAGTCTGTTGAAATTTAAAATACAAGTTTTTTGTGTAAAATTCTTCAGGTTCAAAAGTGCCATTAAAGAAAAGTTTCCGAATCGTGCATTTGTATGACGCATCTGATAGAAAAATCAACAAGAACAATATGTTGTGACTTAAAATCCCGTTATTAATACTTTATAAATAACTGGACATGATAAGAATCAAATATTAATTCTATTTTAGTAACGCAAACCAAAACATTTTCAAAAATGTTGATAAAACAAAGTTCTGGGGTGGATATTTGACACTTTCCATGCAGAATTATTCAACAAGTATAAAAAACTTTTAGAGTGTTCAAATATTCAATAATTACGGAACAGATCTTCATCTAACGCAGTAAACAAATTTATCATATTCTGGAACAATCAATTTTTGCTCGAGGCCTTATCAAAGTGTTGCCAAGTTCAGAAGTGCATAAGTGCACCAATTTTTGTCTAGCGAACTATTTCAAGAATTTATATGCGTACAGTTTTATTTCAAATGGATAAACAATCACGCAATTGAATAGTATAAGAAATAAACTGTTAACTAAAATTTAATTTCTTAAATTAAGTATAAAATAAAGAAAAACTTTGTTATAAAAATTTGCTATAGAAAGGCCAAATGAGAAATGTTCAATACTTGAAATAAAATAAATTAAGTTTAATGAACTAACAACTATGTATCTTTCTTTTTTAATTCATTATTCGAAAACAAACGTCATACCTACCAAGAATGAACCGCTCATATTCAAAACCCCGCTGATCTTGGAAAAATAGGTAAATCTCTCATAAACTTTTTCTTCATGAGCGAATATATCCAAAGATGGAGCTTCGAAGCGTCCAGGGAAGCAAAATGGTCTCCTGAATTAATAAAAACAATTATACTTTCTCGGATTTAACGTTCTAAGGAAAATCATACTGCATAGATGAGTGTCTTGGAGAAATCTCATTTTTGGGATTCTTTCTTTGCACTTTTTCCGCCTCGATATCGGTCGTGTCTGAATCATGAAACATGCACTGATTTTGAGTGGCCCTGAAAATAAATTCGTTGTTATTATGACAGTTCGAGGTGTCGCCGAGGTCAGAACCTCATGAGAAGTTTGGATTATAGAGGTCAGAAAATCACCTCAAAAGTTAAGAATGTAGTGAGATGATATAATGTGCGTTGTCAAACTGATTTAGTTCTTAGTTTTCTTTTTTTTTCTTAGATGTTGATAACTTACCCAAAGCTTGCATGAGAACTATCTGAACTTAAGAGCGGATGCGATTCTGAGCCAGAATCTGTCGATTCTCGTCTTTTCAGTATCATTTTGTAGTTTCTGATTAAATCTGAAAAATAATATTATGGAAATTTGTTGATACCTTTGTTTCTGATTATTTTTAGACAATTAAAAAAAAAGTTATAACAGCGGAGGCATAATGAAAAAATATTTAATAAAACCCAGGACAAAAATGTGCAAGAACATAAAAAGAAACCTCAACTATCTAAAATGCACTCCTTATCTTAGAGTGCATGCATGAGGATCTCGTAAACAATAAGAGATAAAGATTCGGTTAAACGAGAAGAATTGTTCAGCATCTCAAGTACTACTATGATCCATATTCAACTCCTAGAATTTTTGCTTAATTTTCAGTACAGACTGAAGAAACTAAAATTTACAGTTTTTGTTTTTGTATATAATTTAGTTATTATCAAAGATAGCAAAGCGGTTTTGAAATTATTAAGACACCTTTTTACACAGATTTCGAATCTCAAATTAATTTTTTTTTATTTTTATCATTAGATAGAGCTCTTTTTTCTCTTTTTTCTGATAAGGTTTAATGGGTTTATTTTTACAAATAACGGAGTTATAAGCTAGAAACCTTTTGTTTATAGTAGATTGTGAGAAACTGTTGCTGAACATTAACAAAAAAACAAGTAAACAAATAAAAATGCTGCATTTGTTTCCATTGAGGATTGATCAGTTTATGTTCCCAAATAATAAAGTTATAAGCGAGAAATTGTTTGCTCATGGTAGGCTGTCAAAAAAAAAACACCTCAATGTTTCAGGGAATAAAACTGTTAAAAATGTATGATCGTATGATAATCAGAGATAAGTACTTTTTGTTTTGGCAATATCTGCATCTTTACACCAGTTTATTGTAATTCTAAATTTATCTTTCTTTTCGTGTTGTATTAGTTAGCAGAAGTATATTTAAAAGTTAAACGTCTTTTGATTGTTATACGAACATACATTTTTAATAGTTTTATTCCCTAAAACATTCAGGTGTATTTTTTCTTTTTTTTTACAGCCTACCATGAGAAAACAATTTCTCACTTATAAATCATAACTTCATTATTTGGGAAGATAAACTGATTAAGCCATTTAGTCAAACTATTCTGTTGGGCTGTTAAAAATACCTAAACTGTAGCTCATCTGTAACTCTATAATCCCACAAAATTTAAAAAATAATTAACAGTTTTTAAGGTTTTGAGAATATCTTTTTATAATGAAAGTTGTTTCCTAGAACTAACAAAATTAAACTTATTTACAAATTAAACAGCAATATAATCTGTTGCTTGCATATTTCGCCACTATTTTAAAAGTCATCTTAATCTTTGTTTGAATATTTCTTCATATTAAATGAAACAAACATTAATTTAAGTATTAATTTCAACACATTTTCATTATGTTATTTCATTAAAATGGGTTTCTTTTAATTTTGAGGAATTTATGACAGTTTTTAGTTATTAAACATAAATGTTATTTTGAAAAAAACATGATTAAATCAAACTCAATTTTTTAAACATAAAATTTCTTGGTATTAATTTGAATATAATTACAAAATATATTTTGATATCTGGCTTCAACAATTAAATTACAAAGTTATTTAAAAAATAATAATGTAAACATATATACTCAAGAAAAATAAAATATGTTATTTACCTCTCATTCTGACAATTAAATCTCTAACAACCAAAACTACTTGCGTTTAAACAAAAACAGTTTTCAATACAAAAATTTATAGACACATCGTTTACTTCTCAACAACTTTAACACTTTTAGATTACAAACTTCTTTCAGCCCGTTGCAACTGGTATGTAAACGCGCAGCAAACTAATAAGAAGTTTGGTACTCTGACGTATTTTATATCAACTTTTGTGATAATGAAAAGCATGACGATGAGCTTATGCGTATCTTGTACCCTTCCTAATGGTTTCTGAAAATATTGGAGCAGGCTCACTAGATGTTTCTGTTTTAACCTCGTTTGCTGCTATTCTGTTACACGCAGAATAGAAACAAATACTTCAGGTTATCGTATTTTCAGAATATATTTCAGAAATCAAACCTTTCACAACTAAATAACATAGTACGGTATATATTCTACCTAAATTAAATTTCAACTGAATCTTTAACACTGTGTTAAGATATTCGAATCCTTTTGACGATGCCTATACATTAAACAGCTACCTTTAAAGTTTTAATTAAGGGATAATAAACAAAACATTGCTTTTTGGTGACTGAATGCGATCATTTAATGCGCCTACGAACTGTGTCAATCTGATTGATATACAATTAACGATGCTTATATTAAGGACTGTGTGAGGTAGTCTTTTGCAAGCTTATTGATTTTGACTCAATTCCCTTAATTTAAAGTAGTTTTGGCATTATCGTTTTCTGAGATCTGAGTATTCTTTGCAGGTATTTTAATCTTGGTCGTTCTTTTTGTTTTCTTCCAATGAATTTTTCTTTTGCCATAAGTTTAATACACCTTTGGTGTCTTAATCTAATTAATGATATAGGTACCCAAATTCATTGAGCTTATAACCGATCATAAAAATCAAGCAGAAGAATTCGATATGTACATCATCTTCCAACAACACGGAGCTCCTTTTCATTGCACGTACCAGACCCGTACGAGGCTTCCTAGATACCTACAACATATCCTGAAAGGTGAATCAAGTGGCATCTGCGTTCACGCAGTTTAGCTCTTTTGGACTTTTTGCGGGAATATATCAAATTTATTGTTTACGGACCCCAACCAGAATCGCTTAAGGATTTGCAGCAACGATTAGTACAAACACATAGCTGCATAACGTCAGAAATGTTCAGCAGGACTTACGAAATACGCTCCAGAAAGTTCAAGACCGTTACTGATAAAGCCAACGTCTTGTGTTTTCTAAAATATTTGATTTTGTTACTACGAAGTGGATTTTCCAAAACACAGTACTATACCATTTTTAACGTTTTTCGTTGAAAAATCACAGATAACAAACAGTACAGTAATTTATTCTCCTTTAACTATTTGTTGTGATTTATTCAAAAATAGTACTATATTTCCGACGTCTTTAGAATTACAAACAGCCATAATAATAAAAGCAAGATAAACGGAAGTTATGGGGTCAGTCTCGACACATTCGATAACAAGATATCCAAATTTACAAAATAAACATCATTCTATAATTGTTCGTATTTCTATTTAAAATGTTATTCTTCGATATTACATGCACTTTTTCTAACATTTATTGGACGCAGTATGCTATATTATATAAACACAAGATACAACACATATTGCATTTCAAAGGTTAATTTGCATCACTTTTCACAAAACCAGTAACAAGTCTGCAGTTTACCTTTAACCTTAACACTTTCGTTGTGTCGTGTTATAAATATTGCTATATTTAGCAATTGTCTTCTAGACATAGTCTCCAAAGTTTCAGAAAACTGTATATTGTCCGACTATTTCGAAAAACAAACTTTGTTTTAGATATTTGTGCAAAGTGTATTTTTCACGATGCATACCATTGGTATCTTGGACACTAAGAGCTATAAATTTAGTTAAATGGCGAAAGAAGTGCAACTTTTTATTGTCATTGAACATCTCACCCTGTTTATTTTTCATTACTTGAAATATAATTTAATTCTGAATAAGAAGTTTCAATGCTAACAGTAACCTAAAGTGGATAATCACAAAAGTTATTGGCGAAATACTTTTGTGGCTAACATTAAAACTGCTTCATAGCTATACATAATTGGTTGTTAAACGACATAAAGAATCACGAATAACTTTTTTATTATCCACTTTAGTTACCTTCGGTATAGTGAAGTATTGATTTCATGAAAATTTTCGAAATCTAAATTTTAACGCAAACACACGTTTTGGGGCTCAAGAAACCCAAAAAGTTATTTTTAAAAAATGTCTGTCAGAGGGTGGGTGTATGGGTGTGTGGGTGAAGCCTCTACAGGCGAAAGTACTAGACCGATTTTAATGAAATTCTAAATCAAGAGGTATGTCGAAAATTGTACTTCTAGTTAAGCTTCTCAAAAAAATCTAACACCGGAAACGGAAGTTAAACATGTTTTTTTGTAGCGTTTTTCTTTCAACACAAAATTTTAAAAATCTGAACACGGAATCTGAGAGAAGTACTTAAGACGAATCGAAAACTTTTTTATTGAACTTTCTAGCTTTAAAATGGCGGCCGCTATAGTTTTTTGAATATCTCAACATTAACGCCCGTTTACTCAAAAAGTAGTTGTCTGACCGGGATCAGCTACCAATTGTTTAAGAGCCCTTTTTAGCTAGTAAACGATAAATTAAAATGAATTTAAAAAATCCGAAAACGATCGCAATGGCTTCAAAATTTTGATAATTTTCAAAACAAAATTTTTCAAAAACTGCCCACACTATTTTTTTTAACTTTTTGAGCCGATAGAGCTTGCATTAAAGTACAAACTTGTTTTTACTTATCTCACAAATTTTACTCTGACGCCTTCCAAGAATTTTTGAAAAAATTGAAATTGATTAATTATTTATACAGTGCGCTTTTTTCAAGACTGGTCATAGGATTTTACATACTAATATTTCGACCCTCTGTTAACTTTCATTTTGATGAAAATATCCAACTCAGTTTTGCACTAATAGTTGTAGAATTTAATACAGTAATGAAACGATTTAAATTTAATGTCTAAAAGCAACGAAGAAGCTACCAAAACATTTTTTTTCTATAGCAACTGTTAAAACGTGCTATTATTAACTAAAATTAGAGGGAAAAGTAGCACTTTACCATCAAGGGTAGATAAAGTAGTATTTTAACAGCAAGGATAGATAAAGTATTTTTTTTTCTACATTAAATACACTAAATAGCAACCAAAAAGTTATTAAAGCCACCTACTCATTTTTTCGTGAAACTGTTTTTTTCCTGACACTTTTAAATTAAGTTTATCATTGATTTTTCTTCATTTTTTGGTCTTCTTTAACAATTGCTATAGAAAAAAATGTTGTATTCCACACGACGATAAAATTTCATTATCTTCTCGATGCTTATTAGCGTCTCGGCTGACGCCTCGACGCTAAAATCGCTCGCGAAGATAAAGTGCAATTTTATCATCTTGTACAATAAATAACTATTAGATTTCATCTAATTTTATATTGTGCGACTTTAATTTTTAGTAGGCTCAATTTTTTGTCGACATCGAGATGCAAAGCTGCAAATGTTGCCGAAATTTCACAACTAGCGCCTCTTATGTATGCCGTAATATTTGTACAGGTTCTTCGTCGACATTTTTATAAAAAAACGCACCTTTCTTATAAAATTGTGTTGAATTTTTATTCCTGTCAACCAAAAATTACAAATGTTAGCGAAAAATCCAGGCTACTAGAAATTAAAAGTCGTATAAAATACGACGCTCTAAAGGGGAAAAGGATGTACGAAGAAGAAGAAGAAGATAAAATAAAATTTTAAAAATGTTTTTGGTAGCTTCTTCATTTCAATAAAGTAAAAAATTTTACAACTTGTAGTGCAAAAATAACTTGGATATTTTCATGAGAACGAAAGTTAACAGGCGAGGCGGTCGAAATATTAGTATGTAAAATCCTATAGCCAGTCTTGAAAAAAAACGCACTGTATAAAAATGTAAACGCCGATCGTTATAAACTGTTATCAGTTCGATAGACTACTAAAGTATTTTATTAAAATTCGCAAGAATTTTCTGCTATCTTAAAAGTTAAGGAAAAAAACGATACCTATTAATAAAGAAGTGTCCGTGATAGAACAAATCGCTGTAAATAATGGCTTTAAAGCAAATGTCATTGACCAACTCTTGAAAACAAAATTAAGGAAACATCGCGAAGGTTTAATTTTTCCGGTAATTAAGAACCAACAAACTTTTTATAATACACTCTCATTTTTTGGTCCGATATCCAACAAAATATAGTCATCATCATCATCATCTTCAAGGTATAGGCCTTGTAGGCCTGTTCCGTCTTCATGTAAATTGGTTTGCCCATCTTCTTCTGGGTCTGCCTCTACTTCGTCTTCCTTCGGGTCTGTATTCGTATAAGGACCTGGGAATTCGCTGGTTATCCATTCTAAGGACATGGTCGAGCCGATTTTGTCTATTTTCGTCGATTACTTTTAAGATACTGGTCATTTCAAGTTCTGCTAATATGTCTTCATTTCTTTTGAAGTCATGCCACGTGTATCCAGCGGTGGGTCTTAAAAACCTCATTTCTGCAGCTTGAATCCTTTTTCTTTGACTTTGAGTCAGCGTCCAACATTCGCTTCCATATAGCAGCATTGGTCTCGCCATTACTTTGTATAGTTTTAACAGAGTATTTTTATTAGAATTTTTAAATGTTTTCCTTATCGTTTCGCATGTGTATTGTTCATTTCTAAATCGGGGTTTGTTATGTATGACACGTTGTATCCCAGATAATTAAAAGTTGTTTTCTGTTCTATGGGCTTATCATTGAGTACTATTTTTGCTCTTAGGTGTTCTGGGCCTCTAAATGTGAGTATCTTTGTCTTTTCAATTGATATTTCCAGCTGATATTCGTTAGCTATTTTATTTAGTTTATAGACTGCTCTTTGTAAGTCATCTTCTGATTCGGCAATTATTATTTGGTCATCGGCGAAAAGTAGAGTGTGAATATGTGTATTAATTATTTCAGTGTGCGTAGATAACGTACGCTGCCATCTATCGACCACTTCGTCAATATATATGTTGAATAGAGTGGGAGACAGGGGACACCCTTGCCTGACTCCACCGTTTATTTCTACTGTATTCTCCGACGTCTCCTTATCAATCCTGAACCTTGTATTAGCATAGAGACTTTGAGCAACTCTGACGAGGTGTTGGGGGAAGCCTCTGCGAATCATAATTTTCCATAGTTTATTTCGGTTCAATTTATCGAAAGCCTTGACGTAGTCTATAAAAGCAATCAGAGTTGGTAAGTTATATTCACGTCGTTTTTCAATCATCTGGACTACTGAGAAAATGCAATCTGTACACGAGCGGCCTTTTCGAAATCCATGTTGAGCTTCTCCGAGGATGTTCTCGCTAATAGCATTAATTCTTCTTGTGATGATCTTTGCAAGTATTTTGTATCCAGAATTCAGTAAACTTATTCCCCGGTAGTTGTCGCATTTGCTCCTATCGCCTTTCTTAAATATTGGGGTTACCAAAGCTATTCCCCATTCTTCGGGGACATGACCTGTTGTCCAGCATATGTCCAAGAAATTTAATAGACGTGTAAGCAATTTATCAGAGGCGTTTTTGAAGAGTTCTATATTCAGTGCATCAGTTCCTGGAGCTTTTTTGTTTGCAAAACTTCTTATGGCTTCTATCATTTCATTTTTGGTTATCTGGTCCACATGCTCATTGATATCTGCAATTACATTATCTTCAGTGTCTGGTCGTAAATCGGTCCATAAGTTTTGGTAGTAATTGTTCCATATATTTACTGGGATTATGTTAAATTGGAGTTGGTCTTTAACAGTTGAATTTAAGTATTTGAGGGCTTTATACGCTCTTTCTTGGCGACCGTGTATGTCATCCTCCAGTGTTTGGACATATCTGTTCCAACTCTGTCGTTTTAGATTTCTCACTTCCCTTTTAGTGATGGCACAGTTTCGCATATATACAGTTCTATTCTCCGGTGTTGGGTTGTTCAAATAGTGTAGGTATGCAGTTTTCTTTTAGTTTATTATTTGTACGATGTTTTCGTTCCATATTTTTAATCCGCGGTTTCTGTACCGCTTATATCTCGTACCCAAAGCTTCCGAGGCTGCCGTAGTTATTATGTTCTTACTCTCTTGCCATTCCAAATTGATGTTATTCTTTATTGGTTTTTGTGATGTATATGTATCTAATCTTGTTTTATATAGATATCGGATACCGTCTTCATGGAGTAAATGTACTTTAAATATTTTTTTCCTTTCTGTTGCAATTGTGGTATTTTTCCTCCATCTGGTTGGTAGTGCGATGTTAGATATTAGTAAGAAATGGTCCGATCTTATTTCATTACCTCGAAATACTCGTGTGTCTTGTACTACATTACTTAGTTTTTTGTTTGTTATAATATAGTCAATTATAGAGCGGCTTCCCCTATCACTCCATGTATATTTGTGTATGTCTTTATGACAAAAGAAAGTGTTTGTTATTCGTAGCTTGTTAAATGCTGCAAAATCAATCAGTCGTTTTCCATTTGTATTCAGTGTTTCTTCTCCTTCTTTTCCCATGATGTTGTCAATTGGAGTTTTTCCTATTCGGGCATTTAGATCGCCAGCCAGAACAATATAGTCATTTTTGTTGGTTTTGTTGTAGACTTGTTGTATCTGGTCGTAGAATTCTACAGAGTCATCGTTCCGTCCTTCTTCGGGAGCGTAAACTCCGATTACAGACATATATCCTCGCGCTATGCGTCATCGGAGTTTAATTATTCGTTTATTAATAAATTCGTAACTTTCTATTCTGTGCTTATGTTCTTTTTTTATTAAGATTGCTATTCCGGCCTTTGCTCTTTTTTGTTGTGGTACGCCACTATACAAAAGTATGTAGTGTTCCAGTTTTTGAGAGCCCTTTAGTTTCTTCTTTGTTTCTGGGATGATTGCCAAATCTATCTTCTTCTTCTTAAGTTCTTCTTGTAGTTCTACTTCTTTATCATACATTGCTCTAACATTCCATACTGCTATTTTCAGATATTCTGCAATTCCAAATCGTCTGTCCTTTTTCAATGCTGTTTTCATCATCCAATTTCCGTCCTTAGTTCCGAGGCTCTTTCCATGAAGATTTTTAGCTAATCAGAGTGCTGGCCCATAGCTAAACCCTCCTCCTTTATCCGGGCTTGGGACCGGCAACAGCACCGATGAATTCAATCAATCCATCCACCGGTACTGCAGGCGGAGTTCAAAATATAGTCAAAAAATGTAAAAATAAGGTAACTTTCAAACCTTATATTAAAATGTCTAATTGATTATATAATTAGAAAAGTAAGACAAACAAACTGCAAAAACCAGGCGTCTACAAAATTACAAGCACAAAAACATACCTGATAATAGTTATTTAAGTATCAAGGAATGTAAGGACGTAATAACATCCAAGGTAGGCGAATACGAGCTGAGGCGGAGCCGAAGCTTGTCGCCTGCCGAGGATGTTATTAGTCGATACATTCCGTGTTACTTATTAAATTTTTCACGCTACCGGCAATGTAAGTAGGCCTACAGGTAGAAATTTAATCATATTTTTAAAAGTTCGTTTTGACAGCTGTCATCGGAATTATTTTTTAAAAGCCCCAATATTCTAAGTTGTCTGTGCTTGTTACCATATCAACGAACAGTTAAAATCAACATTATTTTCCTAGGGATGTAAGTGACACTATTAAGTTCCGTCGTCAAGGGTAACTAGTACACGAATGTTATCAGCCACTTACGATCCCTGTAGCTATGGATGTAAGGCCTACTTACATTGCCGGTAGCGTGAAAAATAGTTTTAAACGACCAACTTGACCTTATGTACACCCCACTCTTCAGAAATTTTATATAATGGTATACCTGCATTAGTTTTTAGTATTTAATTTCACAATGTCTCTGTGAACCACGAAACTGCGGTCACTTGTAGTGATTATTAAATGTGATATTTTGTACAAAGTTTTGTAGTGTTTTTTATTTTTATATTCTACTAGCTGACCCGGCAAACGTTGTTTTGCCATGTATATTATTTGTAGGTTTGTCCAAAAAAATAAAAAAAAAATTAAGGGTGGACCACCCTTAACATTTAGGGGGATGAAAAATAGATGTTGTCCGATTCTCAACCCTAGCCGATATGCTCGCTAAGATTAACGAAAATCGGCCGAGCCGTTTCGGAGTAGTTCAATTACGCACCCCGTGACACGAGAATTTTATATATTAGACTAGCTGACCCGGCAAACGTTGTTTTGCCATGTATATTATTTGTAGGAAACATTTTTTTAGTTCAATAAAAATAACTATCTACTATAAGTGTGCGGGGATGTACTTATATTCGAAAGCGTTATAAACAATAAAAGTATGCTTTATTTAGGGTAATAAATAAATCTTTATTAAAGTAACGAATATATTTTAAATTACAATTCTTGATAGCTATCTAAACATCAAAAATAATTATTCATATTTTTACTATCAATTATGGCAGTTGAAAAAAAAAATTAATCTCTCAGCGCAATAGAGTGTACAATATTCTTTAGCCAACACAAACAAACTGGATGGTTTTCCCACGCGAGAACATGCCACATATAGTTGTCCGTGGGAAAAGCATGGTGTTTCCAAATCTAAGCCACATATAGACAATGTCTGGCCTTGTGACTTATTGATCGTCATAGCGAATGCCAATCTAATTGGGAATTAATAAATGTACTTTCTTCCCAAATAAATATTAATTTAAATTTAATAAATTAAATAATTGTCTTTAAATAAATTATTAATAGTTAATAAATCCTTCTATCAGTGTATTGGTGGAAAACACTGACTTAATATTGTATTCATTTGCTTATTATTTGACTTACCTTTCACAATAATAAAACGGGTATATTTATTAACCACGTACACGTTTTCGTTTTGAATTAAAACTATTTCCAAAAAGTGTTAAGTACAATATATACAGGTACGGTAATGGCCGTTGTTGGCGGGAGCTTACAACACGTGTTAATTTACATGAGATCACTTAATTAACTGAGAGTTAAAACTGTCTTTGTCAGATTAATAAATTGTAAATAAATAAATAATTATTGCACTGGAAATTAATGATAAATTTACGATGACAGTAAAATTAACATGAGAAAATTAAAATAATAGGTATAACAGTCACTACTACGATTGATACACTAATAAAACCAAAAAAAAATGGCTGAAAAATGTATAGTGAGTAAGACAGGAGACCGGCTTCGTCCTCATCCCTACTCCGTGATGTTTGCTGGATGAGTGGTGACACCTGGCGGGGATAACTGATCGATTGATAGTTGATCAGTTATCGACCAGCGAGGGCGGGAGATCAAATTGAATTAAAAAAAAAAATCATAATTAAAGGAACTTGAAATTATAAACTCTGAATAAGAATTTATCGTACTACAATTATAATATTCGATTGCCATCTTGCAACCCTATTGCGGATCTGTGGATAGAATGAAAAAAATAAAAATCGGGATGGAAAAATAGGGGTTGATCGTATAAGAGTGAAAATTGAGAGTAATATGAAATTTTTTATTCTAAGTCATGACAAATTAAAAAAAAATTCTCAAAAAAATTAAAGTTTATAATTAACAAATAAAAATAGGGGTGATCGTAGAAGGGTGAAAAATGAATTTTTTTTATTCTAAGTCATGACAAAATAAAAATAAAAATCTTGCCAAAAAAAATTAAAGTTTTTAATAAATAATTAATAAAAAATAAGGGTTGATCATAGAGGGGTGAAAATTTAGGGTTGTATGTATTTTTGTATGATGTATCATAAAAAAATAAAAACAAAAAATTTTGTCCAAAAAAATAAAAAAAAAATTTAAGGGTGGACCACCCTTAACATTTAGGGGGATGAAAAATAGATGTTGTCCGATTCTCAACCCTAGCCGATATGCTCGCTAAGATTCACGAAAATCGGCCGAGCCGTTTCGGAGTAGTTCAATTACGCACCCCGTGACACGAGAATTTTAAAAACAAAAAATTTTGTCCAAAAAAATAAAAAAAAAATTTAAGGGTGGACCACCCTTAACATTTAGGGGGATGAAAAATAGATGTTGTCCGATTCTCAACCCTAGCCGATATGCTCGCTAAGATTCACGAAAATCGGCCGAGCCGTTTCGGAGTAGTTCAATTACGCACCCCGTGACACGAGAATTTTATATATTAGATATACCGTCTGCTATAAAGTAATGCCCCCCCCCCCCCGAACTAACTTTTGAACGACTTGATATTTTATCACAACATTTGGTGTGCTTTAATTGGAAATTAAATACTATTTTTTAGCAAAAAATTAATTTTTTTGTCTATCAAAATAGCGACTGGGCGCCATTAAAAATCTTTTTTAATGGAAATGGGGGTCAAGTGACACCTTATTTGAAAGGTCTTTTAGTTCTACGTCTGATCCTAGAGTTTCAAAGAAAAATATTCAGTCATAACAAAATGGCGGATTTTAAATAAATGGACTCACTCAATTCAAAATTGTTTTGATTTTTTCATCCACGGTCGAGTGACATCTTATTTGAAAGATTTTTTAGTTCTGCGTCTGGTCCTAGAGTTTCAAAAAAAATATTCAGCCATAACAAAATGGCGGATTTTAAACAAATGAACTCACTCAATACTCAAAATTGTTTTGATTTGTTTATCCAGTAGTCCAATTTTTATAGGTCCGATTACATCTCTGACATATAGCTACGTTTGGTATAATTTACTGTCCATACCGTTCTTTGCATTTTTCATTCATGACCTGTTTATTTTTGGTGGCCCAAGTTAAATTTGGGAATTCATTATCCATTAAGTTTTGAATTTTAGCTAACTACATAGCAATGAAGTGTTAAACGGAGAACTAAACTTTATAACTTTTTCTTAGGCAAGAATAAACTGTTATTTTGGAGTGCTATTAAATACAAATACAACCTGCCGGCGTTATCAGGTATTTATATTTAATATAAAAATTTTCGGAATAGCTACCAGTTGGGCTACTCGCAATACCCAATATACTGATAGGTCGGTAGCCGGTAGCCAAGCCCTCTGGGTCGAAACTATAATAGTAGACGTGAGCAGGACAAGTTAACCCCATTCTTAGAACCCAAATTCGTAATACCAGCAGTCACACCACTTCTTTCTGAAACTCACCTTCACCTGCCTAAGTAGCTAGCCTCCTGCCACCTAGTTAATTGCCTGGGCAGTTTTATCACCCGTAGGCGCCACTCAGACGTAGTGACTGAGACGCAGTTATGCTTACAGTCAAGCCACGTCTTCCAACACACAAATTTCAGAAATTGGCAAAATTCAACGTGCTATAATAATGATGATTTTTTTTAAATTCGATAATATTCTTAATATTAATCCTTCTGCCACCGATGTGGAGCTCCACCCACTATGTCTTTTTAACAAAGTGATATCCCCGCTTGCATCAACAAGCAGGGTAGCAGATTATCTTCTAGAGGTGTGTCCCGTGTACATTTCCGGATTTGGTAGCTTTAAAAATGTAGCTACATTTACCATATTGATAATTCAAAAAAAAGGAAGGTGCAATATTAGTTGGCCGGAGATCAGCATACTTTTTACAAATTTGATAAAAACTGTCGGTTATTGTGAATTTTCGAACAATTTTTGTTTTGGTTTTCGGGACAGTAACTAGTATAGCCTATCCAAAGTCGTGAACATCTTCAAATTCATTGCAGTTAATTTGATCGACAAGCACCCATTATTCCCATAAATAATGCAACATTCAAAAAATATATATATTATGCACTTGAAAGTTGATTTTCACAACCGCTTGCTTAGAATAGGTCAATAATGGAGTTATTACTGACCTAGGTCAATAATGAAAACTGTCAAGTGTTACTTCGTTTTTTTGAAGTAACTTAAGCCTCGAAATTTCACTTATTAAACGCAAGAAGAGTATTAACTATTCTTCCACTTTCCTACGCATTATTAGAAACCTAAATGAAATCCTCAAACAAACCGTCATATAAAATTATTCACTTTCTTTGTAAAAATATCAGTCATAAAACAAAACAATACTTTAATTTGAAATTCAGGCTACATTTAAAATGCTAGTAGTGAAAAAATAGTATATAACGCATTGTTATAAATAATTAAACATCCCCAAGTTTAATTATATTACTTTAAAAATTGTGGAAGAAACTGGGGATGTACAGTTTTGTTTACACCCGGTATGTAAAACTAATAGAACCTAGTTTAAGCAACACTCATACGTTAAACGTAAATCTTATTAGTTATTAATCATTGTGTTGCAGGAATGTAAAAATATTGTGTTGTAACCAATTTAAAATCTAAAGCAGATAATTAGAATGTTTTTTGACAGTAGTTAGTAATAAGTATTTTGTTATGGAAAAACTAATTGTAAAGTTTATTTTGTTCATTTATAATTGCTACTGTTGGACTGTACCTTGGAAAATAGTATATAAAGAAATGTCACTTTTAAGTAAGAGTCTCTTTTTAACTCAGACAGTTGATCTGCTAAATTGGTTATGTAGTAGCAAGTCCCTAAAGGAATTACGTAAGTAATTTAAAATTTTTAATTTTTATTTAAATTAATGTATTTATGTTAAGTTTTATAAATAAAATGAACGGTACCAGTGAATTTAAAGTGTGTCTATTATAATAAACCACACCTGACCTACTCCTGAAAAGAACCCTTTTGTGCAACAATGGGTTGTATAACCTTGAAATCGTTTTGGAAGTAATAGGTAATAATTTATATTTGTGTTACCGGTTTTATGTGTTAAACCAACACCATTTTTGTTAAGTTTCTAAACTACTAATTATTTTATTCTCTGATAAAAAAAAATTGATACAATGATATTAGCGTCAGAACTTAACAAAAACATACGGTTCGTATCTGTTATTTCTTATCGCCATACTATTAGTTCCCCCATGTCGCGAGGTTGAAGATAGACCAACACAATGACCCCTTACTTACTTTTTACTGTAGACATGCAACCCTTTGCCCTACAAAAAATAAATAACATCACTTTATCAGAACCTTGAACCCTCCATGACTGAAATTCCAGCAAACAGGAAATGCCATGAGGGCTTTGGCAAACGCAAACCGACCTTAACCATCCCTGAACTGTCTTTTTGAAACGCTTATCAATTGAATGCAGTTTTTGCATACTTGTTATATTAAAGTGAAAGAACTAAGTTTATACAGTTCATACCGTCCGATAACAAAATAATTTGTGTTTATTCTTATCCAGAGAAAAGTGAAAATGGAACAGTATAAAAGAAATATGGCAAAACAGTCTTTCAATGAGAGTTTTAATGATTTGCGTCATTTGGACTTTGGAGATCAAAGACTTAGTAGTTTGCGTCATGATACTGATATGTTTTGTTGTTATGAAAAAAATTATCTCTATTCTAATAAGAATATTCAGTAAAAAACGGAAGAAGTTTTTGTAGTTAAATAAGGAAATTCCACAACATAGAAGGTATTAAAAGCTAAAAATGAAAAACAAATTTTGTTGCTGTTGTTAATATTAATTAATTTTACCTTGTTCTGTAATACGATAATAAGATAAAGAAACGGCTGTTCAAATTCAAGTTTTAACATAGAGATGGAAATTAAGAAAATTTTACAAAATTTAATGTTCAGCAGCAACAATAGTCTGTAAGGAAATCTAAGCTAGCTTTCTTAGTTTAACAGATAAATGAAAAGACTGATTTTTGTTTTTCTTATTGTACTCCACTGTGTGTTGAATGTGTTTTTCGGCATTCTCTACAATTTGTTATTAGATTTATTAGCAGAGTTCGTTTTTTAACGTTCTCCACAAAAAACAATCTAATAGGTTTAAGTCAGGCAATCACGTCGGCTACTTCATTCCACCAATATATGGTACTCGTCTATTAGAGAATAGAGGATGCTCACAAACAATTGCAGGGATGAACTGCCACTAATTTTTTTAACAATTCAGTAAAATCTTCGGTTACGTGGTTGAACGCAAAGTAAATATTCGTTTTTAAAGATCCTAAATAGAAAATGATTCGGTGTATTTACAACTGAAAGCACCCAGAGAATTATTTTAGCTTTGCATACACATTAAACTTTTATTTATTCAAAGCACGTATTTGAAATACCTTTTCTAAAATATTCTGCCCATTTTGTCAATTATTTTTTGCAATTTTTTAAGTTTGACAAAATCAGCGAATTACGCAAAATTTATATTCAAACATAAAAATATGTTAGATATGCGACTAGTATATTCAGAGTAAATAAGCAGGTAATATGTTTCACTTACAGTTGGAGAATTAGGTGACTTCCGTAGACTAGTAGCTATATACAGGGTGATTTTGAGAACCGGGCCACTATTGTCAACTTTTTTATTTTGAAAGATACAAAGTTGGCTAAATTAGGAAAAACGTGTAACTTTTTCTTCTGGTTACGATGGTGGAAACGAAAATACAATTGCGCATCGCGTTTTTGAGTTATTTGTTAAAATGACTTTTTTTTAATCGAAGCCCTGTATTTTTTCATATTTTTAAATTTTAAATTTTATTTTCTTTAAAAAAGTATAACGTCACCCTATGATTAAATTAACAAATAACACCATATTTTAACTTTTAATGGTTTAATAACATAATCGTATAACAGCCGTGAAACAACAGCTACTTTTAAATTAATATGTATAAGAGTAATTATTATAGTAGCTGCTCTTATTGGGCACTATCATTATCTAGACAGCCATATTTTAACTTCTAATACTTTAATAACATCATCGCAACAGCTTTGAAACAAAAAATAGAATTCGCTTGTTTCATTGTTTCTATTTTGACATTTAGCAGTTGTGCTAATTTTATTTAACATTTAAGATAAATAATTTTACTCAAAACACAATGCCGTTGTAGATCTTAATTTTTCCTTCGTTGTAATTCTACCATCAGGATGGTGCACCCCATATAACGCTGGTATAGTAGGTACCTACTTAAATAATCAGTTTGGAACCCAATGGTTGGAACATGTGGGCATGTACGTTGGCCCCCACGGGCACTTGACGTGAATCGCTAGATGTTTTTCTTTGAGAATATCTACGGGATAATATTTATTGAGATCGATACAACAGTGTAGAAATTTAGTCGAATCCATTACAAATGCATTGTAAACATTGCCCACGGAATGTTACGTCGAGCTTCGAATAATGTAGTTTAAGAATTTACTGCTGTCTAGGCAATGATAGTGTTTAATTTCAACAGTTACTATAATAATTACTCTATACATATTAATTTAATGATATTTTGACCTATACCATAAAACAAGTAGCTTTTGTTTCACGACTGTTACGATTATGTTATTACAGCACTAAAAGTTAAAATATGGCGTTATTTGTTAATTTAATCATAGTTTGACCTTATACTATTTTAAAGAGAATAAAGTGTGCAATTCAAAAATATAAAAAAATACAGGGTGTTCCGTTTTAAAAAAAGTCATTTTAACAAATAACTTGAAAACGCGATGCGCAATTGTTTCTTCGTTTTCACTATCATAACCAAGAGAAAAAGTTACACTTTTTTTTATTTAACCAATTTTGTATCTTTAAAAATAAAAAAGTTGGCAATAGTGACCCGGTTCCCAAAATCACCCTGTATGATAGTTAGTAATGCGCAGATTTGACGTTCAAATCCACACCAGGGCCATAAATGTTAGCCCTGCATTATCTTGTACATGATAGACTGGGGGCATATGATCGCATCAGTTATAATGCTTCTCGTAAGTGTGACGTAAAAACAAAAAAGTCCTATTGCATATTATGTAATAAAACGTATCATAACATTTTCCTACATTAGAAAAAATCATTATATCAAATTAGTTTTGCTAGATAACTTGAAAAATAAGAAATAACAAAATCAAGGTTAGTATATAACAAATGCAAATAGTACTACAACTTAATTCTATAATTTCTTTGTGATAAGAAGAGATGCTTAATTGTGCTGTAGCATACCACCATTTGACACCCCAGTTTTATTAATTATTTTGCTTTTGTTTTAGTTTAATATTGTAAACGCAGCAATCACTAATTGTTTGTTTTTAACAAATTTGTTATTTTCACGCGAATAAATTTTAAATGTACTGCTATGATATTTGGAGTTGTTTGATTTGACTGGAGTATTGTAATTCCTGGAAGGTACTTTTTGGGATGCTTGTGTTACAATTTAATTTACGATTGGAGGTTTGTGAAGACTGTAAGGTTTTGGTATTTAAAGTTATAAACTCAGGGTTGCGTATTATTGTTGTAATTCCTTGTTTAAAAATTCAAATAATGTGGTTATCTTTATATCATTTATATTTTCATATTTGTGAAGTTTTGTTTACTCTGAAAGAAAGAACACAATCAAATTGATACGATTATTGTTTATGTTAATTTTAATTATAAATTAGTTCAGAATTGTTTAAAAGGTTTAATATATAAGAAGTTTTAGACTTACTTGTTTGTGCATCGTTAAATGTCATTTGTGGGGGTTATGGATGTGAATGTCAATTTGATAAATGTATAAAAAGAACACTCATTGTTTCACGAGAATTATTTGTTTTAAAAAAATGGTAAATCAAGGAGGAAGACAAAAGCAAGTGAAAACTTATTGGCTCGTCCTGAAAACAAAGACACAGGATTTTTATTCTCTGATAAAAAAAAGAGAAAGAAAACGAGTTATAAGAAATAAATAGTGATTTTGAATTGAATAGAAGCTATAATAAAACAGATACAAGTGTTTCTCAACTAATTTTGGAAATATCGAAAAGAATAATAATACAGTTATCATGGTAGAAAAGGCCAAGTATTAGTAAACATAAAAGCAGTCCAGTACATATTGGTACTACAAAGGAGGAAGATTCTTACTAAAGGCGAGTGCTGTGGTATTAGTGGAAACTGCAAACCAGAGAAGAGGGAGTTTATCATTCAACGATTGTCGAGTTAAGGATATCGTTATAAAGAAGAAACAAAGTGTTCAGATTTAAAATTAGTAAAAATAAAAGAAATTTCTTGATTTTTCACAAATGAAACCTCAAATTGACTTCTAAATAAAAGAAACTGTTGTAACGTTGATATTGATTTGTGTATTTGTTTGTTTGTCTTATTTATTAATACAATTTCTTCCCAAGCTTAATAACGACCCTGAGAAATTTTATAAAAGAGTCTCATATAAAATATAATTAGTTATTGCGTAAATTGCAGGCATTTAGAGAATTGTTTTTCTGGTAAAAGTACATAGCCTCATATCATAGCAGTACTTTAAATGTGTTTTGATGGTACTGTAATGTTGAGTTCGTAGTTGTAAAATAAAACGATATTTTGCGGAAGAACTTTTTAATGTGTTAGCTTTACAGAATAACTTTTATGAATTGTTTTTATATTAATGTACATAGCAACCAAGTCGCTAAGTTACTAATAAAATAATACAACCAGGTTGCTACATTAGTACCCCCCCCCCCTTTGCAGAAGAAAAAAAGCTACGCACCAAACGTGAAGCGCATGCTATCTTAGCTACAAAAACTTCTGATCTTTTCAAAAAACAATACAAGTAACTAACTAATTGAACATAGAAAATAGAATTAGTTTGAAGTTGCTTCTAGTCTTTTCAGGTGCGTTTCCAATTCTTGAGGTTCTAAGAGCAGAGTCGAAAAAGTTCAGTTCACTAAAAAAAAGCAGAACAAAAAGGGAAAAAAATGTGCAAAAATAAAAAGAACATAATATCTAAACAAAAATATTTAAACAAAAAAAGCTGGTTTGAGGCGATCTAGAGAAACAATTCCATTTCTACCGAAGCCCTCCAATACCATATATTTTTCCGTTCGAGAGATCACTTTGAATGGACCCAAATAATTCTGCTTTAAGCCTAGCGTATGACTGTCGTTGCGTACATACACGTGTGAGCACGATTTTAATTGCTGATCCACGAAAGTATTGCTATTATTAAAAATCTTAGTGAAAAAGAACTTGGCGTTGTGCATGTGTTTTCGTAATTTAAAACCAAAATGTGTTAACTCGGTGCGATCGTCAAGATCTACGTCTTGAAAAAAATCTCCGGGCAGACGCAATTGTGTTCCGTATAGAATATCCGCAGGAGACACCTGAACTTGTTCTTTAATTGCTGAGCGCAAAGCCAATAAAGTCCATGGTAATCTCTCTATCCAGTCGCTCATCCCCGTCGTTCTTACTGCTTGTTTAATCGTACGGTTAAGTCTTTCCACCAAACCCTGACTCTGTGCGTGTTGAACACTGCACTTAATATGTTTTATCCCCAAAGTTTTCAAAAAATTTTCCCACGTTGCAGAAATAAATTGTGGACCATTATCCGTAGAAATAATCTTTGGAACTCCAAAACGGCTGATCCAAGTATTGATAAGTTCTTGTATAATAATATCAGTTGTGGTGCTCTTTAATGGAATTGCTTCGGGCCAACGTGAAAAACGGTCTACTATTGTTAGTAGATATTTAAAACCATTCGAAGGAGGAAGGGTCATAATGTCCAAATGAATTTGTTCAAAACGATTATCAGGTTCGATTATAGGTTGCAATGGTGTCTTCGTGTGTCGTGTTATTTTATTCTGCTGACAATTAGAACAGCTCTTTACCCAATCCCGAATGTCTTTTCTCATACCAGTCCACAAGAACCTTCGAGCAACCTGCTTCTGCATCGTCCTAGTACCTTGATGAGCCATGCCATGCAACCGCTGGAAAATTCCAAAACGAAATGGCAATGGAACGTAAGGTCGCGACAATCCTCGACTCGTGTCGATCCATATTGACGTATTGTTTGGTGTACGCGCTTTGACAAAATTGAAATTTTGATTCGACTGAAGTTGTAATAATTCTTCATCTTGAACCTGCGCATGTGCAATTGCATCATAATCAACCAATTCGTGTAAAATTGCTGAAACTCGTGTAAGTGCGTCTGCTGGAATATTTTCGCTCCCCTTTAAATATCGGATATCCGTGGTGAAAGCAGAAATGTACTCTAAATGACGAAACTCTCGTGGTAAATAAGTGTCGCACGAACTTTTGATAGCTGAGCAAATCGGTTTATGGTCCGTATAAACGTGAAAAGTCCTATATTCTATAAAATATCGAAATTTTTTAATTGCGAAATAAATAGCCAAAAGTTCGCGTGAGAAAATGCTGTATTTTCTTTCAGTAGGCGTAAGCGATTGACTGCAGAATGCGAGAGGTTTGTATAAACCATCTTGTAGTTGCTGTAATACGCCTGCAATAGCATCTCCGGAACTATCACAAGAAATACTGATCTCAGCTCCTTCTTGAGGGTGTACTAGAAGTGTGGCCTCAATAAGTGCCTGCTTGGCTTCATAAAAAGCTTCTAACGTCCTACCTTGCAAAACAACTGGTTTCGTGGAAGCCTTACCCGGAATAACTAAAGAATTCAGCGGAGCCAAAATTTTTGCACAGTTCTTAATGTGTTTATGAAAATATCCTATTAAGCCTATGAAATTGCGCAATTTTTTTTGATCGTTTGGTATTGGAAAGTTCTTTATCGCTTCAATTTTTGAGTCTTGTGGCAGAATGCCATTACATGAAACCTTGTGCCCCAAATAATCCAATTCACTAACCCCAAAAACACATTTATCAACGTTTAACAAAAGTCCGTATTCAGTCAGACGTTCAAAAACCATTTTTACATGACGCAAATGCTCTGACGCGGTTTTACTAAAAATTAATATATCGTCGAGGTAAAAATAAATGTAATACATCCCTGTAAGAATCTTCTGGACGAATCTGGACCAGGAAGCAGGAGCGTTTCTTAAGCCAAAATTAAGTCTTTTGTAACGATATGCACCAAGAGGCGTGGTAATTGTGGTTTTGTCCATATCATCTGGATGCAAAGGAATTTGGAAGTATGCTTTCTTTAAATCCAATTTAGTAAATATTGTAGATCCATATATTTTGTGAGTAAAGTCTTGCATGAAGGGAATTGGATAGGTATCCGGAACTGTCACCGCATTCAGCTGCCTGTAATCGCCACAGACACGATAGCTGCCGTCAGGTTTTAATACCATATGTATTGGGCTACTCCAAGGACTGTCTGCCTGCTCGATGATTCCAGCACGTAACAGTTCATGCAGATGTTTTTCTAAAAACAGTAATTGTGTTGGATTAAGTCTTCGACACTTTGCACTAATTGGCGGACCGTTAGTTTTTATACGATGCACTATATTATGTTTAATAGGGGTGTTAATGTCGAATTCCCCTGTTAAAGCAGGAAATTGTTGAAGAAGGTTAGAGTAAAGAGTGCGTTCAGGTGATAAAGATTGTAAAGAGAGTGAGTTATAAGAAATTTCTTGAGCATTAACATCTGCTTCTACCGTAGAAGGCGATTGGTAGTCGTTAAGTTCAGAAGAAAGAAGATTGGAAAGTTGATTAGGATGTGTGATTAGTTGTGATGTGTTTGAGAGAGATGATTGAGAGATTGGTTGGATGTTTGATTGTGATGAAGTTGGTTGGAGTAATGGTTGTGATTTGTTTGTAAGTTGAGAAGAGTTGTTTAAATGTTTTATAATTGTTTGTGACTTGTATGAAGTAGGAGGTTTTGTTTGTTGAACAGGTGAATTACCACCAGTCTGTGGAAGAACGGATGACTCACGAATTTCCGGGTCGAACATCATAGATCGATTAACAGAAACTCGGTCAACTACTCTTCCCACAGCACAGTCTAACATTAAATTATGATATTTTAAAAAATCTAGCCCCAAAATTGGAAATGCAATATCTGCCAAAATAAAGTTCCAAGTAATTGGTTGATTTGAAAAATCAAATTTTAAAGCTAGTGTTTTAGAACCATAAGTTTGTATTTGTGTTTGGTTCGCTGCCAATAAAGAAATCAAAGAGTCAGGATTGTGTGTTGTGTGGTTGTGGAAGAAAGCATTTGGTAACAAGCTGTAGTTTGAACCGCTGTCCACTAAAAAACTTATGTTTGAAAATACATCTTTAATAAAAATTAAATTGCACCCTTGAAAAGCCAAATTTTGCCAACTGGGTGATGTTGGCACGGCCGAATTTAGTTTTTTTTAAAAGAACATGGGGGACCGGCACATCTAACGGCTCTATTACCGAATCTTTCATGGTAATAACTCAAATTTGGAAAATTTTGGTAATTGTGCGTGTTATTATTGGGAAAATTAAGTTGCTGAGTGGAAGTAGGTTGTGTATTTTGATTGTAATACTGACGTTGATTAAAATTACGTGTTTGTAATCGTGATGGTGCAAAAGAGTTATTTTGAAAATTTGATCTGAACTTTGGTTGCGAGTTTTGAAGTTCATTTTTAATGTTAGCGATTTCCTTAGATAGACGATCAAACCTATCATTCTCTCATACACAAGGAATATTGTTCGCCACAACAGATAATAATTCATCGATCTTATTTGAATATTCGTGAAGTTCCAAATCTGTTTCAAGTAAAGCAGCGGGTATTTTTAAATTATCAGGCAATTTTGAAAACAGTAGGTTCTTAAGGAACTCGTCTGGTAGTTGTAAACCATGAGAAAGTTTAAGAATTTCGTGTAAAAGTGCGTTACATGACGTTTCAAACTTGAGACCTGTCAAAAGTGACATTATCTTAATATTCCGTGGTTTGTTATACAAACGAATTAGTTCAGCTTTTAAAGCTTCGTATGGGGCTCGCTGAGGTCTGTTTAAGACTAACCGTCGTATATTACTTAATACTTCATGGGGAAGCTTCAAAGTCAATATATCAAATTTTGCTGCAGAGTCTGCAATAGCATTAACTTGGAAAAATTTATCTAGTAGTACAAAAAACAAATCGACGTCATGAATGTTAAATTCGGGAAAGTCAATACAAACACGGTTTAAAGCCATATTTAATAACGTAACTTATCTTGTAATTCAGTGGGGTTTTGAAGATCCTAGGTCTGTGGCGATGTAGCAGCTGAATGTTGCGGTTTGTGAAGGTTTTGAAATTCCGAATTCTGTTTGAAAATCTCAGGAATCTCACGTCGGGAGGGGCCCGTGTTCAAATCTTGTCGGAGGGGTCACCAATAATGTAATGTTGAGTTCGTAGTTGTAAAATAAAACGATATTTTGCGGAAGAACTTTTTAATGTGTTAGCTTTACAGAATAACTTTTATGAATTGTTTTTATATTAATGTACATAGCAACCAAGTCGCTAAGTTACTAATAAAATAATACAACCAGGTTGCTACAGTACTTCATTGTGGTAACGCAAATGGGCTTTTAATGGTATTCTACGTGTTTTAACGGTACTTCAAATGTGTTTTAATTGTACTTCATTGTGCTACTTTAAATGCGGTTTTTATTGTACTGTGAGTTTTAATGGTACTCCAAATGTGTTTTAATGGTACTTCATTGAGGTAATTAAACTGCGGTTTTAATGGTATTCTATGTGTTTTAATGGTACTTCAAATTAGTTTTAATAGTACTTCATTGTGGTAATTTAAATGTTTCATTGTGGTAATATTAAATGCGCTTTTAATGGTATTCTATGCGTTTTAACGGTACTTCTAATGTGTTTTATGGTACTTCATTGTGGTAATTTAAATGCGGCTTTACTGGTAATCTATGTGTTTTAACGGTGCTTTAAATGCGTCTAATGGTACTTCATTGGGGTAATTTAAATGCGTCTTTAATGGTATTCTATGTGTTTTAACGGTACTTCAAATGTGTTTTAGCGGAACTTCATTGTAGTAACCTAAATGCGGTTTTAATGGTATTCTACGTGTTTTAAAGGTACTTCAAATGTGTTTCAATGGTACTTCATTGCGGTAATTAAAATGCAGTTTTAGTTGTACTCTGAGTTTCAATGGTACTTCAAATGTGTTTTAATGGTACTTCATTAGGGTAAATTAACTGTGGTTTTAATGGTATTCTATGTGTTTTAATGGTAGGTGAAATATGTTTTAATGGTACTTCATTGTTGTAATTAAAATGTGGTTCTAATGGTATTCTATGTGCTTTAACAGTACTTCAAATGTGTTTTAATGGTACTTCATTGTGGTAATATTAAATGCGCTTTTAATCGTATCCTATGTGTTTTAACGGTACTTCAAATGTGTTTTAATGGTACTTTATTGTGGTAATTTGAATGCGTCTTTAATGGTAATCCATGTTTTAACGGTATTTTAAATGTGTTTTAATGGTACTTCATTGTGGGAATTCAAATGCGTTTTTGATGGTATTGTATGTGTTTTAATGGTACTCCAAATTTGTTTTAATGGTACATCATTGTGGTAGTTTAAATGTGGTTTTAACGGTATTCTACGTGTTTTAACAGTACTTCAAATGTTTTAATGGTACTTCATTGTGGTAATATTAAATGCGCTTTAAATGACATTCTGTGTTTTAACGGGATTGTACTGGTATTTATTACCAATAATTTTTTTTATCATTTAATCTCTTTGGCGATGTACTGGTATTTAATAAATTGAATGTGTCTTAAGTCTTAAGAAGTATCATAAAAATACCATTCGTTCCGGGCAGTGTTTTATACCATTAATTTACGTTGAAATAAAACACTATTTATTATTGAAACATCATTGCAATGTACTAGTATTTAATACCAATAGATTGAACAAATTTAGATGTCTCTTAATATCATTCGAATACCATTCGTTCCGAACAGTGTTTTTTACGTTACAAATAAAACACCATTAATCATTAAAACACCATTGCAATGTACTGGTATTTAATACCATTAAATTAAATATATTTAAATGTCTCTTGCATATCATTAGAATACCATTGGTCCCAAGCGGTGTTTTTTTGCCATCAATTCATATTAAAACAAAACACCATTATTTATTATTGAAACGTCATTGGAATGCACTGGTATTTAATACCATTAAACTAAACATATTTAAACGTTTCCTACATATCATTAGAATACCACCGATTTTAAGCGGCATTTCTTGCTATCAATTCACCTTAAAATAAAACACCTTTATTTGTTATTGAAACACCATTGTAATGTACTGATATTTAATACCATTACATTGAACACATTTCAATGTCTCTTCGTATCATTAGAATAGCATTAGTACCAAGCGGAATGCACTGGTATTTAATACCATTAAACTGAACATATTTAAACGTTTCCTACATATCATTAGAATACCACCGATTTCTTGCTATCAATTCACCTTAAAATAAAACACCTTTATTTGTTATTGAAATACCATTGTAATGTACTGATATTTTAATACCATTACATTGAACATATTTCAATGTCTCTTCGTATCATTAGAATAGCATTAGTACCAAGCGGTGTTTTTTACCAATAATTCATGTTAAAATAAAACACCGTTATTTATCATTGAAACACTATGGCAATGTACTGGTATTTAATATCATTAAATTGCACATATTTGGGTGTTTCTTTGTATCATTAGAATACCATTGGCTCTGAGCGGTGTTTTTTACCATTATTTCACGTTAAAATAAAACACCAGTATTTATCATTGAAACACCATTGCAATGTACTGGTATTTAATACTATTAAACTGATCATATGTCAATGTTTCTTGTGTATTATTAAAATACCATTGGTTTCAGGCGGTGTTTTTTTGCCATCAATTCAAATTACAATAAAACACCATTGTTTATCATTATAAGACCATTGCAATGTATTGGCATTTCTTACCATTAAATTGAACATATTTGGATGTCTTTTGCATATCACTAGAATACCATTAGTTTTGATCAGTGTTTTTTTACCATTAATTCACGTTAAAATAAAACATCATTTATAATAATAAAACATCATTGCAATGAACTGGTATCTAATACCATTAAACTGAATATATTTGAATGTCTCTTGCATGTCATTATTTATTATTAAAATGTTATTGCAATGTACTGGTATGTAATACCATTAAACTGAACATATTTAGATGTCTTTTGTATATTATTAGATAACCATTGGTTTTGAGCGGTGTCTTTTGCCATCATTTCACGTTAAAACAAAACACCTTTAATTATCAATGAGACGCCATTTCAATGTGCTAGTATTTAATACCAATAAACTAAACATATTTGGATGTTTCTTAAAGGTGATTCGAATACCATTGCTTTTGAGCGGTGTTCATTGCCATCAATTCACATTAAATTAAAACACCTTTATTTATTATTGAAACACCATTGCAATATACTGGTGTTACTCTTCTTCTTCTTCTTCTCTTGTTATAGGCCAATGGCCTGTTTAATACCCGCAACTAGTGCGGTTTCTGTGAGCCCTCTTTGCACGTATGCCGGGCAGGAGGATGACCGGGTATTTAATACCATTAAATTGAACATATCTGGAAGTCTCTTCGTATCATTAGAATACCATTGGTATTGAGCGGTGTTTCTTGTCATCAATTCACATTAAAATAAAACACTCTTATTAATCATTGAAACGCCATTGTAATCTAGTGGTATTTAATACCATTCAATTAAACATATTTGTATGTCTCCTCGTATTATTAGAATACCATAGGTTCAAAGCGGTGCTTTTCATCATTAATTCACGTTACAATAAAACACTCTTATTTAACATTGAAACATCTTTGTAATGTACTGATATTCATTAACATTAAAATGAACATATTCGGATGTCTATTCGTATCAGTAGAATACCATTGATTTCGACCAGTATCTTTTACCATTAATTTGCGTTAAAATAAGTCATTGAAACACTATTGCCATGTACTGGTATTTCATCAGTAGAATACCATTGATTCCGAGCGGTGTTATTACCTACAATTCACGTTGAAATAAAAAACCATTATTTATTATTGAAACACCATTGCGACGCACTGGTATTTAATACCATTAAATTGAACATATTTGGATGTCTCTTTGCATTATTCAAATACCAGGTTCCGAGCGATGCTTATTACCATTAATTTACGGTAAAATAAAACACCCTTATTTAACTTTGAAACACCATTGTAATGTACTGATATTTAATACCACTAAATTGAAAATATTTGTATGTTTTTGTTTTTGTTTATTTGTATCATTGATTCGGATTGGTATTATTACCAATAATTCACGTTGAAATAATACACCATTATATATCATTGAAACACCATTGCGATGTATTGGTATTAATTACCATTAAATTAAACATATTTGGATGTCTCTTCGTTTTAATAGAATAGCATTGATTCCAAGCGGTGTTATTAGCATTAATTCGCGTTGAAATAGAAAATCATTGCAACCCACTAGTATTTAATAACATTAAATTGAACATATTTGGATGTCTCTTCGTATTATTAAAGTATTATAGGTTCCGAGCGGTACTTATTACCATTAATTCACGTTAAAATAAAACACCTTTATATAACACTGAAGCACCAATGTATTCTACTGGTATTTAATTCCATTAAATTGAACATATTTGTATGTCTCTTTGTATTATTAGAATACCATAGGTTCCAAGCGGTGCTTTTCACCATTAATTCACGTTACAATAAAACACTCTTAAATGTCATTGAAACACTATTCTAATGTACTAATATTTAGTTCCATTAAATTGAACATATTTAAGTGTCTCTTCATATCACTAGAAAACCATTGGTTCCCAGCGGTGTTTTTACTATTAATTCACCTTAAAATAATACACCGTTATTTAGCATTGAAGCGCCATTGCAATGTACTGGTATTTAACACCATTAAACTGATCATATTTTAGTGTCTTTTGCGTATCATTAGAATACTATTGGTTCCAGGCGACGTTTCTTGCCATCAATTCAAATTCAAATACATCAAACACCATTATTTATCATTGAAATACCATTGCAATGTACTGGTATTAATTACCATTAAATTGAACATATTTGGATGTCTTTTCGTATCAATAGAATACCATTGATTCCGAGCGATGTTTTTACCATTAATTCACGTTGCAATAAAACATCGTTATTTATTACTGAAACACCATTGCAACGCACTGATATTGAATACCATTAAATTGAACATATTTGGATGTCTTTTCGTGTTATTAGAATACCATAAGTTCCGAGCGGTGTTTTTTACCATTAATTCACGTTAAAATAAAATACCCTTATTTATCAGTGAAACACCATTCTAATGTACTGATATTTAATACCATTAAATTGAACATATTTAAACGTCTTTTCCTATCATTAGAATACCATTAGTTTTGTGTGGTGTTTATTACCATTAATTCACGTTACAATAAAACACCCTTATTTATCATTGAAACGTCATTGTAGTGTACTGATATTTAATACCAATTCATTGAACATATTTAAATGTCTTTTCGTGTGAATAGAATACCTACCATTAGTACCGACCGGGGTATTTACCATTAATTCACGTGGATATAAAACACCGTTGTTTATTATTCAAACACCATTGCAACGCACTTGTATTTAATACCATTATATTGAACATATTTAAATGTCTCTTTGTATCATTAGAATATCATTGGTTCTGAGCGGTGGTTTTTTACCAATAATTCATGTTAAAATAAAACACTGTTATTTATCATTAAAGCACTATTGCAATGTACTGGTATTTAATATCATTAAATTAAAAGTATTTGGGTGTCTCTTTGTATCATTAGAATACTGTTGGTTCCAAGCGGTATTTTTTGACAACAATACAAATTGAAATAAAACACCATTATTGATCGTTGAAACACCGTTGTAGTGTACTAATATCTAATAACATTTAATTGAGCATATTTGTATGTCTCTTCGTATCATTGGAATACCATTGATTTCTATCGATGTTTTTTACCATTAATTCGCCTTAAAATAAAATACCGTTATTTATAATTGAAACGCCATTGTAATGTACTGATATTTAATATCATTTAATTGAACGTGTTTAGGTGTCTCTTTGTATCATTAGAATACCGTTGGTTCCAAGCGGTGTTTCTTACCATTAAAATAAAACACCGATATTTATCATTGAACGCCATTGCAATGTAGCGGTATTTAATACCATTATACTGAACATATTTCAATGTCTGCTGAGTATCATTAGAATACTATTGGTTCCAAGCGGTGGTTCTTGCTAACAATTAAAATTTAAATAAAACACTATTATTGATCTTTGAAACACCATTTAATAACATTAACTTGAACATATTTGGATGTCTCTTTGTATGAATAGTATATCAATGGTTCCAAGCGGTGTTTTTTGCCATTAATTTACGTTGATATAAAACACCGTTATTTGTTATTGAAACGGTATTGCAACGCACTGGTATTTAATACCATTAAATTGAACATATTTGGATGTCTCTTCGTATTATTAAAATACCATAGGTACCGAGCGGTGCTTTTTACCATTAATTCACGTTACAATAAAACACTCTCATTTATCATTGAAACACCATTGTAATTTACTAATATTTAATACCACTAAATTGAACATATTTGATCGTCTCTTCGTATCATCAGAAAACCGTTGGTTCTGAGCGGTGTTTTTTTACCATTAATTCACGTTAAAATAAGACACCGTTATTGAGCATTGAAGCGCCATTGCAATGTACTGGATTTAACATCATTAAACTAATCATATATTAATGTCTCTTGCGTATAATTAGAATACTATTGTTTCCAAGCGGCGTTTCTTGCCATCAATTCAAATTCAAATAAAACACCATTATTTATCATTGCAACACTATTGCAATGTACTTGTATTAATTACCATTAAATTGAACATATCTGGACGTCTCTTCGTATCAATAGAATACCATTGGTTCCGAGCGGTGTTACTACCATTGATTCGCGTTGAAATAAAACACTCTTATTTATTATTGAAACGCCATTGCAACGCACTGGTATTTAATACCATTAAATTGATCATATTTTGATGTCTCTTCGTATTATTAGAATACCATAGGTTCCGAGCGGTGCTTTTTACCATTAATTCACGTTAAAATAAAATATTCTTATTGATCATTGAAACACCATTGTAATGTACTGGTATTTAATACTATAAAATTGAACATATTTGGATGTTTTTTTGTATCATTAGAATACCATTGGTTTCGTGTGGTGTTTTTTACCATTAATTCGCGTTAAAATAAAATACCCTTTTTTTATCATTGAAACACCATTAAAATGTAATGATAATTAATATTATTAAATTGAACATATCTTTTCGTGTGAATAGAATACCATTGGTTTCGAGCGCTGTTTTTACCCATAATTCACGTTGAAGTAAAACACCGGTTATTATCATTGAAACAGCATTGCAATGTACTGGTATTTAATACCATTAAACTGATCATATTTTAATGTATCTTGCGTATCATTAGAATACAATTGGTTCCAAGCGGTGTTTTTTACTATCAATTCAAATTAAAATAAAACACCATTATTTATCATTGAAACACCATTGCAGTTACTGGTATTTAATACCATTAAATTAAACATATTTGGATTTGATTTAATACCAATAAATTTAACAAATTTGGATATCTCTTCGTATCATTAGAATACCATTCGTTCCGAGCAGTGTTTGTTACCATTATTTTACGTTAAAATGAAACAACTATTTATCATTTAAACATTACTGCAATGTACTGGTATTTATTAATACAATAAATTTTATTGTCATTGAAATCTCATTGCAATGACCTTACTAGTAAAATCTGTACAAGCCGTATTTTTACAGATGAAACAATTTGCTTTTGGGAAATATTAGCCAAGACCATGTGCTATTTTTCAGATGTTTCAAAGTTGAATTTGGTTACACAGCATGTTTGTTGCCGCGGTCCAAAGTTTTCGAACTTTAATGTGTCATAACTTGATTTTTTTAAATAAAAGCTCCAAATTTTTATTTAATTTTTGAATTTTACTGTAAATTTCCTATCAAACGTGTATTACATTTCCTATACCTATCTCTACTAGTTTTCCTTGTTTTTTTGATTTTAATTTTATTTAGGCAATCTATTCAAGTTTACGCGCAGTATTACTTTAAAACAAATAAAAAGTGATTTGAGGAAGAAAATTTTAATTTTATTTAAACAATTACATTAGATTACAGCTTGTTAGAAGATGTACCACTAATAAATAGAAGAAATATGTAGCTACAACATAATGGTGCTCCTGCACATTATAGCGCCGCAGTACGGGAGTGGTTAAATCACAGATTCGAAAGAAGATGGATAGGAAAGGGAGGACCGATGGCTTGGCCAGCCCGATCACCAGACCTAACCATGTTGAATTTTTTCTTATGGAGTTACATAAAAATCTGGTGTATCAGGAACTTCCAACTACCTATGAAAACATGCAGCAACGTTTACAGAAAAAAGTTGAATAACTTGGCAACACCGCAACGGAATTTAAAAACAAAAAACAGTCGGAAATCAAATTAAAAGGCGAATAATAATTTGCAAAATATACAGGGTGTTTAATTAAAAAAAATATAAGTTTGCTATCCCACTCTGATATGGAACACCCTGTATAATGGAAAATATTTTTATCTGATAGTACACACGACCCCAAACAACTCTTATCTAAAAAAGTTTCTTCTATCTCTAATACTTAACCTGCAATCGACCAATTACAGCGGGCTGCCACACCCTGTATTTAGAATTTGCAATTTTCACATTTCCACTCTCCATACAGTGCCGTACAGACAACAAATTCCACTTCCACTACGCACTGCCGTCACGTTGTGTCAAGTTTGCTTCGGGAATGTATAATCGTGACCCCGCCGTTGTGCAAGCGCATTAGTAATTAAAAAACTTATAAAAATGTTTAATAATTCTTTATAAAGAAATGCGGTTGGTGCTATTTAAAAATTGCTGTTTAAGCCAGTTGTAAGAAAAACCAGTTTTTTATGATTTTTAATTAAAATTTAAAGAATATAATGACTATTGGTCTAAACTCATTTTGATTTCATATTATACATTTACTATAACATGTTTTCAATAATTTGCAATGCTTATTTGTTAAAAATTGTCAACGCAAACATTAATTTCATGGCCATCTTCAAGATACACAAATTCAGTTTTCATCTACTAACCAATTTCAAATAGAAGAAAACAAATAAAAAAAATGTTTCTGCTATACAAGAAACCAATGAAATATATACAGAATGCTAATTAACAATAGGAATTGACATCATTTCCGGTTAAACCAGATGTGCTAAATTAAAGACCTATCGTAACGGGTCAATATTCCAAAATTAATCATAATTAATAAAAGAAGACTAGTTAGTGTGCGTACGTTCTACGCCGTGGCGTGGGTGAGAAACGATTAAATCTAAAACTAATAAATAATATTGATTATAGGTATATAAAACACTTAATTACTTCAAAAATATTTATTTAAGAAAGAAGAGATTTGGTTTCAATTATGGCTCGACTAGACCACTACATGTTTCGTTCTTGTTTCAACTCATCAGGTAGACATAATTCTAACCATAATTGAAACCAAAAGCAAACAAGCAGATATATGCCAGAAAGTATAACACTAAAGGGGAATTACACTAGTAACGCCCTCTATTATGTGCGGCGAGAAAAAGTTGCAAAGCAACAAACCGGCAAAGTTGCGATCGGAACCTGCTAAGCAGGTATCTGCGATCGCACCGGCCTCTAAGCACAAAACACAGAAACGCCCGTGTGGCAAGAAATAAGAAAGAAGAGATTTGGTTTCAATTATGGCTAGAATAGACCACTACATGTTTCGTTCTTGTTTGAACTTATCAGATGGACATAATTCTAACCATAATTGAAACCAAAAGCAAACAAGCAGATATATGCCAGAAAGTATAACACTATATACTTTCTGGCATATATCTGCTTGTTTGCTTTTGGTTTCAATTATGGTTAGAATTATGTCCACCTGATAAGTTCAAACAAGAACGAAACATGTAGTGGTCTATTCTAGCCATAATTGAAACCAAATCTCTTCTTTCTTATTTCTTGCCACACGGGCGTTTCTGTGTATTGTGCTTAGAGGCCGGTGCGATCGCAGATACCTGCTTAGCAGGTTCCGATCGCAACTTTGCCGGTTTGTTGTTTTGCAATATTTATTTATTTTAACCTTATACGTATTTCGGCATGTTTACATGCTATTGTCAAAGGTTATAGAAAATAAACAGTTAATGTTGTTATAGCAATAGTTTAATATTTACTAAACTTATTGATAATAATAATATGTAGCTTTTTTACAGGCCTTTTAGGCCCATAGCTTTTTCGAGGACTTTCACTCCATTAATTAATGAAAAGGATTATAAATTAGCTAATCAAAAAATTTATCCGAATACTCAAACTTCATCGTATACAATTAAATATGTCTCGATCCCATATTTTGGTGAAAAATCAGAAAAAATTGCTAAAATTATAAACCAAACAAATAAATATAAAGTAAGTTTTAAAACTACTAGAAACATCTTAAACACTTTGTTTAATGCAGAATCAGAAACAGATGATTTGCAAAAACCAGGCATTTACAAATTAAATTATTCGCTTGTAATTCGGTTTATATAGGCCAGACAATTAGAAATTTTGATATTAGGTATAAAGAACACGTACGTTGTTACAAATACAAACACACACATAAATCCAATTACGCTAAACACTTACTAGAACACAATCATTCAATGACATCTAATAACACTATAAAATGTTTACACTTTTGTGATGATAAACGTAAATTAGACATACTAGAAGCTTTTGAAATTCACAAACATTTAAAAACTGTATTGTTAATGAATGAGCAAATTGATCTCTTAAATTGTCCTCTATTGAATATTTTGGAATAAGAAATCAAGTCATCTGCAGACGATTACCGAGATCAAGTCACCAAATTCTATTGCTATAACAACACTAACTGTTTACTTTCTATAACCTTTGACAATGGCACGTAAACATGCCGAAATACGTATAAGGTTAAAATAAATAAATATTGTTGAAGTAATTACGTATTTTATATACCTATAATCAATAAATATGGACTTCAACGAGGTAAAGCTAGAATTTATAATAATAAAAACAAAAGTGAAAAAGAGTGCATTTTTGGCGCCCTTTATATCAGGCGAAAAAAAAACACCCAAGGTAGTTCCGAAGTCGGCACTTGCAAATTAGACCAGCAAACCACGGTGCAAATACCACCGCTCCCCGGCCAACACTACGACTGCGGCCTCACTCGCCAATACAGCAAAGTAGCATTAAGATTGTATAGGTACGAAAAAGGAGTTTCAATTCTTTCCAGGCAGGCCCTTTTAACGAAGTGGTACAGCTTTAATTTTTCAAACCTTCAAGTGCCAACCGCATCTGTCACAACAGGTGAAATTTTATTTAACTGTGGCTTTTCGCATAAAAGTTATACATTTTTCTTTAACCCATTAGTGGGTATTTATAAAAATAAAGCATTTACTTTAAAGTAAAAGGTAGAAGTAAAAGGTAGCGCCAAGAAGTAAAAGGTAGAAGTGAAAGGTTTTGCTTCAGTTCGTATTCATAATCTTTACCTTTTCCTTGCAAGCAAATACTTCAGATAAATGAGGTAAAGGGTACAGAAGATTCGCGATTTCAGACAAGCTACAAGTTCAAGTATGTATGTAACTAAAAGCAGTTTTATTTCAAAAGATACAAAATACAGTATTTAATTGTAATGCAGGATATTAAATGATTATATTATATACTAGGTAGATGTAAGATGTGTACAGTTTTCCATTGTCGTGTTGGTACTTCTCCCTTTATTCAAAGTTCTATAAGAAATAGATTAGTTATTCATTTTTGTGGTCATTTTAAAGCGAACTTGTGTGTAAATATACAGTTGTGATACTCACTAACGTTGTTATTATAAGATGAGCCAATTCTTCTCGCCGTCTTTGCCCTTGTGTGCGAACAGCTTCCTCGTTCATTTCCTCTCTATATGGCAAGTCCTGTTCTTCCTCTTCTTCACCTTCAATATCTGCATCTCCTAGGTACTTGGCTATGTTGTGTAACACGGCACATGCAATTATAACTTTTGGAATACTGGGATATTTCACTCTGCATCCATACTTAAGAATAGGGAATCGCCGTTTCAGTTGTCCAAATGTATGCTCAATCACAACTCGCTCTGATGTAAACAGCCTGTTGAAGGTTTTCTGATATTCCTCCTGGGGGTTGAGATAAGGAGTCATGAGACATGGCATTATGCCATACCCACTGTCCCCTAGCAGGACAGTGTTTGTTGTCCTTTTCATGACTTCACGCACTGCTGAATTCTTCCATATGCGAGAATCATGAACTGATCCAGGCCATCTTGCATCAATACTGGTTATAACATAATTCGCGTCGCATGTGACCTGCACATTAATACTGGTAAATCCTTTTCTATTGACATATTCGTCTCAAAATTGGGCTGGCTTTTCAATACGAATATGCGTGCAGTCAACAACTCCAATCGCTGTTGGGAAATGGAACTTGGTCAACCATTTCTCCTTGCCCTGCATGATTTGATTTTCTGTTGTTGGAAACCGAATCCATTCGCCGGCCTTTTCTACAACACGCTCAAGCACCTCATGAAATATTCTGGACACTGTGGGTTGGGTACATCCCAATTCTTCACCAATTCCGCTCTGGAATCCAGGGTCCGCACAATAACGCAGAAATACTTTCATTTTGTGGGCAGGTGGCAGGGCTGCTCCACGAGTTTCTGTATCCTCTCCCAGAATGTGGCTTGCCAACCACACCACATTGACTTCTTCAAATCTGAATAACGTTTTGAAATCTGATTCACGAGGTGTGTCTTGGCTTATAATATTTCCTTGCACGTAAATGCACCATATGAGCCATAGCAAACACACCACTGTAACCACCCACCCAAATTTGAAAATTCAACTTATACAAACACTTCCAGACTTTAACACGTCAAAACCACTAACTTTAGTACACCTAAACATACACCACCTTCACCATACACGCTGTATGCTGGTTGGCTAACTAGTGAAAAAGTGAGATTCTCGCAAAAAAAGTTGCTGTTGACTAGATACGTTTTTTAGAAGCAAATCCTTCAGTTCTGAAGCAAATGCTTCTTTTTATAAATACGAAAAAAGTGAAACCTTTTATTTTGAAGCTCAACCTCGTGCCTCGAAGCAAAACCTTTTCCTTCATTTTTTTATGCATATAACCTGAAGCAATTGCTTCATTTTTTCCAAGCAAAAGGTAATACTTCTTCTTATAAATATCCACTATTGTGTGTGAAAAATGGAAAACGAGCGTTTTGAACAGATCAGTCATTAAATTTCTGATGCGCGCCGGATGGCATTGCTCCAAAAGAAATTAAAGAAAGATTTCAAAATATCTATGGCACGAACGTAATGTCCTACGCGCAGGTCAAATTTTGGGCAGTAGAGGTGCGGTGCGTCGAGGAAGAAAGTCTATAAAAAATGAGCCAAGGTCAGGAAGACCAACAGAAGTGACTACAGATGAAAACATCGCACGTGCTGAGAAAATTGTTCTTGCTAATCGCCGCTAGAAATAGCTGCAGAAATTGGTGTTTCTTCTAGTACAGTTGTACGGATTCTGCATGACCATCTTTATCTGTCAAAAGTGTCTACATGGTGGGTGCCAAGAAACCTTTCTGTTTTCGATAACCATAGACGAATGGAATGTTCTATGGAAAATCTTGCCCTACTGAACAGCAACAAGGACAATTTTGTATGCCGCATTGCAACCGCATAGCAAAATAAACAAACGTTTGCAGACGTGGCAACTGTAGCAGTAGCAAAATAAACAAACGTTTGCAGACGTGGCAACCGTAGCAGGAAAGTCGCATGTTGTTTAGTTCTACCTGTCAATAGAAAAAAACATTTGCAAACGTGGCGACCGCAGCAGAAAACGGAAGTCGCCTGTTGCTTAGTGGCGGACAAATCAGACAGACCTGCATGTTTGCTGACATTTTTGTATGAACTAACTTTTATTTGAATGTTGAAGAATGTGAGTTAATTATGGTCGAGGACAGAATTTATGGATCATATCAATGTCTATGGCACCCACTTCTTCGTATGCATTAATTTTCAGATCCCTATTTTGGTAACTTTCTTCCAAAAAATTCCAAATGGAACTCTTGGATCAGCGTAATTAAAATTTCGGTGTCAATAAGGCAATTGTTTCTATTATTGCTCATAATCTCATGAATTTTAACAAATTTTGTTGACGAATCATAAAATGCACATAAAGATAATGCTTTCCACACATACTGACGGTAGTTCGCATCGTACAGAAGGGCTGTTCTGACAGCTCTGCTGACGAGATCTACGGATGGATCGTACGGATTACATATGAAATAGTCTATTTAGAACAATTGTAGTAGCTCGTCAGAACTGACCATCAATCTCATGTGCATGTGCAACGGGCCTAATACTATGCAGTATTCGAAAAGTCGCTTATGTAAGTACTACAAGTTGTTCTAAAAATATCTTCACAGATCACTAAAATTTTGAAAAATAAAGCAGTTCCTGGTAACAAAAAACAAAACATTCTGTCGGTTTTATTCAGATATTGAAAAACCAAAGTTTGTGTTTCTTCGCACATAATGTTGTTTAGGCATTAAATTTTCCTACTCTCTATTTCTTGTTCTGCGAGACATCATTTTGACATGGTATTACAATTTTCAAATATAATAATAAGAATAATAATAATCGTCTTTATTTTGTTTGATGTGTGCAGAAATTACACATATACACACACACCATGAAGCAGGAGCAACGAAGTTTATGTACTTTAAGTTACTGTTTCTTATAATCATAGATCTATTTAGATCATTCCTAGTTAAAATTTTCCAGTGATGCCACTGATCTTGTAAAATATCTAGAATGTCTAGCAAAAATAAGGATGACATTTGCTCTGAATAGCTGTTTAAAAGTTCTAGAAATTTACAAACAAAAACTGAAGTATAAGGTTTTGACCAACAATATACTCAGATTTAATAAAACATGAAAGAGATCTCGCACGCTTTTACTACTTATTCTTATTAAATCATAGCCTTGATTTTTGTAAAAACAAGGCCATAGATCGTGGGCGTCTTCGTCTATAAACAAGTCTAGCTTTTATGAAGAACAAATTGTAAAATTTATTTTGGGAAATTGACACCTACATAAATTTTTTTTTCTAGTTTTTAAGATGCTGACGCAATTAAAAAAACTTTACTTTTTCAATAACGCATTATTTTAAGGAACAAAATCCTTCACCTACAAATACTTATATGAAATTCGAGGCTTCCAGAAATGGTAACTTGCTTACGAATGACGTTCATTGATTTTCAGAATTTTCTCTAACCTTTCAAACGGGGAAATGCTTATTACATTTCAAATTACTAACAGCACAAGGTTTGATTTTAGTAAGCAAGATATTCGAATTAAATTAACGGGTAAACAAATTAAAGTCGAATAAAGTAATTAACATTAATTTTTACGTTTAAAAATGTATAAATTATACGAATCAATTTATAAATACACAAATTACGAAGAAATAGCGCTACTACTTAATTATTAACCGTACACGGTGCGTTCATTTACATAAATCAGTTATTCATGATGTAACATATTTATAAGAATGAATCCCACACACTTTTGCTTATAACTAGAAAATGGTGCTTATTTACAGACACGTCAAGGCTCAAAATGCAAATCGATGACAAGGCAACCTTAGGAGGGGAACTTCTTTGAGTTTAAGATCCAGAGAAGCTGTGACAATCAGTGTTTAGTTGTGTTTTGTTGAAGAGTGCTGTACCATTTTTCAAAAGTACGTATGTGCTTCTGTCAAAAAATTTCTTAGTTAGCTATACTTTACAAATAAGCTTTTTAATTTTATCTTGGTACCTAGTCTTACAATTATTATTTTTGTTTGTACTAATTATTCAGGTCAGTGCTTTTTAAGTACTAAAATCATGCTGCCAAGATTTAAATATTCAAAAAAATTATAGTATTAAAAATTATTTAAAATTTATGTACAAAAATTTTAAATCAACGTTTTTTACCGTACCTATGTTTGTTGCTTCAGGATCTTAATTTTGACTTTAAGTCTTCAATTTACAAAAGATAAAATTTAGAGTTGTAAAAGTTTCCGAAAAAGTTCATAATTTAATATAAAATCTAAAACATTTGTTTTAAAAAATTTCCACACTATGTAAAATAATAAAAGCTTACATGATTTTTGTATTTAACTATAGCTTTAAGCTGGGCCCGTATAGGCGTATACATCTTAAAAATATCACTTAAAGCCTTTCTTATTATTTCTGAAAAAAAGAACGAATTCTGTAAATGTTATTATTTCTTTTTGATGCGAAAAAGTATTAATAAGTCCTGATCTCTAAACAACAAGCTAACACTATTCTTAAAGTTTTTCGTGTTATTTTTAAAAAAGTTCTAATATGTTACTAATTAAAGTGTTCCTGCTATTCTTTAATTGCTGAAGGTTTAAAATTATTTTACGGAAACGCGTAAATTTGTTGATGGTTTGGTAGAAATACTATGAGTGCCTTGCAATAGAATGTCTATAGAACAATGTTAAAAAATCTTAAAATATGTCGACGAGATACCTCGTCGACTACCCCCTACATTTACGCTCCTGGTTGACGAATTTCAACGAAAACTAATGTAATTTTAAATTATTACTAGGAAAATATCCATACAAAATATAAATCAAATATCTGAATTTATAGAGAAGAAACTAATTAGCACATTGACTGTCTAGTGACCTACATGTGGATCATATCACTGTTAACTGAAAAGTCTATGAACTTTCTTGTATGAATATTTTGATGTGGACTTGTGAAGTGCTACTGAATTTATTCTAACAAACTCTAGTAGAAAACATTTCTGGCAAAAAAATCGTTTTAATCTTTAATCTTTTATTAAAGTTCAAAATTTTGATTTGCAAACATATGAGTTCTGCAAATTCAAATGGAGAACTTGGGGTTAGTAGAGCGTAATTTACATTAAGTTTTAATACATAATGTGTATTTTTAGAGTCCTGTATCTCGAAAAGGGTGCGTTTTCGAACATAACTACGTTTTTAGACTTTTTCGACTTGAATTGAACTCACAAACACGTCTTTGATCTGCGGACATCGTATTACAAGACTCTTAATGTAAAATCTTAATGTAAAATTTATAAACTGTTTTTAATATTTCCAAAACAAAATCTTCAGAATTTTTTTGCCTGCAAATCCTTGCTGTTAGTGAAAAACGTTTTGTAATTCTACAATGATTTAATAGTTATATCGACTATTAACATTCTCGGCAGGCCACAAGCCTCGGTTTCGCCTCGGCTCGTATTTACCTACCTCGAATGTTATTACGTCTTTACACTCCTTGTTACTTATTAAATTTTTCACGCTACAGGTAGAAATTTAATCAAATTTTTAAAAGTTCGTTTTGACTGCTGCTGCTGTCATCGGATTTATTTTTTAAAAGCCCCATTATTCTAAGTTGCCTGTGCTTGTTACCATATCAACGAACAGTTAAAATCAACATTTTAGTATTCTGTTTGAAATAAAATATTGGAATCTGTACCTTGTTGCTTTAATTATTATCCTAGGAATGTAAATGACACAATTAAGTTCCGTAGTCAAGGGCAAAAAGTAAACGAATGTTATTGGCCATTTTAATCTTTTGTAGCTATGGATGTATCGTCTATTTACATTGCCTGTAGCGTGAAAAAAAAACTAATTCACATTTATAATTTTTTTTCTTGAAACATAAATCTGAGGTATGTTTGTATATCTCTCAATTGCTATAAGATTTCACAGTGATGAGATTTCTGAAAAGTGTTTTTAGAAAGTTGTTGGATAGCAACAAATATTTTTAATCTGCTAAAGAACTAGTTCTAACAGAGAAGACAGTGATATCATTGCCTAATATTTTTTCTCGCAAAAACTTGTTATGGTAAAAATTTAAATATATGCAAGGTCCAGGTGTGAAACAAAATCCAAAATGACTAATTTAAAATTAAAATTACTTCTTCAACTGGACGCTATTCATTAGAAGTATTACATAATTTGTTTTCACTTTTCCAGGATGTATTTTTTTAGTTCATTGTTCTTAAAAAACCTTTATTTTTCAGATGGGTGCTATCAACGTATTGGTGACCATCGTTTTAGTATTACAACTGTCAATTGCAACTCTAGGTACGCCAAGTTATCGTGAATATAAAATTTTAACAGGTTATCCATATTCGGACAACTCCGTGTATTATCCTGATCGAACGTACTATACAAATCCATATACAAATTACCGGTACAGTAATTACAGAACCACTCCTTCATATCAAAGTAATCCGTACGATGGACAAGTTTATATCACGGACAAATATGGTCAGACCAGTTTTGCAGGCACTTCTTCGTCATACAAGACGTCTGCGTCCACGTACTACCCTCAATATTCCAGAGCCTCCGGAGCTAGAGGTTTTTATTTTGAGCTGGAAAATTAATTTCATTTACAAAAACATTTAATAATTCTAACTTTTTGCTAACTTCGCAAGAAATTGATAATAACCAAGTTCTAAAACAATGCACTACAAAAGAACACTGAATTTAAAGAACTTTCGAAGAATAATGAAATTTGAAATCAAAAAACTTAAATATACTTTGATTTTTGTGTATGTATTAATGAAAAATCAATATCAATTGATTTTATATTAACACGATTGGCAAAGCTCCTACATTAAATGGTTGTACTTGAAATGCCACAAGTAGATGACAGCGCTTTCGCCAAGACGATAATGCTTTCCTCTTGCGGTTAACGGATTTTAAAGTGCGTTTACTTAAAATGTTGACTTTGCTAATCTGTTAAACTCGTAAATCACTCAATTATAAAAATTGTACGACGAATTTTTGAAAATTCAGTGTCAAAGTAACAATAATCCTTCCACTATCGCACAAAATTAACGCCCAATCAACATGTGTGTTATTACAACCGCAATACGCAATTGTTTTATAAGTGAAGGTTACATGAGTGTTTTCAAAAATCAATTAATTCACAACCTAACCATCTGTGTATCTCTTAATTTATGTTCTCGATCGTAGGCTAAACAAACAATAATAAGAACATGTTCTTTGCCTTATTTTGCTCATCTTATTATTTGCAATAACCATATTTGTAACAACAATAAAATGTTAATAAACAAATGAAATGAAAAATGGAAATCTGAACCAACTTTTAGAAGGCGTTTCTTTGAAAATATACAAATGACGATATGTCTTTGTATTTGCCTTTTACAAATAATTATGATATTTATAAAAATTAACTAACACATTTACCTCATACATTTACTTAAGTAATTTTTTTAATCAAACTATCCAGATTCAGTGACAAATTTACTGCATTGCTAAGATAATTAACAAAATATATTTTAAATTGTAAAAATATGAAACCAGAAAGTTGACTTTTTTAATATTATTTTAAGAAAACCAACTACTTCATGGAAACCTCTCTATTACATTGGCCTCAAGTTTTCCTTTTTACTTTCAAAAATGTATAACAAACTTTCTATAATGCTTTTTAGGATTGTCTTACACATCTGGATGTAACACCGGCTTATGTGGTCAAACTAGCCTTCCTTCAACTCACTTTACCTCCTGCAGTACTGCTACTTGTGGAAACAACGCGCATTGTACTACTGTTGGTGGTCGTCCCGTTTGCTCATGTCTACGAGGATACATTGGAGATCCTCTCTACAACTGTAACCGAGCTGAGTGTTTAGATCATTCCGAATGTAGAAGCCATCTTGCATGCAAAAATGACCGTTGTGTAGATCCATGCCAAGGTGTTTGTGGGGCAAACGCCAACTGCGAGACAAGAAATCATGTTCCTATCTGTGCATGCCCTCCCGGATACACCGGTGATCCATTCTCTAACTGCAGAAGATTTAATCCAGGTACGATTAATGTTTGAATTGTGCATTATAGTTGTAAATTTTAATTATTTTAGAGGAATTGTGTCACCCAAGTCCATGTGGACCAAACACCCAGTGTGAAGTAGTTAACAATGTCCCAACCTGCAAGTGCTTACCCGGATATCACGGATCACCCATTGCTGGATGTCGTCATGAATGCGAAAACAACGCAGAGTGTGGTCCACAGATGGCCTGTATTGAGTTTAGATGCCAAAATCCTTGTTCTCAGTGTGGAACCAATGCTGAATGTGATTTTGTTCAAAATCATGTTCCCGTTTGCAAATGTCCAAGGGTTAGAATTTTGTTTAACATGCAGAAATTTATAATATCAAATAATGATTATAGGGTTACTATGGCAATGCTTTGTCTTCGTGCCAACCCGAATGTACCCAGCACAGCGACTGTCCTCCAGGCAAACCCGCTTGTTTCTACAATTCCTGCAAAAACCCTTGCGATGGTGTTTGCGGAACAGGTGCAAATTGTGAGCTGAGGAATGGTATAACTCCAGTTTGTTCTTGCCCAAGAGACATGACCGGAGATCCTTTCACATCGTGCAGACCGTTTACTCCAGGTACACAAAACTTTATATCTCTGCGTTGAGGGTAGGTACTAATACCGGGTGTAAACGAAACATGATTCACTCCCTCTTTTTTTCTTTATTTATTAACATAAAAGAATAAAATTTAGTATGTGTAATATACAGGGTGTGTATAAATTGGTGAAAGAACTACACGTGGCGATGTTGGTCATAAAATTCTGAGTCGAAAATCTGAATACCAAAATGTTGGACAATGCTTCCTCTGTCCTCAGGAACCATTTTAAAGGAACGTACATTTGACAACATTGGATCCACACACCACAGGTGTTTTGTTATAATGCACGGTAACTAAGAATCATTGAACGTAAAATCCATTGTTAGTGAACGAAACAAGAAAACGAAAATAATAATAATTAATATTAATAACTACGATAGCAGAGTAAAAAGCTTCTTCTATCGTGTCATCCCGTTTGCACTTTGTTGCTAAAATGTAAGACCCACTTCAAATCATTCCCCATCCCTTAAGAATGCAAAATCGCCTGGTCGTCCAAAAATCGTCCTGCGCAGGGGGTGGCGGGGGGTGATATTTGACAAATTTGCAAAAAAATTTTTTTGCGTTTTTTACATCCACGTCACCTGGGCATGTATCTGCTAAAATCTTAAATCAATATTTTAATCAGAAATATATTTTTTTATTTTTTTAAATTACCATATACAATGCTTTCATATGGAGCGCCTTAATGAATAAACGCTCGCCCTGAAACGCCATAACTGTGATATACTTTAACTTGTCTTAAGTCGAGAACCTTTTAGTTAATCAAAAAAATCGTTTCTACAAACGTTGTAGATCGAAGATCGAGAATTACATTGCTTTTTTCAAATTCTTAATCCGATGGCTAGTTACGTAAAAATTGAAAATTGTAACACCATGTCGTGCTGATCGCGGTCGGGCGGAGAGACGCGAGGAACGTTCAGATTACCGTGGCAAATGCAGCCGAAACACGACTCTATGTTTCAGGGCGCTTATAACGTTGATAGTCGCCTATTAACGTGCTCTTTCGGCGTCTCGGACGCTCTTAACGGGACTTTCTTAATAAATCTTTTGTCCAATGAATTGAACTTATTACTTTTATGGTAATTAGATTTTCTTTTGATTTTTCCAATAATAATAATTGTAAATACGGAAAAAATATATAGGTAAGTACCTACATCAGTAAGCAGTGTAAAAGTTTTATTGAATAAGTATGAAGTTAACAATAACAAAAATAATAATATTTATTGGTTTACAGCCCAGTAGATTTAAAATCAAAAATACCGGGGTAGAAACTTCCTCCTGTTAGAGACGAATACCTAATTAATTAATAATAGTTAATTATTACAATAAGAAATTTTATTCACCTACCTAGATAACATATCATCAGGGGCAACTATACTGCGAGTATTTCTATCGCCCTTATTATAGCACATGTTAATTGGGCCATACATTTGCAGGAGCCAATACAACTAATTCGTCTTTTTTTACAGGAACACAGCGATCCTGTACACCCTGAAATAAAAATTTGGTAATTTAAAGTTTAAATAATATATTACTAGGTAGGTACCACTACAAGAAGTAATTTAATTACCTTTTTTACAATTGCAAGTGTTCAGTACAGAAGTATCCTCTGGTAATACTGCTTCAGTTGTCTCCTGGTGAACTAATATTCCCAGACTAATATGTTTTGTAGATTTTTTTCCATTTGAACATGCAAAAATTATGTCTTGACAAATATTAAGTATTTGAGTTTCTTTTATGTCACTGCTTGATTCGTTGCAAACAAGAAGGCTAATAAGAAAGTATAAATTGTTTGGTATATACTTTTTAAATTCATTGTTTAAGTTTTTGAATTCAGCGTTAGTAGGTATTTGAGTTAGTTCCGTTTTTATACTTTGGCAAATTTTGGTCAAAATTTGTAGTTCTGACGCACCACAGGATAAATTGGAAACTTCGCTTTCAGTATGCTGAAGTACTGTTTCAATAGCTTGTTCCTTGGAAAAATGTTTCAAGAACATTCTTGGTTCGTTATGTCTCATCGATTTCACTAATTCAATATCGTCGACAAAATGTTCTTTAATTTTTTTAACTAGAAATCGATCACTCAACTCTAAATTTCCACCAATTTCACGATATCTTTTGCTAACTGATGTTGTGGAATAACCTCTTCCCTTTTCGAAACCTTTCTCCATTTCACTAAATAATTGTTGTAGTTCTTCATTTCCCATTTTCTTTTTCCACTTGCGCTAGGTTTCTCCTTTGTATTGCGTAATTCTGTAGTTAAACGCATGAGGCATGATATTTTATTTCAGATGCAATTAAATCATTTTCGCCTATTCTGGAATAAAATAACGAATTGTTTCGCGATATAGTTTCAATTTTGTCTTCCATGTTCTTGGTCATGGCCTGGCACAGTTTTTGATTTCTTAAACGTTTTTGGCAAAATACGCACTTATGCACATCAAATGAAATTGTCCATAAGGAACGTTTGTGGGATGTTTCCGCTTGGAAAAGATCAGTAATTATTTTCGCACATTTTAATTTGTATGAGGAAATATTTTTGGAACTGGTATAAGTTTTGTAGCAGTTTTTGTGCCATTGTAAATAATCTCGCTCTTTTAAATCATTCAAATTTGTAAATATATGCAACAACCTGGCATCTTCTCCTTGGCAGATATTTATATGAACTTTCGTGCAATAAATCTTTGTTTGGATATTTCTTTTGATATTATTAATTTTCCTGTTTCTTGACAAATAACGCATACTTGATTAATTTTCTCCCGCTTTTTAGCAGCTCCTTTATTAATGGGTCCTCAGTTTAATTTTTGATTTTAAATCTACTGGACTGTAAACCAATAAATATTATTATTTTTGTTATTGTTAACTTCATACTTATTCAATAAAACTTTTACACTGCTGACTGATGTAGGTACTTACCTATATATTTTTTCCGTATTTACAATTATTATTATTGCAAAAATCAAAAGAAAATCTAATTACCATTAAAAGTAATAAATTCAATTCATTAAACAAAAGATTTATTAAGAAAGTCGCGTTAAAAGCGTCCAAGACGCCGAAAGAGCACGTTAATAGGCGAGTATCAACCTTATATGCGCCCTGAAACATAGAGTCGTGTTTCGGCTGCACTAGCCACGGTAATCTGAACGTTCCTCGCGTCTCCATGCCCGACAGCGATCGGCACGACATGGTGTTACAATTTTCAATTTTTTTACGAAACTAGCCATCGGATTAAGAATTTGAAAAAAGCAATGTAATTCTCGATCTTCGATCTACAACGTTTGTAGAAACAATCCATAACGAGCCGCTCCTGGAGTTGAATAATAATAAATGCTTTCGTTTTATTCAGAACATTACGATCTATTACGTGGATATCATGACTTTGCTGTAATTTTAATATCAGGCCTCTGAACATTGAATTTGTAAAAACCCATGTGTTGCAAATCAAACCAATACGGGCGAATACGGCCCTGTTGTGCAAAATTAAATTAGAAAAAAAATTCTAAATATTTCGAAAGGAGATATTGTGGTCTTTCATATGATACCAAACCCAACTGGTTTCCGATTATTAAAAAAATTGCCTGTGAAATTCTTATTAAGGGGACAAAACTACGTAGAAAAAGTAGCACTAGAACGACCACCTCCTAAAAGCCACAAAACTGAAATTTCGCCTCAGTTTATATTACCTACCGAGAATGTTGTATCCTTACGTGTTGCTTATTATATTTTTCCCAATACCGGCAGCAATTAGCTTACAATAATAGGAAAATATTTGTAACATTTGACATCTGTCATCAGAACTACGATCATAATTTTGTTTCAATTATTTCGCTAGTTAGCTGCAAATCTGTGTAATTACTATTATTTTCAACCATATTATAACAAGTGATATGATTATTATCACTTATAATACCATGAGTAGTCAGTTATGTCGACTATTTTTGCGGTGGTATCACGAATGTCCATTGCGCTTGGATACGATTAGAACGAGTGCGCCAGCACGAGTCTTAATCTCAAGCGCAAGGGACATGAGTGATACCACCTTCAAAAATAATCTACATAACTTTGACTAAGAATGGTATTCGAGGGACTATTCAATGAACCAAATCATCAATGTTTTCTAATAAAAACTTCATTTGTTTAAAAGAGTCACTGGAATACCCTAGGAAGATATCCACTCCCTATTTTTTTATTGACCGAGAAACACCAAATTCTGGATTTTCATTGGTCAATTTTTGACAGATGACAGGTGAATTGAATAGTCGATATTTTGGAGTTGAGACCGAGCTGCAGATTCAACGAGTGCGAATGCATGAGTTGAATTTGCAGATCGGATAAATATCATCGATAAATAATTAATCATAACACGAGTTATATTTACTAAAAAAAATATAATGAATATATTATGGCTAACCATATTTATTTTATTTAGTGATATTTTATTGTAGTTGCTATTATCGCAAGCTGGTTACCAACGCAACATACGTAAATAAGGCAATCGGATTTTATGTTATTTAATACCGCTGTTAAAATGTAACTAGGTATTTTTATGCATCTGATTGGTTCAAATAGCGTACCGTGACATATGAATTATGTTCTCCTAGGAATGAAAGTTATTAAGTTCCGTAATCAAGTGTAACGGTAACGGTGACACTTACATATCTTGTAGCCATGGATGTATGGTGTACTTACATTGCTGGTAGTGAGAAAACTATTAAACACGACAAGGTTATTTTTATCTTACTACACTATTGTAATTTAAATCTAATGTGGCAGAAATGTAAAAACATACCTTGCAGGTGATAAGAAGGTTTTTGTACATGCATCAACATTTTTCTTACTCACACTCTTTGAGTGTTGTGAATTTTAGTTTTCCTACCAATAACTTTTTTTTTGAACTCATCGTTTTATTATTATCCTGAAGTACTCAAACAATTTTGGACTAAATTTTCAATAATTATTTTCTCTAATTTGTATATATTGTAATGTATGTGTTTTAATCATTGTACCTATTTTTGATACACTCGACTCTGTACAATTAAATGTTTGTTTAGAGGATCTTTGTGAACCTAACCCCTGTGGAGCAAATGCAAAATGTCAACCAGGATATGATAGAACTAACAAGGAAAGACCTGTTTGCACCTGCCATGCTGGATATATTGGAGATCCCCTAACTGGATGTATTCGAGGAGAATGTGTAGATGATGCTGAATGTCCTGATCATCAAGCTTGCTTCGAATACAAGTGAGTACTTAAATTAATAATGGGTGTTCAAAAACTTTCCTGATCAAGTGACTTATGTTTTTTTTTCCTAACGCACGTCTAAGAGTTAAGATAAGGGGTCCATGCATGGGGATCTCGTAAATGGTAAGAGATAGAGACTCGGTTAAATGAGAAGAATTATTCAGCATCTCAAGTACTACAATTTTTGCTTAATTTTCAGTACAGACCGAAAAATACTAAAATTTTCAGTTTTTGCATTGTGTATAATTTGGTTATTATCAAAGATAGCGCAAAGCTGTTTTGACATTATTAAGACACTTTTGCGCTCGTTCCCCTATATCTCCGGAACCCCTTGAGCAATTTTTAAAAGATTTGGTGTATTTGGTGACTTGAAAGTATTTTAGTTGCAGGTCGTTAATCAGAACCAGAAACGGGAATTGGACCTGTTTTTTTGGTATAGATGTTTTTCCAAACGCTTTTTTAAAATTTTGAATACATAGCATTGTAGTGCATCTGAAGACAAATTAAATGCTTTTTTTTTCTAAATGCTGTATCTTCAAAATGAAGGCCGCTAAAATGTTTTGATAATTTTAAATTTAATGTCCAATTACTCAAAAACAAAATATACAATCAATACAAATTATTATGTTAGTTGATAGCCCTTAATAAGTATAATCAAGTGATTTAAAAATATTTTTGGAAATATGAAAATTGTAAATAATTTCAAATCAAAATTATCGACATTTTCAAAAAAAATTTTCACAAAAACTGCCCATACCATTTTTTTAAACTTTCTGAGCCGATAGAGCTTGCAATGAACTACAAATGTGTTTTTTACGTATCTCCCAAATTTTACTCTGACGCCCTCCAGAAAGTTTTGAAATTTTTCAAATTGATCTGTAAGAATTTTCAATTCCCTACTGAAAATATATATAGAAACCTCATATAACCTGATAATGTTTTCATCAGGTTGTATATGGTTTTATGCGGGTTTTGAAACAACCAGGTTCATTTTGTATGAGGTTTTATGAGGCAACTGAGGTGATTTTCAGTAGGGTTATTTTAAAAATTAAGAACAAAAACGATATTTTTTAATATCTACGTGTTTCTCGGCAGGTATGTGATTTTAACTACGCCTATCAATTAGCTTTAATTTAAAAAAATATTTTTCATTCTTTGCATGTTTTTGATAACTGTATAAATAAAGTTGTTATAACTATTTTCGTGAGCGCATTAACTATCTTACCGCCTTTTACGTAGTAGAAGCGCGCGCCGCCCGTACTACCGTAACCAACGCCAACTCCTTGAGTCTACAGCGGACTTGTACCGGCTAGATTAGCTGGAAATTTCCATCACTTCTTGACGCGAGAATATTTAAACGTAAAAAGTATGGGAAAGTACCAGTGACCTGTTTCGCTCATTTTTTCACAGCTTACCATGACCAAACAATTTCTTGCTTATAACTTCATTAATTGGGAAGATTTGATCAAACCTCAATGAAAACAAATGTAGCCTTTTCGCTTTCTATTTTTTTAGTTAATTTTCAGCCTAGTACAAGAAAACAGTTTTCTCACAGCCTACTATGAGAAAACAGTTTTTTGCTTATAACTCCGTTATTTGTGAAAATCGGCCCATCAAATCTTATATCAAAAAATAGAGGAACAAGAGCTCTATCCACTGATGACAGCCACCTTTGACGCATATTTAAAAAAGCGAAGTTAATGTCATTATCTTGAAAATTTACCTATAAAAATTTTAATATGAGATTCTAAATCTGTGTAAAAAAGTGTCTTAATAATGTCAAAACCCCTTTGCGCTATCTACGATAATAACCAAATTGTACACAAAAAGAGAAAACTGAAAATTTTAGTTTTTTCAGTCTGTACTGAAAATTAAGTAAACTTTTTAGAATTTGAATGTGGATCGTAGTAGTAGTTGAGATGCTGAATAATTCTTCTCATTTAACTGAATATCTATCTCTTACCGTTTAAGATGCACCCCTTATCTTGGACACCCTGTATAACCTCACTATAAACATTACATTTTTGCTTGTAATAAATCACTTTTGGTAGTAACAATGTCAACTGTCACAACCAAAAATTTCGTATAAAGCATGAGTTATAAGCTAGAACCTGGGCTAACGTTAACAATTGGGGCACAAGCCTTCTTGAACGGGATTATTCTGGAACACCCATTATATGGTTATTACAAAACATATAACTTTTAAGAAAAACTTGGAGGTTTGATTTCAAGTATTTTTCTGTCGCTATGTATCAAGATGCAAAGTAATTTTACACTAATTTTATTTTGTATATAGATGTCAAAATCCTTGTCGAGGTCAGTGTGGAGTAAACGCTATGTGTAATCCTCGTCGCCATATTGCAGTCTGTACTTGTTTAAATGGATACAATGGTGATGCTCTCACCCAGTGTCATCGAGTTGAAACCAGCGTCGTTGGACCAACTTCTGCATCAAGCTGTCTTGTTTGTTAATTATGCACTAACAAAACAATACTGCCAGAAAGTGATATACAGTGAGTTTTTCTTTTTTGTATACATACCATACCAGCTATGTATACTTTGATATAAAACATGTCAATGCATTGGTTTACTGCAATCTGTAGGCAACCAACTATACACTACATTTCAAAGCTTCAATTTTTGAAAAGAATAGTCTGCTGTGGAAACAGTAATCAAATGGTTTAATGTCAAATTAATAGCAATTAGTTTTGATTTTTTGTATTTAGCATAAAATTTGTGTATTGTTGATATTTTGTTTTTAAAATAATAGTTTTATTAAAAATTTTTGATATTCAAATAATTTTGCGTTTTATTCACAAACATACTCATTGAACATAACCTCATACTATGAGGAATAAGCTTTCTCTCTTTCTCTATTATTTTCGGTACAGTTGGTTGCCTATAGATTGCAGTAAAACAATGCATTGACATGTCTTTTATAAAAGTATACATAGCTGATATGTATACAAAAAAGAAAAACTCACTGTATAGTAAAAAAATTAAAACTAGTCCAGTATGGCAGCAAATTTGTTTTTTGTTAATACTACAAACAGTAATAATGAGAGGGTTGCATGTTGGTGCTGCAATCAATGTTGGGCATTTTAAGTTACTAACTAGGTTCGACAACAGATTGCTCTGCAATTGATATTAAGTGTTAAATTGTTTGACGTTTAAATTTAAGCCTAAAATCGTTTTAAATCGACGATTTAAAGCAGAGATTAAAAGAATTTATTTTAATGCTTAACCTCGATGGCAAAGCCATATGCTCCTGAACCTAGGTAACAACATAATACACCCAACACTGATTGCAGCGCCCCCAACACCCAACGCCCTCATTTACTACTTTTATTTGTAGTGATGAGTTAAGTGATACAAAAAAATATTAAAATACAAGGCAAAATTTATTTTCTAATATAATACATAAAAACATTATGTAAATAAATACATCAAAATACATACCTATTAAATAAAATTTTACAAAAGTAACATTTATATAATATACATAGAATAAAATTTGTATGGTTAGTAATATTGCAAAAACGTAAACAGCTAATTTTATTATTACGCATTTTATAAAAAAAAAGTCGGTTTTAATAACTTAAAAACAAAATTAGCTCTAGTGAATTATGTGAAATACAAAATTCTTTCTGTAAAATAATCTAAACCAACACTGACGTATGTGTTCCTTTTACATATAAAACGTGAACTGTTAAGCGTGTAAACATTGTATAAAAAATATGTGGGGGTGTACGAGTATAAAACATAAAACAAGAAATCCTAGACAAAATAAATTAAAACAGTCTTCTTTGCAAACAGCAAATTCATACTAAAAAAACAATCTGTTTGCAAACGGCATAAAATAAACAAAGATCAATTATTTCAATCTTTAAAAAAATCAAGAATTAGTTATAATTAAAACAGTTGAAATACATGTAACACATAAAAAAATATTTTACAAACAGATTGTTCAAAATATCTTTAGAAATTATCTAAATCAATTCAATTTTCACCAAAAGACAGAATTTTGTTGGAGGTTATCTCCTGCTCCCATTCTCGTACATCGAGTACAATGAAAATTGCTACAAAGACAATTCCCACGTATCGCAATATTTCCTCTTGGCATATGAATTTCTCTACATGGTACTACTACACCACCTCTACAGGGTTTGAAACCTATTAAAAATATATTGCGATTGTAGCAAAATATTTACTACATCTCAAATAATTAAGAAGGTCAAACCTGATTAAACGAAAATAAAAAAAAAATTGTGAAAAAAAATTATTTATATGAAAAAAATACAACAAAAATATACAAAAAGGCAAACACCAAACAACTGTCTAAAAAAACACAAAAGTATAATCAGAATCCACTTAGATTTGATTGTAAGTTCAATGCAAACAGTGGCTACTTAACCACCAGAATCGCAGCGTAAGCCGCTGCTAACGTGTTACTGAACGGAATTGGCCTGATTATACTGTGACATTGCAGTATACATTGCAGCAATACATACATAGAGTGTGTAACTTTTGACAGCTACAGCCAGCACAAATAAATTTTACTGAACAATGTGCCATTTTTATTTGTGCTGGCTGTAGCTATCACTTACCCGAACTTACCTTACTACAATTATAATATAAAATTAACAATAATTTCAAAGTTATTAAATTACCGTATGCGTTTTGAAATGCTTACCACACTTTCAAAAAAAAAACCTTAATGTGAAAGCGAAAAATCAATTTTTAAATCAGCCACGTGGGAAGCGTAGAAACCTCTCAAAATCACGCCCACACTGAAGGCACAGAATCCGCTCTAGCTGGCCGCAGCGAAACGGTTAGTAAATATATTCATAAAAAAAATTAAGCAAACCTTACTCTTAATAATACAAATAAATTGATAAAAATTTCTAGCAAATAAAAAATAAATTTATAATTTGTAGGTGTACAACAAAGTTGTTCAATTCAACAAATTTGTAAATTGAGCAATGCTTCAATGATATTGTTTTATTTAGAAAATTTAAGAATAATTAGATACTTCCAATCAAAATAAAACTTGTTATTAACTGTTAACAGCTAAATTTCTTACATTCATACTTATTACACCGGAGGTGAAAAAACAAAGATTTTAAAGCTAATTTTATTGTTTTACTAATTTGAGGAATTTCGATTAATTAATTTCTACATCGTACTCTTCCTGTTTGTTATAGTTTTACCTTTGGATCAATTTAATACACACCCTCTCCACAGTGGTGGCCCATGAACTTTTACTACCAGAGGGCGACACAAATTTAAGACATAAAATTTTACCTCTTAGTTCTATTAAAGTTCTAAAATTGTGGCTGTTTTGAATAATGTGTTTTTTATTATACCTGCATCATAATCCTTGTAAAACAAACCAAAAAGCGTGCGTAAACCCAACATTAAAACACCCCGGTGTTTTAATGTTGCTAAGCAACAATGACGTCATCAATTGTGAAGCAACAAATTACAAACACGCGAAAAAAAATAATTCGAATTCACATAGCATAAACAACAAGGAATGCTAACCAATCTCCAGGTAAATGATATGACGTCACATCATAGACTACTATGTAAGATGAATCAAAATCAAAATGCTGCTTCCTAGCTATATTCTTCTTATTTTCTAGATTATGATGCAGGTATACTAAAAATAGCGTATAATACACGTGTATAAGAGCCTTTAAAGCACTGCTCCGTTAAAAGGGTAGCTGTTTCTGAGGGTGATATCTTCAATATAACTGCTCAGAAAATAATTAAATTATGTAATGCATTTGCTGTATAATTAATTTTATCTAATTTTTTTTTTTTTAATACTAACAATTACTACTAACACTAGCATTTTGTAGTTGATGTAAATGCAAACCAGGAGCATGTAACATAGTTTTTGTATACTGTTTTGCTTTCTGGTTATAAATAAATAAATAAATAATAAAAAAGGCACTCGGCTTCGCCTCATCCTCTTAAACCCATCGCGCGTGCTTTAAAGGCTCGCTTATACACTTGTATTATAATATACTATTTAACTTTCCACTCTCATATTTTTATCTTTCACACAGGTCGCTTTGTAGGAAAAGATAGACACTACTATCCATTATTTAGACAAATAAAGCACTTCTCACTTCGCACCCTAAAATGTAGTCCACACATTTATACAGAGCGAGTCAAAAGTATGCAAACACCAATTTTCTGTCGTTAATAACTGTTTACAAAAAAAATGTTTTAAATAAAAGTAGTAGAGGACCACGAACACTACATTTTAAAATCATTTTTAATTGCATTACATAAGGTTACATATAAGAGTGGCATACCAAACAAATGTTTTCTTTTAATAAAACACCCTGTATATTTTTACACATTCTTAATAGCTTTTTAGTTGCTTTCTGAATGTATTTATTATGAAATTTCGTTTCGGCATTTTCAAGTTATTCCACTTTTAGACAAATTTGGTATTGCCAGACGTCACTAAAATCTGCACGAACTGTATTATCTCGAATTAAATAATTTTTTTCTGTTAAATGTTAGTCAAGACTATACAGTATCTTCCGGGTATTTTAAAGTTTGTATTTTCGTTAATTTTCATAATAATAAATTAATGATTTCAAAAACAAAATGTAGCATTGTTTTTATTCTATTACAGTGACCCCTGAGTTTAACACATTAGAATTACTTACCAAACTTAGAAATCATTATTACATTTGCCCCAAATGCAGGGGTAAATGTAATATAGTGACAGTCTTTTAAAACAATATGTGCAATTACTACAAATTACTGGCTAAACAGTTCTAACTTCATTAACATGTTGTCCCTAGAGATCCACTATTTTTTTTCAGATTATTAAATTTTATATTGTTTGGATTTGTGAAGACTTAAAGTGAAACTATTAAAAACAATAGCACATTTATCCCACTCACTTTAACATTTCAAGATTTACAGAGTGCCCATTTTAAAACTCCGAACCTAAATTTTTTTTAATAGGCAACACACAATACAAGTAACTGCCGACTAATATTTTAAAACAAAATATTTCTATAATTAAGATCAGGGCAATCATGTTTGCATTAACTTGACAGTTTAGTAATGAAATTCGTTAAGCCCCATTACTTGAACGGTGCAAAACAAAGATTATCGATCACTAATCTTTGGTGCAAAATGTATTCCAACGCTGACAAAGTGGACATGCTTCTAATTCTGGGTGAATGTCGAAAAAATGCGAGTGCTGCCAGTACTTTGTATGCGCAACGCATTTCAGGTAGACAAATTCCAACAGACAAAACATTTAGAATGCTTCTTCTGAATTTACAAGAGTATGGGCAATTTTCAAAACCAAAAGTAAGAGCACGGCAAGTTACGGTTGAACATAACGAAGTAGTTGTAATTGAAATGGTTACGGATAATCCCCATAGAAGTCAAAGAGCGATTCCAAATGCCTTAAACATTAGCAAAGGTTCCGTTTTCAATATTCTTAAGGCGAACAAATTTCACCCCTACCATGTTTATACCATACACCATCTTGAAGGTAAGGATTATGAGCATCGTGTTCAGCATTGTCAATTTCTTAAACGGCAATTAAACGGCACGGCAGAATTTTTAAGTATGGTATTATTCTGTGATGAAGCGAGGTTTTCAAACAACGGCATGGTTAATCGACATAACTGCCACTATTATGCCCAAGACAAACCCCGCTGGATCAGGATAACTTATTTTCAGAGAATTTTTTCTCTTAATGTGTGGTGCGGTATTATTGGCGATTTTGTAATAGGTCCACATTTCTTTAAAGGAAATTTAGATGGTGTAATGTATTTAAATTTCTTAATTAATTACCGGCTCTCCTCCAAACAGTTCCTCAAAACGTACGGAATAGTATGTGGTTTTAAAATGATGGTGACCTCCGCATTTTCATAGGGATGTGAGAAATTATCTTAACCAACGTTTTGAGGGACGCGTAATTGGACGAGGTGCGTAGAAAAATTATACTCTTCGAAAACTAAGGGAGAAGGCAATTTGAACACCTGCTTCGTTAATTTTTGTACTATGTTCCTATTTATATATAATATATAAATTATTGTAGTTATTGTTTTCAAATATTAAATTTGAGATATTAAAGTAACCTTAAATTTGTACTCCCCACGTTATAACAGTTTTTTTCAAAACTCAAAGTTTGCATTCGTTCCCTTTATTAGGTAAGACAGTAAAATTACAAAGTTAATTTAATTGAGGATGATAACAGGTGTGTAATTTTAGGTTAATATGGTGTTTACAATAGAGTATGATAAATTTATTTTGGAAGCGTACTTTAGATCCAGAGAACGTGACCAAAATGGTGTTTGGCAGTACTCTTATCCCTCCTGTTTCAATCAGTTCCAAGAGCATTTTCCCAACGAAGCAGTTCACTATGAAATTTTTAGTCAACACGTTCGTCGTATTATTCAACGGTACCACGAAACAGGCAGCGTCTGCAAAGGAAAGTCTACGGGCAGGTCATCTGTACTTACCGAAGACACTCTACATGATATTCAGCAACGAATGGATGCAAGTCCCAACAAATCGTTAAGATGTTTATCTGCTCAAACAGGTAATGAGCATAATGATGTTTTTGTAATTGATTTATCTATGTTAGTTTCAGGTCTTTCATACGGATCGTGTCAGAAGGCTTGCAAAAAAATACTTCATATGCACCTGTACAAAGTGTCGGTGGTGCAAGAGTTGCTACCAGCAGATTTTGGAAAGCGTCGACAATACTGTACGTGGTTTAATGAAAACTTCAACAATGATGACATTTTGTATCTAACATTTTTCAGTGATGAAGCCTGGTTTCATTTAAGTGGCTACGTAAACTCGCAAAATTATCGTACGTGGTTAACTGAAAATCCCCATGTATATCAGGAGACCTCATTGCATCCCCTTAAAATTGGGGTTTGGATTGCGATGTCGAGAAGAAGAATAGTTGGCCCTATTTCTTTTAATGAAAACATCAATGCTAACAATTATCAACGACTACTTTTAAGACCGTTTATTGATCAACTCCACGATGACGAACTGCAGCAAGATGGTGCAACAGCTCACACAGAAGGTGCAACGTTGAACTTTTTAAGGGAATTCTTTGATGAACAAATAATAAGTAGAGGTTGTTGGGCACCGCGATCGCCCGACTTAACACCTCACGACTACTTTATGTTTGGCCATCTTATGCGAATGTTGTATATGCAAATCGTTTACACACAATTGAGGAGTTACAAGAGGCCATAGTAAATGCCGTGAATGAAATCACACCGAGACAGTTAGTAGCCGTTTTTTAAAATATGAAGCGCACGGTCAATGTTTGTTTAGACAATGATGGAGGGCATTTCGAGCAGTTATTGTAACAACTATCTTACAAAGAATTTGGTTTTTGTATTCATTTAAATTGTGTTATTGACAAATGTGTTTTTTATTAATTTAAACTGTTATTAAATTGTTAAATTGAGCAATTATTGTAAGCAACAATCAAGAGAAATGTGTTTTTTTATTAATTAAATTGTGTTATTAAATTATGTTATTAAATTGTCTTGTTTTTTAACCTATAGGTTAACTTTTGGAATATAAAAATTTACTAACATAAATCGTAATTTACAACAAGAAAAGTCTTTAACAGTCCCTAACAGTAATTATTACGCTAAAAAAAATGGTGCACCAACATTCATATAAAGAACACGCCACCAATTTTTAAATTTCCCACGCTATTTAAATTACCATTGCACGCCAGTGGAATTAGTCAAGATCACATTAAGTAGTAAGCGGTCAAGATCAAATCAGTATGAAGCGGCACGTTCAATCATTTTCGATCGCACTGTAGATACATGTACTGTAAAACAACTCTGATCTCAATTTAAAAAAAAATGGTAGAAATGCATAGTGATCTGGGGGTTGCATTGTGTGTTGCCTATATAAAAATTTAGGCTCGGAGTTTTAAAATATAGAAAAAAAACTACTTGCTTACAAGGATTCAAACAACGCTCATAGTTATTTCCTGCAAAAACACAAAAACTGATGTCAATGTCTTCTATGATATTTGAATTTCTAGAAATTACCTGTTTTTTTCTTAGAATCCAGCTACCTCGAAACCGGCAATTTTCAGTATAACCATTAATTAATAAAATTTATCACAGATTTCTAATAGTTTTACTAAATACACGACTCCAGCCTCTGAACAATGAAAACAGTGTGGCCAGTCGACCACTTTGTATATTTTGAAATTGGTACAATTCCCTGATTTCCCTGACCAAAATAAAAAAAAATCTAAATTCCCTGACTTTTCCGGGTTTTCCAGAAAAGTTGCCACCCTGGTGTAGTGGGGATTAGTTTCTTCGAGGTAGACGGAATAAGTTCAGGGAGTTCTACTGGTAACGTTTGTTGTTTTCTGTGAGGAATATGACAATACAAATGGAACTGCGTCATTTCTGAGACGTGGAACACTGGTTCCAGGACGTAGTAAATAATTATTGGATGTAAAATGATTGCTGCAAATAACCGTATACTGTGTAGGTTTAAAATCTTGTCTGTTTACAGCTTCTATCCATTTGTTTAAACGTTCTTCGTTTGACAAGGGAAATCTGTGTTAACAAGTAACATAAAGAGATTTTAATTAATATCAACAGCAGTAACAGTAGTATTACATATTTAAAAAAAACTACTATCATTTTATAAAAATCGCATAATTAACCTAATTTCTGACACTTACTTAAAAAACTGCAAACCGCCTCCTTTTGCCGGCGATCTTTATGATCCATCACACAACACGCTTGCGGCATGCCTCGAAAATTAGGTTTTACAACTTTAAAAATTAGATTTAAATGATTATATTAATTTATTTATTAATTCCAGCTTTACTTCGTTAAAGTCCATATTTAATGAGTATCTGTATATAAAATACTTAATCACTTTAACAATATCTATTTATTTTAACATGCCGAAATACGTATAAGGTATGGAATGTCAAAACTGACTTTGCCCAAATACAAAATGGCCGACTGGCTACATTTTTTGCTTAGTAGTCTCTAGTAAAACTATTAGAAATCTGTGACATTTATAGAGCGCAAAAATCCAACTATCTAAAAATATAAAGGGTGTTCTAGTTAGAATAATGTTATTTGGCATGCCTATCCAAATAAAGAAAAAAAGGAAATTGAAAATTTTCCCAAAATCCTGTTTTTTTTCTCTTAGAAAATAAAGTTTTCCCATTACTGAATTTTATTAGCAAGTTCTGCAAATGTTGTTTTTCTAAAAAAAGTTGAATAACTTGACAATGCCACAATAGAATCTCAAAAGCAAAACAGATTCAGAAAGGCAGTTAAAAAGTGAATAAGAATAAGCCAAAATATAGAGGGTGTTATAAAAAAAAGAGTTTGATATGCCACTCTTATAATTGAAATTAATTTTAAGATGTGGTCCTCTTGGTCGGCTACAACTTCTACTTGAAACACCTTTTTTTAAATGAATATTAACAGCAGAAAAACGATTTCTATACTTTTGACCCACTCTGTACTGTACATATTTTGTGTTAAATTTTAGCACATACGTATTCCATATTTTTTTATTACCCAATTAATTAATTCGTAAGCTAGGAGTAGGTTCATATTTTGTATTTAAAGCTTCACCTCTTAAGTAAACTGCTACGAATTCTTTTTTACACTAAATAACTTTCCAAATTCACACAACCCAACAGCACAAAAAGTGGTATATGATTGCATTAGCCAAAAGTGCAGCATTTTTAAGCGTCTTTGTTTCTGATTCACACTATTATGGCACAAATCGATTTATATAGCAATGGCACAAATCGACTTAATAACAAAGATGCCCGCCTTGAACGTGCATATCTTTAATTTTGCCACCCTCCAATCTTTTATGAAAACATCTTTCTCCCGTAGTAAAACTAAACGGTGTTATACATTTTAGAAAAGTGAATATATATGTTGTTTGCTTTGAGTGTGCTTTGAGTTTGCCTCCCTCACGAGCAACCACTGCCTCTTCATTTACTTTCACTTTTAGTTGATTTTTCACTCTCATTTTTGTTCAACCACATCCCTGCAACTATATTTGCAATTCCTTTTTGTCATTAAGTAATTCAAGTTCCCGGCAAACGTAAAATAAGCAAAATTAGCTTCAAATATTTCAGATTCTTCACTTTGCAAACAAAAATGTGTAACCATATAATTCAGTAATTCTCAAATGTTGCTCCATTAAAACAATTAACACTAAAATTATTAAAGCAAAAGAATAAGATACATTGTTCTATCTTATAAATAATAAACAAAAACTAAATAAACTTCACCACTTAGTGGTAACTAGTAAGCTTTTGAGAACTACTGATTAATCTTTTTTTTGCCTCCATCAAACTTAAATCTTATTATTATGATATTAATATCTCGTACAAACATTCTTTTTCAAACAGAAGCAACATTAGGTATATATTTTTGAAGAAAAAGGCACAATTTGTTAAAAAAAAACACTTAAACTATAATATAAATATTATTTACCTAACCAACCAATCAATAATTCTCTAGAAACATCTTATTCCTAGGATATTGCCCAGAATATGGAGATGGCGCAACAAACCTACGCTTACCTCTAGCATTAAACAGGCATACATGATTCATATAGTCAAGATAATGGGCTTTCTGTCTTCCATGATCTTCTGCAACGCGAATGCTGAGTGGTAACATGGCATTTTCCAACTGCTTTCCGTCTAAGCCTGCAATAGCAGCCTGTGCTTCCTCAGTCTTTGCGTATCTATAAAATTAATCTATTATTGGTTGAATACACCCGAAATGGTTCCTAATCACCTAACAAAAGCTACACCACGAGGTAACCCAGTAATCTTATCCTTCAAGATCGTTTTCTGTATGATTTCTCCAAATCCTCCAAACATCCTAACTATATCTTCCTCGGTAACATTCTTCGGTAAATTTGTGATATACAAATTAGAATCCTTCATATCCTGACCCGCTGGACGTGAGTACGATACTTTTAACCGTTTGTTTCTAAAATAAGAAATGCTTGTCAAATAATTTGCAAAATTGTAGAATTCTAACAACCTAAAATTCATTCCATTAAAGGTCTCAATTGCCTTAGTTGCAAACTCGGGTTTTGTATATTTGACAAAACCAAATCCATAGCTATACCCAGTTCGAAAATCTCTCATTATACGAATGCTTTCAATTTGACCAACTTGAGAAAAAATGTTGGCTAACTCTTCTTCCGATGCAAATTGTGGTATGTAATTGATGATGAGTTTTGTTCTATCTATTTGATTCTCAGCACTATCTCCAGCACCATCGTTTTCGTTCATTTTCCTTTGTTGACCATTCATGTTTAGTGAGTCGCTTTCGACCTGAATTTGACTTTCTTGTCGCTGAAAATGTATCAATATTTGTACGACATATAATTAACAAAATAACCAAAACTTACAAGCTGCTGGCTAAAAGCTTGACTTCTAAACATCTATATAGGTTCAAAGGCATTAGCGACATACATCAGGTCAAATGTATCCAACAACCATGGACGTAAACCACAAAAAATGAAGAAAATCATCAAAAATATCAGCACGACCAGAAAATATCGGAGAATACATGAAAAATAAACAATTCAGTTACTTGTTATGGTTAAATAAATTGACACGAATAACCTAGCTTTAAAAAATGGTTTATTGAGGTTAGAATTTTTAGCGGTTTTTATTTAAACTCCGCAGAAAAGTTTACCGGCAAGTTTTGGTTTAAAGAAAATTATGAAATACTTCACTTACCCTGTTTATGATTTATAAAACAATGAATTAGTAAACAAATAAAATAATATCGAAATCTGACTAGATCCAAACGACAACGGAAAACTGAAATGCACCAGTGCAGTTGGCAATTGTTTCTCAAAATGCATGCGTGCGTTACGACTAAATGCTGTACTAGAATTCCAGTTTCAATTTTTTTTCTAAATATCTTATCTTTATCTTTATTTACAAAAAATGCTGATGCAAAAAAAGTATATTGCATAGAACACAAACAAAAAAAAATATGCTTATACGTAAGTTAGAAATATTAAGTAAAAAATAGGAACTACCGCTTAACTTATTTTATGCTAACCAACTAAATGGTTTTTTAATTTGTTTTTAAAAATTGTCGGGGATGTAGCTTGTTTAATATCTGTAGGTAATGAATTATATTCTGAAAAACCCTTATGAAAAATTGACTTTTTACACAAGGTCCTTCCTTCGTTGCTCAAGTGAAAATTGTTACAGTTTCTAGTTTCATATGCATGCACACTATTATTGTATGTACTTGTATAACCTCAGCTAAATAGTCAGGAACGCACATGTTTTAATTTTGTAAATGAATATCAGAGCACAATATATTTAACCACTTCAACTCCTTTAACTTATCACTAATTCTAGCATATTTGGTCTTTTTTAAAATTATTCTCATTGCTTTATTTTGCAAAATTTGTAAATTACTTAATTGCCCTACTGATGCTGAAAACAGCAATGTCCCGCAGTACAGAAAATGAGGCTGAACAATAGTATTGTAGACCAATTTCCGAGATTTAATACTCAAAGAACCACTTAATCTACCAAAAAAACTGATTTTTTTAGTTAGTCCCTCCATGTGCGTATTAAAATGTAGCTTGTTATCTAGCGACACACCTAAATATTTCATTCTATCAACATAACCTATTGCACCGCAATTTACTTTGATTTGTAACTGTAAGTTAAAAACCACATTGCAAATTCTTGTTGTCCCTAGCAACATACATTTCGTTTTCTCGGTATTTATCTTGAGAATATTATCTCCCAGCCAATAATTTAACAATTTAAAGTTATTATTTATGAAGGTGAACATGTTGCAAATATCCTTTCCTGTGATATAATATATTAAAGTGTCATCTGCAAACATATGTATTTTACAATGTTTTAGTACCCGGGGCATATCATTTATATACAATATAAATAATAATGGCCCCAGGATACTCCCTTGAGGTACACCAATGTTTACTGCACTATCTTCAGACACAGCATTACCACACTTCGTTTGTTGTGTTCTTCCAGTTAAGTAATTTTCAAACAATTTATACACTACACCTCCTATTCCGTACATTTTCAACTTATTTAGTTATTTTTCTCTGTCTATTGTTTTGAAAGCTCGCTTCAAATCAACAAAAACAGCAACAACTAATTCACTCCGATCGATACACTGCTTCGGGTCCATATCACAACGCCAACTGTTCACAACGCCAACCGATGATTTTGAGTGTTCATAACGCCAACCGTGATCATAAAGCCAACTATACGCTGCTGTTCATAACGCCAACCGTGATCATAAAGCCAACTATCAACCTCTGATCACAACGCCAACCGTGATCATAAAGCCAACAATCGAGCTCTGGTCATAACGCCAACCGTGATCACAACGCCAACTGATCAGAATGCTAACTGATTATTTTTAGTTTTCATAACGCCAACGGTGATCATAAAGCCAACTATGAACCTCTGTTCATAACATCAACCGTGATCATAAAGCCAACTATCAACCTCTGATCATAACGCCAACCTCGATCACAACGCCAACCGTGATCACAACGCCATCCGATTATTTTGAGTTTTCATAATGCCAACCGTGATTATAAGCCAACTATCAACCTCTGATCATAACGCCAACCGTGATCACAACGCCAAATACATCCAAATTGTACCTTTGATTTTTTTAAATCGATATACCAGCTGTCAACGAATCTATTAGACAAGTCATAACTTCTACAATATTAGGTGTATCAAAATGAGATTTGGTATAGGTAAATGGTTTGTGAAGAGGAGAGTTTTCGCATATTTTTCACTTTCCGGTCACTTCCGGTTTCACCGGAAATGGCTCCGGTTTTGAATTTTTAAATGGAACACCCTGTATATTGTATCATTTTTGGATTTCTGAGACAATTCTGGATCAGAATGTGACGTTTTAAAAAGTTTTTACGCCTACTTCATTTTTTTAGAGTCACTTCTAATATTGCATCTAGGTGGCCGTGATCGGACGTAAACTAATCTGAGGACCTCAAGTGATGTCAGAAAATTACAATCGCAAAGTTTTAGTGACTAGTATGATTGATAGGAATAAGACAAGTTGGCAAAATTACATTTTCGTGTCTAACTATTATTTTTCAAATGGCGACCATTTTTTGACAAGCACTTTCCGAAAAAAGGATTTTTTGACGAATCTAACGTTACTAATTTATTTGCGATTGGATTAAAAATAAGAACATAAATTAAATATTACTAAGGAAAATACTGGATAATAATTTATTTACTTTTGTCAAGTGTGCCATGGATAGCCATGATGCATAATATTTTGCAGTTATTTTTATCAAGTCTTCTTTGGAAAACAAAACACTCACTTAGGATCCCACCCCCTCATAATACCAGAGAAGTTCTTAATTAGTTAATAGAGCATTTTAATAATCAAGTTATTGCAACCAATGGTCCAGTACGGTGGCCTGCCCGCTCACCGGAACTCACTGTGCTCGATTTCTTTATTTGGAAATATGTTAAAGAACGGGTCTACTATGCAACAGCCCCAGCCACTCTTGAAATCTTAGAAGAAAGAATTCTACGGGCATTTAGAAGTATAATGCCTCAAATGTTACGAAACGTGTTGAGAGAAACAATTGAACGAGCTGAAATGTGTCTTGAACAAGGAGGAATGCACTTTGAAAATTTACTACAGTGAAAGTTAATAAATTATTATCCATGGCACACTTGACAAAAGTAAATAAATTATTATCAAGTATTTTCCTTAGTAATATTTAATTTATGTTCTTATTTTTAATCCAATCGCAAATAAATTAGTATCGTTAGATTCGTCAAAAAATTCTTTTTTCGGAAAGTGCTTGTCAAAAAATGGTCGCCATTTGAAAAAGAATAGTTAGACACGAAAATGTAATTTTGCCAACTTGTCTTATTCCTATCTATCATACTAGTCACTAAAACTTTGCAATTGTAATTTTCTGACATCACCTGAGGTCCTCAGATTAGTTTACGTCCGATCACGGCCACCTAGATGCAATATTAAAAGTGACTCTAAAAAAATGAAGTAGGCGTAAAAAATTTTTAAAATGTCACATTCTGATCCAGAATTGTCTCAGAAATCCAAAAATGTTACAATATACAGGGTGTTCCATTTAAAAATTCAAAACCGGAGCCATTTTCGGTGAAACCGGAAGTGACCGGAAAGTGAAAAATATGCGAAAACTCTCCTCTTCACATACCATTTACCTGTACCAAATCTCATTTTGATACACCTAATATTCTAGAAGTTATGACTTGTCTAAATAGATTCGTTGACACCTGGTATATTTTTTTCTTCCTAGTATAGTTAGAGGCAGGTTATGTAGTCGTCAAAATTTTGGAGGTTTAAATTTTGACAGATATGCGGGTTTTGACTTTTGAGGTGCCACGATTACAAAAACATGTTTTCTCCAAAATGTATGTGTGTTTGTGATGGAGATGTAAAAAACTCGTTTTTGTTAATACGGTTTTTTCCTTAAAAAAACAATTTGTGGTTTTTCACAACATGAAAGTGATCAATTAAATAATGAGGGCATACAGCATAAAATATGAAAATCTATATACCATCTGATCCATAAAAAAGGCCCCATAGTAGAGTTTGCCAGCCGCCAAAAGCCTTCTAGAAAAGATTTTCGTTTGCACTTTGTTGCTAAAATGACCCACTTCAAATCATTCCCCACCCCTTAAGAATGCAAAATAGCCTGGTCGTCCAAAAATCGTCCTGTGCAGGGGGTGGCGGGGGGTGATTTTTGAAAAATTTGCAAAACATTTTTTTTGCGTTTTTTACATCCACGTCACCTGGGCATGTATCTGCTAAAATCTTAAATCAATATTTTAATCAGAAATATATTTTTTTAATTTTTAAAATTACCATATACAATGCTTTCATATGGAGCGCCTTAATGAATAAACGCTCGCCCTGAAACGCCATAACTGTGATATACTTTAACTTGTCTTAAGTCGAGAACCTTTCAGTTAATCAAAAAAGTCGTTTCTACAAACGTTGTAGATCGAAGATCGAGGATTACATTGATTTTTTCAAATTGTCAATCCGGTGGCTAGTTTCGTTAAAAAATTGAAAATTGTAACTCCATGTCGTGCCGATCGCGGTCGGGCGTGGAGACGCGAGGAACGTTCAGATTACCGTGGCTAGTGCAGCCGAAAAACGACTCTATGTTTCAGGGCGCATATAAGGTTGATACTCGCCTATTAACTTGGTCTTTCGGCGCCTTGGACGCTTTACCGCGACTTTCTTAATAAATCTTTTGTTCAATGAATTAAATTTATTACTTTTAATGGTAATTAGATTTTCTTTTGATTTTTCCAATAATAATAATTGTAAATACGGAAAATATATATAGGTAAGTACCTACATCAGTAAGCAGTGTAAAAGTTTTATTGAATAAATATGAAGTTATCAATAACAAAAATCGATCTTCGATCTACAACGTTTGTAGAAACGACTTTTTTGATTAACTGAAAGGTTCTCGACTTAAGACAAGTTAAAGTATATCACAGTTATGGCGTTTCAGGGCGAGCGTTTATTCATTAAGGCGCTCCATATGAAAGCATTGTATATGGTAATTTTAAAAATTAAAAAAATATATTTCTGATTAAAATATTGATTTAAGATTTTAGCAGATACATGCCCAGGTGACGTGGATGTAAAAAACGCAAAAAAATTTTTTTGCAAATTTTTCAAAAATCATCCCCCGCCACCCCCTGCACAGGACGATTTTTGGACGACCAGGCTATTTTGCATTCTTAAGGGATAGGGAATGATTTGAAGTGGGTCTTACATTTTAGCAACAAAGTGCAAACGGGATGACACGATAGAAGAAGCTTTTTCTCTACTACCAGCTTCTAGCAACTTTATTGTTCAACTAAGACCCAATAAACTATGAATATATTATTAAATAGCAGGTAAATTTCCACATTTTAGCGAAGTTAAAACTTTTACATCATTCAACTGTTTTGAGTTACAATATTCAACTTTTTTATATTAAATGGAACATCCTGTATATTTTTAGATTTTATTGTAGATTTGTTAATGTATACCTATCTATGCCACTTAAGTAAAATGACAAATGAGGTCGCAAATGGGTAAAAAAGATACCATCTAGATTGCCATGCACAATATTTCAATTCATAGAAAATCAACAAAACTAATGATTTATTTTGACAACATAGTGTTAGGTTGTTTTCAGTGTTTTCGAAACGCGGCTCTTGTGAATTTTGTTTCATTATGGCAATCTAGATGGCAAGGACGCCGTTGATGGGGGAGGACATAATTTATAAGTGAGAATATTTTACAGAAAGAAATTTTTTCCATTGCTTTAGCAACGACAACTAGGGCTGCGCAATATCGGAAATTTACAATCGATTATCGAAAAAGATGTCGATATATTGTATATATCGATGTATTATATCGATACATCAATATTTTTTGAATTAGATACCGTTATTCGATATATCGACATTTTTCTTGAATATCTATAGGTATCGTTGTGTTTTTATTTTTTTATAACATTCAATAATAGTTATTTAAGTATCAAGGAATGTAAGGACGTAATAACATCCGAGGTAGGCGAATACGAGCTGAGGCGGAGCCGAAGCTTGTCGCCTGCCGAGGATGTTATTAGTCGATACGTTCCGTGTTACTTATTAAATTTTTCACGCTACCGGCAATGTAAGTAGGCCTACAGTTAGAAATTTAATCATATTTTTAAAAGTTCGTTTTGACAGCTGTCATCGGAATTATTTTTTAAAAGCCCCATTATTCTAAGTTGTGGGGCCTGGACATTTCGCCGAATGCCCAAAACGCCGACTGCTTATTTTGTACGTCCAAAACGCCGAACAGGTCCAAAACGCCGACTACTACTAGAGGACCATTTCGCCGAATACGCCCAAAACGCCGACTAACGTACATTGGACATTTCGCCGAACGTGCCCAAAACGCCGACACTTGTTAAACGACGCCACAGAGATCGATATATTAGCGTCGGAGCCGAATAACTGCCGAACCTTGCGTGTCCATTACGCCGATTATTTCGCAAAGGACACTTTGCCGACCCTGACCAAAACGCCGAAACAAGACTATGACCAAAACGCCGACCATGTCCAAAACGCCGAACGCTTGTAAGAGCCATTTTGCCGACCGCGGCCAAACCGCCGAAATCAGACTATGACCAAAACGCCGACCATGCCCAAAATGCCGAACACTCGTAAGGGGCACTTTGCCGACCCTGGCCAAAACGCCGACAGAACCATAAATGAACATAGCGGAGATAAGTATGTACTTGTAATAGTTCATTCATAGGTGGCAGTAAACGCCGATAAAGAAGATAGCTTAATAAGGTTTAATGTACTGATTTTATGTAAGTAATTTTCTTCAATAGGTTGCGCAACCGTCGATTCTTACAGTTTTTACAAATTTTGAATCTTGTTTTTACATTTGTGCGTGGCGTCCTGAGTTCAGATATTTTACTTTTAAACATGCTTTGTAAATTGCTTATTAATTTTATTCGATTTTCTCAAAAAAGAAAGGTTGGTCGTATTTTTAGCAAGCGTAGCATTTTTGAGCATTTTTCTCATAAATTCAATTATATAATATACTTTCTAAAATAAGGAATGATAAAAAAGTTGTGAACATTTGTCCAAGCAAAATTAAAGTTACTAGAAATAAGTAATGTTCAGAGATGCTTATTATTTCAAACGTTTTTGACATCTTGTAATGTCTTAGTTTTGCTATACAGGGTGTTAATTAAGTACGTAGACAAACTTTACAGCGTAATTCCTTGATTAATTTTAAGACAAAAAGTTTATATAAGCATGGGACCTAAACGGCTTCGTTTTCAAAATACGCGATGTTGAATTTTTTTTTTAATAATTTTTTTTAAATCTGGAAACGCCTAAAGGTATGCTATTGAAACTTGGTGTAAGTTAGTATTGAATAAAGTGACATTTTTTGGTCTACGATAGAACAAGTACACAGAGTGGTATCCAAAATTATTAACGACTTTGAAGAACGGAAATACTGTACAGCAAGGAAAAATACATACATAACATGAAACCGACGAAAAAAAAACATAAGAAAAAAGCCGAGGAAAAAAATCGGAGTAATATCCTAATCTAAAAGAAAAATTGCAGTTGAAACGTTATGCGTTTCAATCTGCGAGAAGTTAAATTTACCGAAAACAGTTTTTTAAAAAGCGATTTTTTCAAATAGAACGATATCGGCTTGTTATCGTTATGTTTTTAAAAAGAGCATTTTTTTCGATTATTATGAAACCGATAATCGATATTTTCCTTGATTCGGTGAAGTATTTTCCATTAAAACCAAAGTTTGTTTACAAATTAAAAACATAACGAGTCCATATCGTTGAAAATCGAAAAAAAATCTTGTGAGTAACTTTACTCAACCAATGCTTCGCATCACATTTTTTTTACGATTTTTATTTTTAGATTAATATTTTACTAAATACGATTTTAAATTAGCAGTTACCTGGATAATTCGTTAAGCTTTTACTATCTGGATAAAATATACGAAACCAATATCTGATAAAACGTCTATCCGGATTTATTAAAAAATCAGATTCGTCCGAAACATTCATTATGCGTATTTAACTGTTAAAATGTGACGTTCAAATATGTACTTATAGTTAATTCAGATGAAAATCGCAGGGTGAATTGTATACGCGAATTCCAGTAAAATAAATGATTAAGACCAAATTTTTATTAATACACATTTATATTATTCAAATTTTAAACAACACCAATATATCCGTTAGATATCTGCCATTCGGATAAATTCAATATTTACATTTCGTACAGCATAGGTAGCTGCAATACATACCTACAAATTTGGTTTTATTGAAGAAAATATTATTTAATTCGTTTATTTGGTAATGGGTGAACCTGTCCGTAGCTGTGGGCCATTGTTAACATGCATAAACTAGGAGCGGCGACTGTAATCTTTTAGGTTTCAGTCCTTTGCATCAATAAATGAAATGCAAATTTTGCAGAGTTATTGTTACTGGAATTTAAAAATATGTTTTGACTTAGGCTGCTGGGTACCAGGCAGCTTAACGATTCACAGATCCGTAAAATCCAAATCTTTATTACCTCTGGCTTACAATTTGTTCACCCAAACCCTGTGCCTGGCGGTTTAATAAGTAAGTAGCTGGTAATGGCGCGATAACCGCTCTAATCCTTCGTCTGGCAGATTAAAAATCTACCCTGTCTACAATTCTACATATTAGAAGTAAAAGCTTTTTGAAAAAATATTTTTTTCCAGTAAAATTAGCAAAAGTTCCTAGTTGTAAGTATGCCGACTTTGTAATAGGATTAAAGGAGCAATAAATATCCGGCAGGTAGCAGTGGTTTCTAGCCCTCGGAATGCCACTCTGTAGAAGTGGTTTTAAAATGCAAAGTTGTCTTCAAATATAAGAAATGATTGTTTAGCTATAATCCATAAAATGGACGTCCTGCATTCCTTTCATATTACCCAACATAAATATATCAAATGGCCAAATATCTGCTCGAAAAATAAGTTACATATGTACTTTGAACCACTTTTATTATTTGTTGGTAACATTAAGTATTAACATTAATCTTTACTTTAATTAAATTTAAATAATAGTAAAATTGTACAACGTAATAACGATTGGTCTAATGAAATCTTATTGGTAAGAATTTTAGCTATTAAAGTATGCACTAATGACACATAAATGAATATGTTTGTAGTATTTTTTGACAGGCTAAAGTTATAAGAATTATTCCTATTATATAAAATCAACACGATATAGCTGTCGTCGATTCTCAATACTGTTTAGAGATGTTATTATAAATTACAATAAAATTGAAATTGTAAAAGGTCATAGCTTCAACCGATATGCGAATATTGCAAAAATCAAATTTATAGCATCTGCATAGAAAAAAATCCGGGTCGATATAAATAATCCGAAATTTGAATCGAAACTTAAAGGGTGATTCTGAAATATCTTTCATAAATGGGAGGGTGAACTCATTTATCAAAAAGAAGGAAAAAAGTCTATACAAATTATGTCTCAAAACTCACCTTTTGCGAGATGCAACCCTTTAAAGAGAACGCAGCTGCGGCACCTTTAAATTAGTAAAAGGTAGAGGTCTAAAGAAAAAATTCAAGAAAAACATATATAAAAAAATCCAAGGAAAAAAATTCAAGGGAAAAAATCCAAAGGAAAAAAATTCACAAGAAAAATTAAAACTATAAAATATAGTTGTTTATTTCATTAATATTATTACTAGACTTGGGCAAATATGCTGTAAATGTAATAGTCGTCATAATTAGAATGACGAATTCTTTTAGGAAAAGCAACTACTGACTTTTAATACCTGCTTTTTAATTAATTACAAACATACAAAATAGAAAACTTGCATAAAGACTTTATATATGGCGGCGTACATAATGTTATTTTGAAAAACACCGATCTAATTTAGAACAATCAATTTTTTTATTTATTTAAAATAGATAATTTTACTTTTAATTGATTGTTTTTATTCAAATGAATTGTCATGGTTTTTCTGAGTAAGATCACTACAAATTACAATTTAAGTACCTAATTTCTTTTCGCAAATAGGGTAAATAACAAATATTTCATGGCAGTGCATTTTAAAGAAATTGAGAGCCGTGAAAGATAAAAATTTGAAATTTTGAGTGTGCCATTGTTTGGTGGAACCTCTTTTTTTGTGAGATTTTATTTTTTTTTCACCCTTAACGTCGATATCTTATTGAATCTTTGTTCATAACTTTTTTATCATTCCTTATTTTAGAAAGTATATTAGGTATATAATTGAATTTATGAGAAAAATGCTCAAAAATGCTACGCTTGCTAAAAATACGACCAACCTTTCTTTTTCGAGAAAATCGAATAAAATTAATAAGCAATTTACAAAGCATGTTTAAAAGTAAAATATCTGGACGCCACGCACAAATGTAAAAACAAGATTCAAAATTTGTAAAAACTGTAACAATCGACGGTTGCGCAACCTATTGAAGAAAATTACTTACATAAAATCAGTACATTAAACCTTATTAAGCTATCTTCTTTATCGGCGTTTACTGCCACCTATGAATGAACTATTACAAGTACATACTTATCTCCGCTATGTTCATTTATGGTTCTGTCGGCGTTTTGGCCAGGGTCGGCAAAGTGCCCCTTACGAGTGTTCGGCATTTTGGGCATGGTCGGCGTTTTGGTCATAGTCTGATTTCGGCGGTTTGGCCGCGGTCGGCAAAATGGCTCTTACAAGCGTTCGGCGTTTTGGACATGGTCGGCGTTTTGGTCATAGTCTTGTTTCGGCGTTTTGGTCAGGGTCGGCAAAGTGTCCTTTGCGAAATAATCGGCGTAATGGACACGCAAGGTTCGGCAGTTATTCGGCTCCGACGCTAATATATCGATCTCTGTGGCGTCGTTTAACAAGTGTCGGCGTTTTGGGCACGTTCGGCGAAATGTCCAATGTACGTTAGTCGGCGTTTTGGACCTGTTCGGCGTTTTGGACCTGTTCGGCGTTTTGGACGTACAAAATAAGCAGTCGGCGTTTTGGGCATTCGGCGAAATGTCCTAGACCCTAAGTTGTCTGTGCTTGTTACCATATCAACGAACAGTTAAAATCAATATTATTTTCCTAGGAATGTAAGTGACACTATTAATTTCCGTCGTCAAGGGTAACTAGTACACGAATGTTATCAGCCATTTACGATCCCTGTAGCTATGGATGTAAGGCCTACTTACATTGCCGGTAGCGTGAAAATATGTTTTCACGCTACCAGCAATGTACCTAAGTAGGCCTTACATCCATAGCTACAGGGATCGTAAGTGGCTGATAACATTCGTGTACTAGTTACCCTAGACGACGGAACTTAATAGTGTCACTTACATTCCTAGGAAAATAATGTTGATTTTAACTGTTCGTTGATATGGTAACAAGCACAGACAACTTAGAATAATGGGGATTTTAAAAAATAATTCCGATGACAGCTGTCAAAACGAACTTTTAAAAATATGATTAAATTTCTACCTGTAGGCCTACTTACATTGCCGGTAGCTTGAAAAATTTAATAAGTAACACGAAATGTATCGACTAATAACATTCCTTGATACTTAAATAACTATTAAATATCTACTGTTTATTATATTTTGTACATATTACCAAACTAGATAAAATTCTGTTTCGTTTATGTTCAAAGTAACCTTAAAAAATTATATTGGAAGTAACAGGAAACCGGTTCACCCCTTTTTTTTTATTTATTAGGATAAACAAATGAAATTTGGAGTGTTTAATATACATATGCATTTCTATTATTTAATGTAATATATAATTTTTTGCACTTCCGGTTTTACCGAAAATGATCCTAACTTTCTTGTTTTAAATAAAACACCCTGTATATTTTTACATTTTTGAAATCAGAATCAAATTCTATGTATGATAGTATCTTTTAAATTAATTTTTTGCACCCAAATTTTTTTGGCCATAAGTATTGTTTGGGTCAAGAGCGTCATGAATCGCATAAAATGGTTCCTGTGAAATAAAATATTATTTTAAAAGTGAAAATTGTATATTAAACGTTATGCGCTGAACTGCGTGAAAGGTTAAAATTACTAGCGAAAACGTTTTTTTTTTGAAAAAAGTGGAAAAAAGAGATTCGAAAATTTCCATGAAATCATAACTTTCCATACTTCAGTAGAAGTATGGGAAAATAAAAACACATAAAAAGTAAAAAAAAAACTTTTAAATTAATCCTTATCTAAAGTAAGGAGGTATTTTATTTGTGTGAATCAAATACGCTATTTACATTTATGTTGGAATAACACGTACAAATCCTTCCATCGGTAGCCTGTCCAGTGGACATCTTTAAAGGGCTGTATCTCTCGTAACGATGCGTTTTTGTATGTAGGTAAATTAAGTTAAATCAACTTAATTTTGTCCAGAGAACTCGTGCTTAAATTGTAACCGGACTTTTTCTAATGACCCTGTATAATATAATACAGGGTGATTATGGGAACGAGCAACTATTGCCAACTCTGTTATTTTTAAAGATACAAAGTCAGTTAAATTTGCAAAGAATTGTAGCTTTTTCTTCAGATTACGATGGAAAAAAAAGTCAATTGAGTATCGCGGTCTCGAGTTATATGGTTAAAATAATTTTTTCAAATAGAACATCTGTTATTTTTAAATATTCTGAAAGATAATTAAATTCTAAATATAACAGTTCCATACACTAATAAAGCTAAAATGATCTTAAACAAATTATTCGTGATTATTTACGTCGTTTTGCAAGAAAGTATACACAATTTTACATAATTTCTTGCAACATGACATAAATAATCATGCATAATTTTTCTATTATTCGTTTTAGGCTATTAGTGTTCTTAAAACTTTTACATTCAGAATTAATTTTTTTAGAGAATATTTAAAAATATGAAAGATGTTACATTTTTAGAAAAGTTGCTTGAGCAAATAACTCCAGAACGCGATATTCAATTGCTTTTTGAATTCACCGATGCAATCAGAAGTAGAAATTACAATTCTTTGCTAACTTAACCGACCAAGCATCTTGAAAAACAACAAAGTTCCCATGGTCACCCTGTATAATAAATTAATAAATTTTGAGCAGACACTTTTAGCAGTGAGCGTTAGGATCAACGCACTTCTTTGGGCGTTGTGATCACGGTTGGCGTTATGATCAGAGGTTGATAGTTGGCTTTATGATCACGGTTGATGTTATGAACAGAGGTTCATAGTTGGCTTTATGATCACGGTTGGCATTATGAAAACTAAAAATAATCAGTTAGCATTCTGATCAGTTGGCGTTGTGATCACGGTTGGTGTTATGACCAGAGCTCGATTGTTGGCTTTATGATCACGGTTGGCGTTGTGATCACAGGTTGATAGTTGGCTTTATGATCACGGTTGGCGTTATGAACAGCAGCGTATAGTTGGCTTTATGATCACGGTTGGCGTTATGAACACACAAAATCATCGGTTGGCGTTGTGAACAGTTGGCGTTGTGATCAGGTCCCCACTGCTTCCATTCTTCTAGCACACTCTGTAGACCAGTTTCTATGAAATGACCAACTCTAAACCCCGACTGTTGTTTAACCAATATTCTATTCATTATAATGTATTCAAGAATTTGGTCATAAACAGCTCTTTCAAAAATCTTCTCAATATCAGGCAACATGTTCACTGGTCTCATGTTCGTAGCTTGTTTAGTAGGTATTTGTAACTTTAGGAACAGGGACTATTAACGAACAATTTATAACTTTTTCGGAAACTGGCCAGACTTTAAACAAGTATTTATTAAATTTAGTAACTGATAACCTATTGCATCAAAAGTTTTCTTAATAATCTTAGCATTTATTAGCAAATCCGCACTGCCCTTGCATTTTAAACGCTGAACATATGTTCGAAGTTTATTTAAACTTAATTCAGAAAAAGATTTGACGCTACTGCACTCAGTAATATTAATACCCTACTGAAAGTCACCTGACACAACCTTATAGAAATATGTGTGTAAGGTTTATATGAGGTTTTTGAAACAGGCAATTCCGAGCTGATCCTATAGAATATTCTAATGTGGTTTTATCGGGTTGTGTTTAAGAGGTTAAACAAGCATTTGCCTTGTTGAATATTAATATGGTTTAACCAGGACAGATAGCGAATGCTTTTACAAGGTTTTAACTTAATTTGACAAGTTCGAAATTTACAACATTTTATCAGGTTATTAACGAACTTTTTGTAATGAGGTTGTATGAGGTTATATTTATCAGGTTGAATAATCGTTTACCTTATTGAATATTAACAAGGTTTAACCAGGAAAGATAGCAAATGGTTTTACCAGGTTTTATCGGAATTCGACAAGTTCGAAATTTACAACATTATATCAGGTTATTAACGAACTCTTTGTAATGAGGTTGTATGAGGTTATATTTATCAGGTTGAATAATCGTTTACCTTATTGAATATTAACAAGGTTTAACCAGGAAAGATAGCAAATGCTTTTACAAGGTTTTATCGTAATTTGACAAGTTCGAAATTTACATTTTATCAGGTTATTAACGAACTTTTTGTAATGAGGTTGTATGAGGTTATATTTATCAGGTTGAATAATCGTTTACCTTATTGAATATTAACAAGGTTTAACCAGGAAAGATAGCAAATGGTTTTACCAGGTTTTATCGGAATTCGACAAGTTCGAAATTTACAACATTTTATCAGGTTATTGACGAACTTTTTGTAATGAGGTTGTATGAGGTTATATTTATCAGGTTGAATAATCGTTTACCTTATTGAATATTAACAAGGTTTAACCAGGAAAGATAGCAAATGGTTTTACCAGGTTTTATCGGAATTCGACAAGTTCGAAATTTACAACATTTTATCAGGTTATTAACGAACTTTGTGTAATGAGGTTGTATGAGGTTATATTTATCAGGTTGAATAATCGTTTACCTTATTGAATATTAACAAGGTTTAACCAGGAGAGGTAGCAAATGCTTTTACCCGGTTTTATCAACAAGTTCGAAATTTACAACATTTTATCAGGTTTTTGACGAATATTTTGTAATGAGGTTGTATAAGGTTGAACAATCGTTTGCTTTATTGAATACTAACAAACTTTAACCAGGCGAGTTAGTGAATGTTTTTATCAGGTTGTATCGGAATTTGACCAGTTTGAAATTTGCATAAACAAAATGTTGTCAGGTTATTCAGAACTTTTTACAATTCGGTTGTATGAGGTCGACTTTCAAATATTCAACAATACTTTACCTTGCTAAATATTAATAAGGCTTTCCAAGTTTTTTCTGAATTTGGTAATTGCAAAGTAGAAAAAAGCATTTAAAGTTAATGAGCATAGGATAAGAATATAAATAAGAAGAATAAACTTAAACATTAGAATTTATTATTTATTCTCATAACGAACATTATATGTACTATATATGATATACAGAAAACTAGCAAAATTATTTATTAATTAAATCATGGATTAATCCATCCTCCTCTAGTTTTTTGTATTTCTCCATTTTCTTCAATTTCGCTTCTTCTTTTTCTTCCTTCTCTCCTTCTCCACCTTCCTTGTCTTCTTCTCGTTCTATGTCTTCTCCCCTTCCATGTCTTCTTCTCCTTCCATGTCTTCTTCTCCTTCCTTTTCATTATCTTCTCTTTCCTTCTGTTCTTCATCTCCTTCTCCTTGTCGTGAATTGTAATCTGATAAAGAAAAACAAATAAATTAGTGCAAATCCCAAAATTGCATCATATAGATAATAGAATACAATTTTAAGGGATAATTTTTGGAAAATTTCCATAATTGTGAGAACGTGCCATCTTTACAATTTTTATACTGCCAAAAATATTCTTCTATCACGTGATTATACTTATTAAGGGCTATTAAATGATATAATTTTTATCGATTATTTTTTTTCTGTTTAAGTAATCGGGCATTAAAGTCAACATTTTCAAAAATTCGTAGTGGCTTCGTCTTGAAGATACAGCATTCGAAAAAAAAAGAATATTTCTCCTAGAATTATTTTTTTCATACGATCTTGTTCGACCACTGCAATACCTAACTAAATAATGTATAAACTAAAATAAATACTAAGTAAATACTTACCACCATAACAAATCACGTATGCAAGATACGCATTGCCTTCTTCTGATTGCCACCCCACGTTATATTTTTTAGCTTTTTTATACCCCACTTTATTATTAAAAATTTAGCACGAGTTATATAGGCACCGTCATAAAGGTATCATCCTCTAAAAATCTAAAGAATATAAATTTTATATCGGCCATGTTGAAGTCAACTTTATTATGAACGAACTTTGCTACACGAAGATCGCTCACAGACTCACAGTTTAAGAGCGTTGTCTGTAGAACGGTCCTTTTTGAACAGGTAAAATTGGTAGGGACAGGTTTTACACAGGTATAAAAATATCCGAAAATACAGCTTATGTCTGCATATTTTTAAATAAGACGTACGTTTTTGTAAAACGTGCAGCTATTGAAAATCCGGGTTTTCAATTAAAGTAGACTGCGTTAAAACACAAAACTTCATATTTACTATTTAGGGCGAGGTGCTCTATATCGCCCAGTGTAGCGGGCCTCAAAATCCTTTCAAGTAAAACACAATTTAAGGCAGTTTTTCTATTTTACAGGTCCTCGCGTCATAAAAGAAGCGTGCAAGTATCTATATAAATAACATTTACACTAATCTATCTGTGCCTTTGTGAAAGATTTTATATTTGTATTATTATTTTAAAGAGCTTAGAAAGATCGTTAGCGGAACGTAACTATCAACCGATGTATACATATGTAGTAAGATTTAGAAATTAAATAAATAGAATGGAAAAATCTTAAAGGGATTGCTAAAATACGCGCTGATTTAGAGCTAAAAATGGACGAAACACGTCGGCGCTACTTATAAATTCAAACATTTATTATTATCACATTCTCATTATGTAACAGTACCTCTCCATTTCATATCATTGAGCTCAAGTTAGTTACAATGAATACAGTAATTATTAACATGATAGAAAATTGTGTTTCTTGGGGATGATCAAGAATTTACTTGCGTCTTGCAGTTGTTAGGACTTGGAGCATTTGCGTTTGGTAGGTACTTATCAGCACAATAGGATAATAAAAATAAATACCTACCTTTTCTGCTTTAAAACTCCAACAGATGTTTGCAAGTTCCACGAAAGCCAAAAGCGCCGCCGCTTACCGTTTTAAATTGCAACTGAGCGACTGGTAATCAAGGCATAGATTTACAGTAGTTTCTTTGTAACTTTTAAATACAAAAATGAGCCAAACATTGTATTTCGCATACTTCTGCAGTATAGAAATTTAAAGAAAACACAAAATTTGGAAATTTTCCAAAACTAGTCCAGTAGACTTACGACTATTTTTAGCGCTTGACGGAAAATAATCGGACAGAAACGATTTTGGTAGATATGTTTAGTTAAACAACATCCAAAATCCATTTCTGTTCCATTTTTTCGTCAAAAAACCTGCAAACGTACATATTCGTCAAAATCTGAAATTCGATTTTTTACGATCACCACCATACCTAGTTTACATATTTACTGTATCGGTATTTCTAATTGAAGCTGTGTAATATGTGCACATGTAAGTTAATGCCTAATGTTTTTCATACTTCATTAAAATTTAATCAACAGATGTTTCCTGATATTGTTTACATTTTTCACGTAACAATAAAAGTTAACCCGGTTTTAATTTGATTAAGGACAAACTTATCCATGAATAAGGATTTAAAAAATGAGGAGATGCAAGAATCACTATACTAGTTACTTCACCACATTTATTTCAACACATATAAAACGCCAACAGATTTTCCTGTTGATATCGCATACTATAAATTCCGTATAAAACCAGAATCTAAGATAAATAAGCCGCAGAAAAAAGTCTGGAAAAAAACGCAAAAAAACGGTTATAAAATAGCGGGAAAAAAGCAGACGAAAAAAAAAACCGATGGTAGAAAATAACTTCCCTCTTAATAATTTTTTTGCATTACAGAGAATAGTATAACTAAACTAGGAAATGCATATTTTTATTTGAATATCATGGTACTTTTCAACCATATAAATAGTACATACCTACCTCTAACTCAAGAACGTTGCCAGTTTGAAATTTAAAAAAAATGAAAGTACTTGCAGGTGACAGTGGGGCTAATAATGCTTTACACCTTTAAACATTGTGAAAACAAACAATTCCTTGAATTACCAGCATCCCATTATAGATTCACAATAAGCAGCTTTTACCTAATCAAGTGATTCCCAACTGCAAATGCTTGTAATAGAATGTAACAAGTTTTAAAAATTCCTTAATACTGTATAACAATTACTAAGTTATTTTAGTGATCCTTTCATTACTTGACCGCAAACTTCATAAAAGTTAATTTTATATTATTTACTTCAATTTTTGTCATCACTGGGTATAACAATAAAATTTTAATTATAGCGTCAAAATTTACTTTTCTGAGAATTTTAATTTCAGGATAGGAAATTTCAATTGTTTAGATTTAGAACACAAATTCTGATTTGCATTGACTTCTAAATTAAGCTCTTTGCTCAGAATATTGACTTAAAACTTTGAATTAATTATTTGATAATAGGCTGTTCTATTTGAACTGTGCACCATTGCTAAATTTGTTAGACGAAAACTAGTAATAGTACAAGAAAATAAATATTTGTTTTTATCCATGGGCTTTTTCTTCTGTCGGCTTTTCCCCGTCTGCTTTCTTTTTCCGCGGCTTTTATTCCGCGGCTTTTTTACCGCTGTTTTCTTTCCTGTTTTTTCCACGGCTTTTAAAACTTTACCGGTTTTACCTCGTATAACAGCATATTACGAACGCCCTATAAAACAGCATACAAAATGGTATCGGGTTTTCCTAATAGCATTCATTTCCATAAGACCACAAAAAAAGGTACGTAGGCGAGTAAAGTGTGTGATGACGCGAAATCTCAGGAATGTCTGGACCTAGTTATTAAAATTTAGTACACTTAGGTACAAAACAGTATAATTAGTCTATGGTACAAGACAAATTTGTCAAGCCAAAAAGCTGTTTTACGAACCGAAACCGGAATCTAGACTTTTAAAAGCATCGTGATTAGCATTTGCTATTATACCTATGTAATATGTATTACATTACAACCCATTTTTAAAGTCATTGGTTTTGAAAGGTAATAAAATAAGTGATCAATCTCTAGTAAAAGGGAAATTTGTTCATATAGGTTTTTTGAGTAATATTTTATTTGTATGTAAAAATCTTATAATAATGTAGAAGTACAATAAAATAATATTAGTAGAAAAAGAAAAATTACAGATAGTATATATTCCAATGTTTATCACTTATGTTGTTTGTTGTCGTTTTTTTTGTAAAATCCTATAAAGATGCGTTTTTTGAAAATATTTAAATTCGTAGAATTTCATATTACTTTATAGAGAAAGAAGGAAATAGTAAAAAATTACCGACTTAAATGTTTGGCTACAAAGTGCCGAAACTTTTACGTCACTTATTCAAAGTTTCTATTTATCTCTAACATTTAAGGCGATATAAGTTAGATACCGATAAATCAAACACCCAGTATATTAAAACATACTGTGTATTAAATTCAAAGATTGTTTTGTCATCTTATCAGTTTAAAAATATGCGTGCAGGTACGGGGAAAGTGCGTATTGATATTACGTTTGTTTATAAGCAAGTTAAATTTTATTTTTTCACGATATTCTAGAACTTATTGGTAATATTCCACTGTAGACACTTTTAGGTATTTTAAGCTTTTCCTGGAATATTTGCAGGTATACTCACAATGACAATAGCACCATCAACCCTAACTGTATCCCTTCAATGAAATGCCAAATTAAAGACGACGGACAACGGATTTGCCCATCTCCGGCTACCATGTTAAAATTTTTGCCTATTTATAGTTTCAAAATATGTTCACAATTACAACAGCTGTAAAAAGTAGGGAAACACTACGCGTGAACTTTCCCATACTTCCGTAATTTGGAAAAGAAAAATATATTAAACAAAATCTTATCACGCCATCAAAGTCAATCACTATTTAGCGCTAATGGGAACAGTCCTGTCTGCAGTGGCGTAACAACTTTGCTCAGGGCCGGTGTTTATACTCGGTGCAAGGGCCGCTATGCTAAAATAGTTGATACATCCGCACGTACAGAATTTCATGTAAAACCACATAAAAACGTTAACAGTTTTCCTGATAACACCGTATATTAAGTATTTCTCATAAAACCGCATGCGAAACCATAACGGGTTTTCCTGATACTTCCCCATATTAAGGATTCCACATAAAACCTTGTACAAGAACGTTAACGGTTTTCTTTATAAAACCACATCTTGAAATTCCCGATAAAACCACATACAAATCGATAGCCGGTTTTCCTTATAAAACCACATGTTGAAATTTTCTCATAAAACCGCATAGAAGAAGATACAGGGGTTTCCTGGTAAATCTGCATGTTGGGAATTCCTGATAAAACCACATACAAATCGATAACCGGTTTTCCTTATAAAACCACATGTTGAAATGTTCTCATAAAACCGCATAGAAGAACATACAGGGGTTTCCTAGTAAATCTGCATGTTGGGAATTCCTGATAAAAACCACATACAAATCGATAGCCGGTTTTCCTTATGAAACCACATGTTGAAATTTTCTCATAAAGCCGCATAGAAGAAGATACAGGGGTTTCCTGGTAAATCTGCATGTTGGGAATTCCTGATAAAACCACATACAAATCGATAGTTGGTTTTCCTTATAAAGCCACATGTTGAAATTTTCTCATAAAACCGCATAGAAGAAGATACAGGGGTTTCCCGGTAAATCTGCATGTTGGGAATTCCTGATAAAACCACATACAAATCGATAGTTGGTTTACCTTATAAAGCCACATGTTGAAATTTTCTCATAAAACCGCATAGAAGAAGATACAGGGGTTTCCTGGTAAATCTGCATGTTGGGAATTCCTGATAAAACCACATACAAATCGATAGCCGGTTTTCCTTATAAAACCACATGTTGAAATTTTCTCATAAAACCGCATAGAAGAAGATACAGGGGTTTCCTGGTAAATCTGCATGTTGGGAATTCCTGATAAAACCACATACAAATCGATAGTTGGTTTTCCTTATAAACCCACATGTTGAAATTTTCTCATAAAACCGCATAGAAGAAGATACAGGGGTTTCCTGGTAAATCTGCATGTTGGGAATTCCTGATAAAACCACATACAAATCGATAGCCGGTTTTCCTTATAAAACCACATGTTGAAATTTTCTCATAAAACCGCATAGAAGAAGATACAGGGGTTTCCTGGTAAATCTGCATGTTGGGAATTCCTGATAAAACCACATACATATCGATAGTTGGTTTTCCTTATAAAGCCACATGTTGAAATTTTCTCATAAAACCGCATAGAAGAAGATACAGGGGTTTCCTGGTAAAACTGCATGTTGGGAATTCCTGATAAAACCACATACAAAACGATGGCCGGTTTTCCTTATAAAACCACATGTTTTGAATTCCTCATAAAGCCTCATAGAAGAAACAACGTCCCTATCAAACCTGGTAATCTGTTTATATTGCTTTCCTGGTTAAACCTCATAAAAAATACATGCCTTATAAAACCACATACATACTGAACCCGGTTGTATCAAAAACCTCATAACACCACATACAGCCTGATGGAAACATTATAAGGTTGTATGAGGTTTCAATATTTATTTTACATTAACACTATTCAGACTTAAATTACTTTTTCCACTACTAGCATTAAACGATATCATTATTTACTTTGTTTTAGAGCCAAGAAGATGAATTTCTTTCCTAGTGGTTACTAATATTTCATTATTAACTACTGGTTAATAATGAAAACAATTGCTACCAATCTTTAAATTCACCATAAACTTTCATGTAAAAATCTTTTGATTTTACTGGTAATAACTGTTCACCAACACTTTCTGCACCTTCCCTAATTTCAGGAGGAGTGCAGTTTTCACTCAAATCATCAAAATTGGACATTTTATAACCACTATTATAAAACATATATTTTACATAAATGTCAATTGAAATTAACTATTCTCTTATTTTCAAGCAAGGCTACTTTATTTTTGTGCATATTTGCATTTGTAATTTTATTTTTTATTACTGTAAAATCAATTAATGATAAAAGGAATAAGGGTGCTAGTAGTGGAAAAAATAATATATAAACCACGGTAGAGAAGACTTATCAGCCTCGCAACTTATTTCCCTCGATGCTTCGCATCTCGGGAATTAATTCTGCTCGGCTGAGAAAAATGTCTGCTCTACCTTGGTCTATAATATACTATTTTGGTATGGATTGCACAATATCAGTAATACTGGGTATGTAATAATTATTCAGATTTGTAGCAATACCCCTTTGATCCGTTTCCTTAATACCATTAAAGTACAGCTCCGTTATTTCTTTTTTGCTAGCATCTTTATTTATAACTTTTTTACTGGTATTCCACATTCTCTTAGGATCTCCCATACAGTTGTCAATTTTATCCCCGTGATATTTGTTTTTTTCAGATCTAAATACACTCAGTCCTACTTCGTTTGTACGTTCCCCATTCTTCATTTGTTTCTAAGTACCTAAAACGCTGGTATGCAATGTCCCGTTTTTTCTGTGCGTCGACTACCCTTTTATTAAACCAAGGTACTGATTTGTTTACGTTTGTAGTTCTTCGGATTACCGCCAAGTTATAAGCTTTTTGAATATTTCCATGCAATTCATCATATATTTTGTCGACACAATTTTCACTATAGTTCCAATTAAGTGTTATCAATTCTTGACACATTTTTTCGTAATCTAAAATAATGTAATAAAATTATAATAATGTATATTATAAACAATAACATGAGTATTCAAATTTAACATTAATCAATGCATTTCACGGTTGTACAGAGAGTAGGTACATTTTAATAGAAAACATAATTATACATCTGACTAAGAATAGGTACGATTTTTAACACGAATGTAATGAATATTGCATGAATTGCACGTAAATTATTTAAAAAAAAAGGTTATTTTCAAATAATTAAAAGCTTAAAATTAAATTTTTTACGACTCCTGAAACAGAGGCAAGGACGAAGTTGCATGAACCATGTGGAACATTGAACAACTGGTATTGTTTCTAATTTTCTAACTTGAATAAGTTGATTTCAATGTAGTACAGCAAAAAAAGTATAATACTGTGTCTGTTTTTGTTGGTTTGGTTCTAATATTACACACTCATAGGTAATATAATAAATTATAACCTCTAGGCGGATAGAAGACCCTCTGTTATTGACCGACTAAAACCTTCTTGTTTACCTCGATTTATAAGAGGCGCTGGCGAGGGCGATATTAATTTTTTTTGCTTACGCAGGCCAAGAAGATAATTATTTATAAATGCCAATATTCTAGAAAGAAAAAGACAATCTCAATCACATCGTGTTCCCTAGGTAGCCTTCAAGTGTTTGTTTATCAAAAAGCAGAAAAAGTGTTTGTTAACAACCTTTCTTGGGGTGCATAAAATTAATTTATTTTAGTAACAACTAATTATCATCATGGTAGAAATATACTACTTTTTCAGAATTTATATTCTTTGAGGCTTTCGCGGTTTCTCGAACTGTCAATATTACGATTTACTTTCGGCTTAGATCGCGTTTGTATTTGGGGATTACACCCAGCATAATCAGGTAAGAACCGACCTGTAGCTTGTCTGCCTTTACAAGCATTTACTCTAAAAGTTTGAGTCATAGTTTTTCGTGGGTCCTACCTGCCTAAATAGGGCCGTGTGCTTAGATTATTTAAACCCTAGGGTGGACAAGAATTTGATCTTAATGTATCTTGTTTATGAGGACAAGAATACTTAATCGATGTATGCCTGTTAGCTGTTAGTGAACCTATACAAACGAACGTGTCGCAAGACATTGCAAGTCCATCTTATGCCCAGTTAAACCAATGTGTTCAGTCACCGCAGGTTTTGTGAAGCGTCTGTATTTGCAATCACCTTTGTGCTCTCGCAGTCTTAACTCAATGGAACGATCCGTTTGTATGATGTAGTTTGAACCACAAGAGCAAGAAATGTGTGACACATTATCGCGTATGTGTAACTTCTTAAAAGTGATATCATTGTATATTGTTGAAGGTGTTCATGCTGTGTGGTATTCAAAATCATTAGAAACCTCCAGTTAACTATAATTTTGCCAGTGGTGCAACAAAATGATACATATAAGGAGCTTATAAGAATTCTTCAAGGCAAAGATACTACTGATTTGTGTTTTAATTAAGGTCAAGAACCCTTTAGTATAAAATAATAAAATTAAAACGGCATAAGGTTAAGTAAGTACTACTATCCAACAGGATACATTAATTTCTACCTCATGCCGACTAATCACGAAGTTTATAGATAGCACCAAATGCAAAAATTTCATATTTTAAAAATACGCCTACTGGTTAGGCAACCCAAGATGCACTTACGTGTGGCAACAAGCCAGCATTTTTACTTTTGCTTGCGCGCATTATCAGTGAGTGACTGCAACTTTGTTCTCGTATTTTTTCTTTAAAAATATAACTGCTGTTAACCATAACCCCGAGTAGAGTAAAGACCAGAACATTGTGTTAAAAAAAGCAGTATATAAAATTAATAATTAAAAAAAAACAACAGCGGTGCCCACAATCGAATGCTGACTCCCTGCCTTGGTAGACGGCGCTTCACTCCTCTACACTAGCGAGACTCGTTGCTAAAGCAGCCTTGAAATCGGAAAACAAGCTAGTAAACTGTATGACGTCATGCACGTGTCTGCTAAAGCAAAGGTAGGAAATTCCGCCCGTTCTTCGTGATTGGTCGGCATGCGGCAGAAAGTAATCTAAACTCTATCCAACAGCATCCAAATAAAATTTTTGACACCAGAAGCATCTAAAGCTTGAAGCGCTGGTGCTCTTTATAACACTTTTGCCGAAAAATTATATTTTTCGTAGAAAACTACGCAAAAATGCACTCTTGTTAAAAAGTCGCCAAACTTAATGGTATTTGAGATAATTTAATTTTTGTGAATAATCGAGTTTTTATTAAAACACTGCCTATTTCCTTAAGATGCTCAAATAGTTCTTATAAACTTTGAGGTTAAGTTCTAAAATACCAAAACAATAAAAAGAGAGATAAACATGGATACAGAAATGCTTCTTTATAGAGTTGCTGCAGTCTTCTGATGTGGGAACATTCTCAACAATTCAGACTGTTACACTCTGTATCTTTTACATGTATTTGAAGGAAACCAATATTATTAAGTACATATGTTTGTATAAAACACTTCCACAAAAGTGCTGTGTAAAGTTGTGTCACTTAATTAAAAGAAATTTAATCGTGGATATACATAAGTAAAAATTGTAGTTTATATTTTAAAAAACATATTTTTTTTATTTTTTTCTTAATTTCCAATAATACTTTTAATTTGTTACAAAAAGTTTGCATAAAAAATTATTTTGGATTCAATAAATTTTTTTAATTTACGAGGCAGTGCAATTCCTCTTTTGAATAAAACTATCATCGCGAAAGACAGTTTATACAAAACATTTTCAAGAAGACGATATAGTTAGTTGGCAAACGCTAAAATAATATATTGTATACTATAAATAAGTACAGGTGCCCCTTACTTGCAATCATATAACTTATCTCAAAAAATCAATGTCCGCAAAAGCACACCAATCAATGGCTAATCTTGGGTTTGTTATGACTACTTCATGCAGTAATAAAAACTAAATTTATTTATTATTACAAGTACAATTTACGATTTAATTATTTAATAAACATTGACTGAATAATTAATTATCTACTTGTATATCAGGAATTGTGAGATAAATGTCTTCGCAACGGCAGATTTATAAGTTTTAACGTTGACCTTTTTTTTAATAGAAAAAAAGTTTCTTTTCTTTTCTATTTATTAAATACATCTCTTTAGAATTATGTTAATAGAATATAAGTTAAATCAAAGTCTCTTAAATCATTTTAATTCGTGCTTAGATGAAACGGAAAACTTGTTTATTGAATATTGTGCATTTTCTTGTTGTTAATCACAGTTGCAGTTTTTAAGAGCTAATGCTGTTCCTTACTTTCAAAGAAGGATACAATAATTTTGCGTATTTCAGATACTTACCATATTATGAAAAACATGCTTCAAAGCTGATACGGGTAAACAATTTTTGCTTATTTTTCTAATTTTTACTAAAATGTGTCATTTGCGTTACATTCATCCTTAGATGTCTGAAATTAAAGTATTTTATCCTGTATAATGTGTTGCCTAGACACTCAACTATGATAGTTTTTTTTTCCACTTTTATATAATAAACTAGATCTGTTAATTGAATCTGAATTATTTTTTTATTATACCCAATTTGGCTTTCGCGAAAAACACGGTACAATTGAACAAGTTCACAGAATTGTAGATCAAATAAACAAAGCATTACAAACTAAAAGTTATTGCTCCGCAGTATTTATTGACATCAGCCAGGCCTTTGATAAGGTTTGGCACGAAGGATTACTGTTCAAAATAAAAAGTGCCTTCCCTACTGATCTGTATCAGGTGATCAAGTCTTATCTTACTAACAGACGCTATTTGGTTAAACTTCAAGGCGAGTCCACCACACTGTTTACAATAGATTCTGGAGTACCACAGGGTAGTGTACTTGGTCCACTACTGTATCTACTGTACACGGCAGATCTACCAATAACAAGATCAACAACAATAGCAACATACGCCGATGATACAGCCATATTATCAACTCATCCAGACCCCATAACGGCATCACGAAAACTACAAATTCATCTAGGAAAGGTACATGACTGGTTAAGGAAATGGCGTATTAAAGCCAATGAGACAAAATCTACTCACGTCACATTTACAATGAAGCAAGAAACCTGTCCTCCAGTCATGTTAAATGGCCAACAGATTCCACAACTAGAAACAGTGAAATACCTCGGCATACACCTAGATCGTCGCCTTACATGGAAACAACACGTTTGGGCTAAAAGAAAACAGCTAGGGCTAAAACACAGAACCATGTATTGGTTGCTAGGTCGGAAATCAAAATTATCAACAGCAAACAAAATTCTACTCTACAAAGCAATCTTAAGGCCAGTGTGGACATATGGTTTGCAACTATGGGTCTCAGCAGCTAATTCCACTATCGATACAATTAGAAGATTTCAGTCGAAAGTGCTGAGAGCAATTGTGGACGCACCATGTACCTAATGAAGTGATAAGAAACGATCTTGAAATAAGTTCAGTCAACGAGTTAATTAAAAAAATGAGTGTTACCTATCGTGATAAACTCAGTGCACACCCAAACGAATTAGCTAGTGATCTATTAAATGATAATCGGGAAGTGAGTTTAAGAGGTTTTAACCCTCGGACTTACCTAATAGATTTGGGTAGAATACTTCTAGTTACAGTAAAGGTTCATGCATAACAATAATGTAAAGATAGTTTAGATTAGCTTAGACAATAAAGCCTAGTTATTCTAGGACATGTTATAAAGGGCAATTGCTATATTAGGCAATATCCCACAAGACATGTAAATAGTCATACCAGTTACTGAATGCCTCGATGTAGTGTGGCAGATTGTAAATAAACTGTTAATAAAAAAAATACCTGAATCATAATCTCTGTTTTTGACATCGACTTGGTAATATTATAATGTCTATGGTTTTTGAAACTAAAAAGCGTGCAAAATCGGGCCTTTAAAGCACTAGTGCTTTAAAGTTGCCTAGGTAACAACAAATTCACCTACAAATTTTTAAACAATGATAAATACACAGGTAATCAGAACTAATTTATTTATCAATTCCAGCTTTACTTCGTTAAAGTCCATATTTAATGAGTATCTGAATATAAGATACTTAATTACTTTAACAAATATCTATTTATTTTAACCAACAATGCGTCTCGGAACATTTAATTTGTTCTCAATGGACTCTTTAACATAAGCAGCAGCTACCGTCGATGATTTCCATCCAACCTGCCGCTTAAGCTCATCCACGCTCATTCCACTATTTGCCATGATTGTCTCAGACGTACGCCGGAACGCGTGGCCGGTGAATTTCTCAGCGTCTGGGAGGTTCAGACATTTCGCCACAAGAAACGGGCATCTGACAAAAGTATTCACTCCGACAACCTGCCTGATACATTTGCCTTTGATCTGCTGTATTTTGAGAATACTCTATCCGTAGGCATCTGATCTGTTACAGCAAATTTCCTACCTTTTTCGGTCTTACATGGTCGAATATTAATTATTAAAACAGACCCCTTTTTTTTAATATCCGACATGCGGAGGTCTCACATTTCATGCCTCCGGAAAGCCCCCAATATTCCACAAATGGCGACAACCTGAAACTCGAAATATTACTGTTAACATTTTGTGACAACTGTCAACTCAGTAGAAACCTTCAAAAATAAAAAGGTATTGTCAAGGGCTTTAATGAAAAATTAACGCAGTTGCTCTTCAGTAAACACCAAAGACTTTTTAGGGTCATACCCTTTGTTTGTGCCCTTCATAAACGCATGTAATTTATGAAAAGAAGCAATGTTCGCTCCGTGCTTGATTCGCAGCATCGTTTGCAATTTAGAATGGATGCATCACAGTGTTGACGACTTGTAGATAGTTGACTGTCATAAAACACAATTTTACGTTAACTAATTGCTCTTTTTAAAAATTAATTGTGTTTAGTGTTTCATCGACCACCTTGTAGTTTTTGCAGGCCATCCAGTTGGATAATTTTTCGTATTCCTTGCAATACGCTTGTTTAGATTTCTCGGGGAGTAATCGCTGTTCAGCTTATTCGGCTAACATTCTAATCTCGGACGAAATATCCATGTTTTCGGTCATTTTGTAATTCACGAACACAAAGTCGAAACAAACTTCACAAATCAACAAATTTATAATAAATATACATAGCAACGAAACAACAATTGCTAACCGTTTCTATATCAACGATTAATGACACAGATTACTTCGAAAAAGAGATTTAAATTTCTTTTTTTTGTTATAATTATTAGATTGTAGTGCAGGTATAATAGAAAATAGCGTATAATACACGTGTATAAGAGCCTTTAAAGCACTGCGAGTACTTTAAAGGCTTGCTTATACACTTGTATTATAATATAGGTACTATTGTAAATATACTTGACGTGCTTTTAAATTATTTTTCTACACCTATTTAATTATATGACAATTATTAGCATTTTTTTCGTGAAAAATCGTACCTATAATTTACTGTAGTGAATTATGGATTCATAATTCACTGTATCCGACCAATCACAAATACAAATTCAAAAATCACTGTTTCGCTGATTCGATGATTTTTAAATCGCCCGCGATCAACTCTTTCTGCGGCTGACAATCGACTCGCGTGACAGCCAAATATATCGCCATATTGCTTGTTTACGTTTTACAATATGTGCAAACTAATAATTCAACCACTAAAACGAGTCTAATTTATTTTATTTATTAATTCCAGCTTTACTTCGTTAAAGTCCATATTTAATGAGTATCTGTATATAAAATACTTAATCACTTTAACAATATCTATTTATTTAAACCTTATACGTATTTCGGCATGTTTACATGCCATTGTCAAAGGTTATATGAAAGTAAACAGTTAGTGTTGTTATAGCAATAGAACTTTTTTACTTATCTTGGTAATCGTCTGCAGATGACTTGATTTCTTATTCCAAAATGTCCAGTAGAGGAGAATTTAAGAGATCAATTTGCTCATTCATAAATCCAATTACGCTAAACACTTACTAGAACAAAACCATTCAATGACATCTAACAACACCATAAAATGTTTACACTTTTGTGATGATAAACGTAAATTAGATATACTAGAAGCTTTTGAAATTCACAAACATTTAAAACCTGTACCGTTAATGAATGAGCAAATTGATCTCTTAAATTCTCCTCTACTGGACATTTTGGAATAAGAAATCAAGTCATCTGCAGACGATTACCAAGATACGTAAAAAAGTTCTATTGCTATAACAACACTAACTGTTTACTTTCATATAATCTTTGACAATGGCATGTAAACATGCCGAAATACGTATAAGGTTTAAATAAATAGATATTGTTAAAGTGATTAAGTATTTTATATACAGATACTCATTCTAATTTATTTGTTTAATAGGTGTAGAAAAAGCATAGTATCACATTCGCGATTATGGCCATTATTCACTCGGATGATTTGCGCCACTCGCCTGCGGCTCGAGGGCTCAAACATCATCTTCGTGAATAATGGCTGTCATAATCGCTCATATAATAATATATGTACTATTATAGTACATTAAAAGACAAGTTTCATAAGACATGATTTTAGAGCACGCAAGTTACATATTTCCAACTAGTATGATAAGCACTGTAATCCTAAACCGCTTCTTTTACGATAATAAAGTATGCAAGCTTATTTTAGAATTATAATGAGTTAGTCTTCAGTCTGCATTCGCTTGTTCGCATTGTATGTACTCCTACAATTTGCATTAAACTTTATGTAGTAAAATAAATAAAAGTTTTTTTTTATTAAGTACACGATTGTATACTTAATTGGTGCAGTCGGTAGGATACGTAAAGGGCACAATTAGGATTTAAAAAATCAAAAATCTATTGTGTCCTTTGAGTATTAACTCTTAATTGCGTATTCCGAAAATTCACCACAATCAGAGACCCAGAAGTTTGGCAGAGAACAAGCATCGTCGAAGCCAAGCTGAAAGAAATCTACATCCCGAAAAGGAGCTCGAGTCTATCGGAACAAAAATCGTCCATCAGACCCAAGGCAACTCTTCAGGTATCTGTCTATCGCAGACATCCGTCTATCGCAGACATCTATCCATCGAGGATAATAGGTTCACTTGTTAAACCATACACAAATGACCCAGGAAATGAAAATAACGTAAGAAATTTATATTCTATTAAAGTGAAATAAATATGAAATTTAAACAAATAAATACTAAAATTAGATTTAATAACTAATTTAAGAGCATTTAATTATATAAATTGTCCAAATATCTTGATTTACTCAGAATGAGACAAGCCATTGCATAATTTTATAATTAATTTATTGCATTTTAATTCATAAGTTCATATTGGAACGTTGTAAGCGAGAAAGTTTGGTGTACTAATAGGGTACTTAATTTTACCATTCTGACTAACGTCCCATGAGTAGGAACCCTGTTAATTATAATAATTATTAACCTTAATATTGTTTTTAAATAAAAGTGAAATAACACTGGCTGATTCCAATTCAGAAAGTTCTTTTAGTGAATCCGAATACCCTGACTACGATATCGAGAACTCTTTAGAGCTTAACGAATTAGTTAATACTTTTGCGAATTTATCTTTTGTAAATTTAACTATGGACCCACCTGTAGCTCAAGCACAATTATACCCCCCAGGATTTCATACGAGTCTTTGGAATGAAATACCTAAATATGAAGGCGTACCATCTGAATTATCAGAATATATCAGAGCAGCTGAGGATATTATTAGCCAATTCTGGCAGGAAAATAATCCCAATGCCTACATTAATAAATTATTACTATCAGCAGCAAAAAAAAAGACTAAAAGGTGCAGCTCTTGAAGTTGTCACAGGCCAAATTATTAATACATGGGTTGAACTAAAAACTATTTTAATCGAAAACTTTGGAGATCAAAGATCCGAGCTGAATTTACAAATAGAATTATCTCGATTAAGACAATCTAATAAAGAATCACCTATTGATTATTATAATAGATGTAGATCTTTGCTTGCAATATTACACTCAAAAATCGCTCTTTCAAATGAAGCATTAATTATAAAAAAATATAAAGCCCTAGAAGCTAGAAATTTAACATTAACTGCCTATATTGGTGGTCTATTGGAACCATTAGGTTCATTTATTAGGAGTAGAAACCCCTTAACTTCAGAAAATGCCCTCACCTTTGTTAAAACCGAAATAGATATAAGATATTTTCAAAATTTTAATAAACAAAGTAATACCTCGCATAACTTTAATAAACAAAATATTAATCCACATACAAATTTACAAAAACGAGAATCACAGAATTTACAGCCACAAAGATATTTCCAAAATCAATTTCCGTTTCAAGCTCGATTTAATCCTAATCAATATAATCAATATCCATCTCGCTATAATCAAACACAACTTCAAAATAATTTCCCACAAGCATATAAATCAAATCAACTAAATCCTAATATTCCCCCACAACAAATCCCTGGATTTCAACCCCGATATGGTAAACCAGGACAGAACGTTTTCAAACCCCAAAGAAATTTTCAATCAAATTATAAACCAACACCTATGGAAACCTCTAATATTCAGAAAAGACCTGCTACTCAACAAATGGGTCCTCCTGTTCAAAGACCCAATTTCAGTAATACTAATAACTTTAAAGTTAATCAATCTAGAAATTTCACTTCTCAAGAACTTTTCTACAATCAATTACTAGAAGGTTCTATGCCAGATAATGAATACGGCCATTCCCACGTTGAATTACCCGACTACGAATGTGCTGATTATGCAGAAGTTTATCAGCACGAACTTCCTTCTGCCGAAGATAATTGTTATGATGAAATTCAAGACAACCCTGACTCATTCGATAATAATTACGAACAAGCCGGAAATTTTTAATTAACGGCCTCGGAATCGATTAATTTTCAATAAATCCCTCACCTTCTCTACCCTATATCCTATTACCTAATACAAAAGAAAAATTATTAATAGATACTGGAAGCTCTAAGACTATTTTGAATCCTAAATTTGTATTTGATAATTTTCCCGAAACAATTTATGAATCAAATTTTGAAATTACTACAAGTCACGGTACCACACAACATCAATACGTTGCTGATGTACCCATATTAGCTCTTTTCAATGAAGAAGGTAATCATCAAGTATATTTGTTTGATTTCCATCCATCATATATAGGACTTATAAGTTCAGATTTACTTTCAAAATTACCTGCTAATATAGATCATAAATGGCAACATATACAAACAGAAAAAAACAGTTATTCCTTTCTTTTAAAATGAAATTTTAAATAAACAAAATGAACAAAAACGTAACCATTGTAATTTTCTGAAACCAATTTCAAACAAAACAATAATGCAAATAAATTTGGAACCAAGAACTGAAAAGTATGTTAAACTACCTGCTATAGGAAATAATGGCATTAAATTATCTAAAAGAATTAAATTCAATAACGACCTCATTATGCCTTCAGCTATTGTAAAATTACACAATAATTATTTTATGACTTCAATAATAAATACTTCTGATAAAGATCAATCGATAACAATTGATCAACCATTCTTTTTAGAACACTACGAAGAATTAAAACCAGAAGCTATTCAAATTAATCATCATAATGTCAATGATTATGAATCTATAAAAAAAATTATCGCAAAATTTAAAAAATAATTTAAGAATAGATCACTTAAATTCTGAAGAGAAAACATTACTCACAGGATTATGCTATGACTACAAAGATGTTTTCTATCACCCCGAAATACCTTTAACATCTACTAATATTACTTAACATCATATAAGAACAAAAACAGATATACCTATCTTCACTAAAACTTATAGGTATCCACATTGCCATAGACTAGAAGTTAAAACCCAAATAGACAAAATGTTAAAAGAAAATATAATCGAGCCCTCCGAATCACCCTATAATTTCCCAATTTGGATACTTCCAAAGAAATTAGAAGCATCAGGCAAAAAAAATTTAGAATAGTGATCGATTATAGGAAACTTAATGAACACACTATAGAAGATAAATTCCCTCTTCCTAATATAGAAACAATTCTGGATAAATTAGGAAAATCAAATTATTTTACAACCTTAGATTTGGCTAGCGGATTTCATCAAATAAAAATTGAACATAAAGATAAAGAAAAAACCGCTTTCTCAACAGAAGAGGGACATTACCAATTTAAACGTATGCCCTTTGGACTCAAGAATGCACCTGCTGCATTTCAGAGAATGATTAATACAGCCCTCACAGGTTTAATCCCTTCACAATGCATGGTCTATCTAGATGATGTAATAATATTCTCCACTTCTCTTCAAGAACATATAAATAGGTTAAAGAATATTTTTGAAAAGTGTCGACAAACAAATTTAAAAATACAATTAGATAAATCAGAATTTTTACAACAATCAGTTAAATACTTAGGTCATATCATTACCCCTAATGGAATGAAACCCAATCCGGACAAAATTGAAGCTATAACAAAATTCCCTATTCCAAAAACTAGGACTGAAATAAAATCATTTCTAGGACCCTTTGGATATTACAGAAAATTTATAAAAGATTTTTCTAAAATCACAAAATTTTTAACTACCTGTCTAAAGAAAGATAATAAAATTATTCATGATAAAAATTTTGTTGAATCCTTTGATTATTTAGAAGCAATTCTAACTAATGAACCCTTACTACAATATCCAGATTTTGAACAACAATTTGAATTAACAACAGATGCTTTGAAAGTTGCTTTAGGAGCTGTGTTGTCCCAAAATTCAAAACCAATTTGCTATGCCTCTAGAACATTAAATGAAACAGAACACCGTTATTCAACAATTGAAAGAGAATTACTTGCAATTGTCTGGGCAACTAAAAATTTTCGACCTTATTTATTTGGTACAAAATTTATATTATATACCGATCACAGACCATTAGTTTGGCTTAGAAATTTGAAATAACCAAATTCAAAATTAACAAGATGGGCACTTAAACTCGAGGAATTCACTTTTGAAATAAAATATTTACCGGGTAAAACCAATAAAGTCGCTGACGCTCTATCCCGAATTCAGATACATCCCACTATAATCGATGATAACATAAGTAATGACGTTGATGACATCATACATGACGTAGAAAGTTTAAGAACACCCGAACCAAATTCAGATCCTTTTGATATGAGTATTCTACCTGAAACATCAGATACCCCTAACTTTCAAGATTTCGAAATACCTCTATTTAATCCACCCATAGAAAAGGAAACAAATTATATACCCAATGAAAATAATTCTCTAGTAGACACTATTCACACACAATTAGAATCAACACCCACTATAGATATTTGCGAGAAACCCTTACAATATCATTCTAAACAAATAGAATTTATAGAAGCAATTTTACCAAAATTAATTAAAGTAACTAAATACGACGATAATCAACATTTCTCAGTGTTTCTTAACCAATCTAATAAGATCGACAAATTTAATGAATTATTAATCGAATATTGTGAACCAAATACCCATTATTACTGCCATTTCTCTAATGAAAATCTATATCGAGATTTTACCAAATATATTATTTCCAATTCTAATGAAAATACACCAAAATTTCATAAATGCATTACACAAGTTACTTATGTAACTAACCCTGAAAATAGAAAGGAAATTATTCAAAAATATCATGAAAGCAATCATAGAGGAATAAATGAAACTCTAGAACATTTAAAAAGAAAATATTATTGGAAAACAATGTCCAAAGAAATTCAAAATTATATAAATAATTGTGAGATGTGTAAAACACAAAAATATAACAGACAACCTTTAAGACAACCATTACAGACAACACCTACATTAAATAAACCTTTCCACACTCTACATTTGGATATATTTCAAATTAATAATCTAAAATACTTAACACTTATTGGTTCTTTCTCTAAATTTGCACAAGCTTATTCATTAAGATCCAGTAATCTTGTAGATATTACTGACAGACTATTTTATTATATCACCACCTACACTACACCCCAAATACTTGTAGTAGATAATGAATTCGATAAACAACCTTTAAAAAGTTTCGCCAATTTACACCAAATAAAACTCCAAAACACCTTATAATCATACTTCAAACTCACCCGTAGAAAGATTACATTCTAATCTAATTGAACGATACAGATTATTAAAAGATTTCCCAGAAGAAAGAAAAATCCCTTATGCAGTTTTAGCATACAATAATACTATACATTCTAATTTAAAGTATACCCCATTTGAAATCTTATTTGGACATACAGAATGCAAAAACCCCTTTGATTTAGAATATACTAGAACTTTCCTAGAAAGTTACGTAAGTGATCATAAAAACAGAATGAATGACATTTATCATAATTTATCCGAAAAACAAGAAGAGACGGAAGAAAAACCTAATGAAAAATTAATGATAAAGTTTATATAAAAACCTTAAAAAGAAATAAAAAAGAACCCAAATTTAAAGGACCTTATACTATCATTAAAATACATGAATATGATACCTACGACTTGGCAAGCAGTAAAACAAAATCGATATTAAAAAGACATGCTAACGATTTACTTCCTGTTGTTACAGAAAAATCCTCATCCTGTTCACCTGGACAATCGTCCTTGGGGATGTAAACATTCAAACCTTGAAAAATAACCCAGGAATATACCCATTAATCAAGGGAAATGCATATTTAAAAGAAAGTGATTGGACATTGATAAAAATTTTAGATTATTCTCCTATATTAGAAAACTATGACACTTTAAGACGAAACATTATTGACATCATCAATAAACTCTCTAAATCACCCTTTAAAAATAAAAATACCATTTCTGATTACAACAACCAATTATTAATTCTACAACAGTACCTATTTAAAGAAAAGCGATCAATTAATTGCTCAGCTATTCCCTACTATTAAACATAAAAGAAGCATCATTGATGGTTTAGGTAGTGTAATTAAATTTATAACTGGAAATTTAGATGCAGATGATGGAAAAAGATACGAAAAACTAATTGATAATTTAACTCAAAATTCAGAAAAGCAGAAAATTATATTACTAGAACAAGCACAAATACTAAATGACACAATAAATGTATTCTCTGAAAACATAAAGCAATTGTCTAAAAATCAAGACTTACTAAATGAAAATCTTAATAAAATGTTTGGACAAATTAATGAAAGTATAAGCCTTGTTCATGAAAAAGTAGCTGTACTAAATTTATTAACTCAATCTACCTTCTCATTACAACTTTTAATAACAACTTTAGAAGAGTTAGAAAATTCCCTAACTTTTGCCCAAAATCATCCAATTCACCTTTCCTTAATTGAAAATGATGATTTAATTTATACATTAAACAACCTAACCACCAGTTTACAATCTCTTCAGACAAATACTAACAAACGATTATGTCTACCCTATCCTGTAAAGCTTGAAAATCTTCACTTATATGAAACACTAATAAAACTTAAAGTCTATCAAAAAGGCTCTACCTTCACATTTATTTATGAGATACCTTTGATCAAAAATATTGAATATCAGTTAATTCCTTTTCCCGCATCCTTAAGAAACGAACAATTTCAAATGATCATTCCAACTTATAATACTATTTTGTTTAATAATCAATATAGTATACCAATCGATTTGTATCAATGTAAACCCATATCTAATCATTATTTTTGTGACCGAATTAATCATTTTACGATCCCCAACGAAAAATTGTGTGAAACACAATTATTGTCATTTCATAACAATCAAACTTGCACACCATATTTATTTGAACTTAAAACCATTAAAATAATACCCATAACAAAATCTTCTTGGATTATTAGTTCTCCTAACAAACTACTTTTTGACATTAAATGTAGAACATTTCAAAATAGAAAGTCAATTGATGAATCTATACTAATTAATATTACCCCAGAATGTGTTGTTCAAATCAATAATAATGATATGCTATTTAATTTAGAATCCACTAATAGATATGATATATCCTTAAATATACCATCTATTGACAAAACTCGAAACGATCAAAAATCAATAAATCTATCCACTATTGACTTAACGCATATAAATATGCATAAATTAGAACAAGATCAACTTAAAATAAGCCATCAAAAAGAAACATTGTTAAGTATTAACAATGCCCCGATTGGCACCAGTTTAGGTATTGGATCTTTTATATTAATCATAATAATTATAATCATAATAATTCTTGTTATTTTATATACCTATTGTAAACGTGACTCATTCACTCAATTAATTCATAAGCATGTAATACAAAAATCACTTAATGAAAAGACGAATTTAAATGAACCTCATGAAGTTATTGCACTCGTTCAAATTCGCTCTTGATTTTAATGAAAATTCTAATTTCTTTATATAGATTGTTTTTGTAAATCTATACAATAATCTTGCAATGGAGGAGTTACATATTTCCAACTAGTATGATAAGCACTGTAATCCTAAACCGCTTCTTTTACGATAATAAAGTATGCAAGCTTATTTTAGAATTATAATGAGTTAGTCTTCAGTCTGCATTCGCTTGTTCGCATTGTATGTACTCCTACAATTTGCATTAAACTTTATGTAGTAAAATAAATAAAAGTTTTTTTTTATTAAGTACACGATTGTATACTTAATTCGCGTCCAAGTTAGAAAACGAGCCGCTTGCGGCGAGTTTTCTAATAGACAAGTGCACTTAAATGTCTTATGAAACGTGTATTTTATACTATTTTTTCTATTTTGGTCCAAAAAAGTTAAAAAGTACCTTATTTTATATTTTAATTTAAAAATATAATCGATAGGAAAATTTTTTGTATTTTGTTTTAGTTTTGTGGCTGTTGGTGACATTTAAAATAATTTCAAACAATTCGAACTACTGTCAAATTAAAATTGAGACAAACTGTGTTTGAAAGTGATTTAATTTTTAAAATACCTAAGATTTGACGATAAGATGGAAGAAGAATTATCTTCCATCCCACCCGAGCTACGCAAAGTAGCGGAAAATACGAAAAGAACCAAAATAGAAAAAATGAGTTAGAGTTCTATTTCCTTAATTATTGATGCTTATGTAATATTTCGATGCATGTTCTATTTAAACTAGATAATGCATATCTATGAAATACAAAACTAGTGGATCCAGATGGAAATTCTCTCTTATTTATGTAGATTGATCTAGAATTAAATTTACTAATAATTATACCAAAAGATGAGCGAAACACTTCGCCTGGACTTTCCTATACATTTAAATACATTGTTTTATATTTTCCAACACTTTCGATATACACCTGTCTAGACACGACTAGTTAAAGTAAATAGTTCTTATAAGTTGTAACATCTTGAAGCGGTTGAAGAAAGACCGCCCGCTGCGCTGCAAGCATAAGGTTGGGTAAAATATTCGGACTGAATCAACGGAAGCGCGGAAATTGATATTTGAAAATATATTAATAACTCGAGAAGTATTATTTTTAGCAAGAAGTTACTCTTATTAATTTGTATTTAGAATTTCAAAACCTTTCTGATTTTTAAAAAATGCTACGTTTCCATTTAAAAAAAAGTTATTTTTTACCGTGGCCGCCATATTAAAATTGGAAACTCAAGTTTTTTTCTTAAATACAATCGAGAAGAATTTGACCTACAAGTTTGCTCTTGGGTTTGCGAGTCTATCTATTAAAATAAAAAAGTTAGCCTACACTGAACATTAAACGACTAGTACAAGAATACAACTGCTGTAGAAAGTATGTGAAATTCTTCTAAGGACAAAAAGATTATTAAGGGGCAAAAAATTCGATTTTTTGATTTTTTGTAAAAAGATTCTCCTAGAGCAAACAAAACAAAAAACCAAATTTTTTATTACTTATCGAAAAAATTTGGGGGGAGGGGGAACAGTAGCCCCCTAGATATTAAAGTATCAAAAAAATATTATGATATTCGAATTTTGCTATCAATGATGAGCTATATTGCTTTAACAGAAATATTTTATTGCTCCCCGTTAAATAAATAAAAGGGTACCAATTTTCAATTTTCAAAAATTGACAGAGGGCGTCACAGTGAAATTACAGCAATGAGCAAAAAACAAATTGTAGAAGATTCCCAGCTCTATCAGCTTAAAAAGTTTAAACAAAAACGTGTGGGCAGTTTTTGAGAAATATTTTTTTCAAAAATTCCAAAATTTTGGTGTGATGTCATTGCGATCGTTTTTATATTTTTAAAATTAATTATATTTCATGGTATAGTACCCTTGAAGGGCTACCAAACAAGATGTAGTTGATTCCAATCAGATAACTGGTTTTTGAGTAAATGGGCGTTAAAGTCGAAATGTTCAAAAATTCGTAGCGCCGCCATTTTAAAGCTAGAGAGTTCGGTAAAAATCGTTTGATTTGTCCTAAGGCCTTCTTTAATCTCCACTATTAAAATTTCCAAAATTCAGTTTCTGAAAAAATGCTACCAAAAAAACATATCTAACTTCCGCTTCTGGTTTCGGTTTTTTTTAAAGCTTATTGTTAGGTGAATTTTTGCTATACCCCCTCATTCCAAAGCACATCAAAAGCTCTGGGTTTGATTTATGCATACAATACTAGAAATGTAGTAGGCGATTAATAAATGCGAGTAGTTTCGATTGTTATACAAAAAAATGAGCGAAACACTTCGCCTGGACTTTCCTATACTTATAAATTAACATTGTTTTATATTTTCCAACACTTTTGATGTACACCTGTCTAGACCCGGCTAGTAAAAGTAAACAGCGTTTATAAAAACTTCAAGCGTGAAGAGCGTAACTTAAACGTACCATTACCACGCTGGCTCCGCCTGCAACTGAGTACATGTAAAACAGCCGAACTGAAATGAACCGGACGCACGGGTAAGGAAGCGTGTTGATGTTTGAAAATGTATTAATAACTCGAAAAGTAGTATTTTTAGCAAGAAATTACTCTTATTAATTTGTATTTAGAATTTAAAAACCGTTCTGATTTTAAAGCCTAAATGCCACGTTTCCATTAAAAAAAAAGTTATTTTTTACCGTGGCCGCCATATTAAAATTGGAAACTCAAGTTTTTTTTTCTTAAATACAATCGAGAAGAATTTGCCCTACAACTTTGCTCTTGGGTTTGCGAGTCTATCTATTAAAATAAAAAAGTTAGTCTACACTGAACATTAAACGACTGGTACAAGAATACAACTGCTGTAGAAAGTATGTGAAATTCTTGTAAGGACAAAAAGATTATTAAGGGGCAAAAAATTCGATTTTTTTGATTTATTGTAAAAAGATTCTCCTAGAGCAAACAAAACAAAAAACCAAATTTTTAATTTTTTATCGAAAAAATTTGGGGGGAGGGGGAACAGTAGCCCCCCTAAATATGAAATTATCGAAAAAATATAATGATATTCGGATTTTGCTATCAATGATGAGCTATATTGCTATAACAGAAATATTTTATTGCTCCCCGTTAAATAAATAAAAGGGTACCAATTTTCAATTTTCAAAAATTCACAGAGGGCGTCACAGTGAAATTACAGCAATGAGCAAAAAACAAATTGTAGAAGATTCCCAGCTCTATCAGCTTAAAAAGTTTAAACAAAAACGTGTGGGCAGTTTTTGAGAAATATTTTTTTCAAAAATTCCAAAATTTTGGTGTGATGTCATTGCGATCGTTTTTATATTTTTAAAATTAATTATATTTCATGGTATAGTACCCTTGAAGGGCTACCAAACAAGATGTAGTTGATTCCAATCAGATAACTGGTTTTTGAGTAAATGGGCGTTAAAGTCGAAATGTTCAAAAATTCGTAGCGCCGCCATTTTAAAGCTAGAGAGTTCGGTAAAAATCGTTTGATTTGTCCTAAGGCCTTCTTTAATCTCCACTATTAAAATTTCCAAAATTCAGTTTCTGAAAAAATGCTACCAAAAAAACATATCTAACTTCCGCTTCTGGTTTCGGTTTTTTTTAAAGCTTATTGTTAGGTGAATTTTTGCTATACCCCCTCATTCCAAAGCACATCAAAAGCTCTGGGTTTGATTTATGCATACAATACTAGAAATGTAGTAGGCGATTAATAAATGCGAGTAGTTTCGATTGTTATACAAAAAAATGAGCGAAACACTTCGCCTGGACTTTCCTATACTTATAAATTAACATTGTTTTATATTTTCCAACACTTTTGATGTACACCTGTCTAGACCCGGCTAGTAAAAGTAAACAGCGTTTATAAAAACTTCAAGCGTGAAGAGCGTAACTTAAACGTACCATTACCACGCTGGCTCCGCCTGCAACTGAGTACATGTAAAACAGCCGAACTGAAATGAACCGGACGCACGGGTAAGGAAGCGTGTTGATGTTTGAAAATGTATTAATAACTCGAAAAGTAGTATTTTTAGCAAGAAATTACTCTTATTAATTTGTATTTTGAATTTAAAAACCGTTCTGATTTTAAAGCCTAAATGCCACGTTTCCATTAAAAAAAAAGTTATTTTTTACCGTGGCCGCCATATTAAAATTGGAAACTCAAGTTTTTTTCTTAAATACAATCGAGAGAATTTGCCCTACAACTTTGCTCTTGGGTTTGCGAGTCTATCTATTAAAATAAAAAAGTTAGCCTACACTGAACATTAAACGACTAGTACAAGAAGGGAGTAACTAGAGTTCCGAACGTTCGGATCCCTTGAAGTAAATACATCAGTTCCGAACGTGAATCAGTGAGTGAATGCAAATTTGTCTTCGCATTTTTTCTTTAAAAATATAACTGCTATTAACAAATAACCGCGCGTAAACAGCAGTGTTTAAAAAAAACTATAAAATAATAAAAAAATTTTGGCCCCAAGCGAGGCTCGACCCGACAACTACTTATGCAGTAAAACGGCAGTACACTCGAACACACCCGCATATCCTACCATGCTATTGCGAACCTGCCAGTTACCGTTAAATAAGTGCCTATTGAATGCGTACGTAATAGAAATGCATAGAACGTTCAAAACTCTAATCACTTCCGTACAAGAATACAACTGCTGTAGAAAGTATGTGAAATTCTTCTAAGGACAAAAAGATTATTAAGGGGCAAAAAATTCGATTTTATGATTTTTTGTAAAAAGATTCTCCTAGAGCAAACAAAAGAAGAAATCATTTTTTTAATTTTGTGGCGAAAATTTTGGGAGGGAGGGGGAACAGTAGCCCCCCTAAATATTAAAGTATCAAAAAAATATTATGATATTCGGATTTTGCTATTAATGGTGAGCTCTTTCACCTTAACACAAATATTTTATTGCCCCCGTTAAATAAATAAAAGGGTACCAATTTTCAATTTTCAAAAATTCACAGAGGGCGTCACAGTGAAATTATAACAATGAGCAAAAAACAAAATTGTAGCAGATGCCTATCTCTATCAGCTTAAAAAGTTTAAACAAAAACGTGTGGGCAGTTTTTGAGATTTTTTTTTTGAAAGTTTCAAAAATTTTGGAGTGGTGCCATTGAGATCGTTTTTCGATTTTCAAAACTAATGATATTTCATGGTATAGTACCCTTAAGGGGCTACCAAACAAGATGTAGTTGATCCCAATCAAACAACTGGTTTTTGAGTAAATGGGCGTTAAAGTCGAAATTTTCAAAAATTCGTAGCGGCCGCCATGTTGAAGCTAGAGAGTTCGGTAACAAAACGTTTGATTTGTTCTAAGGCCTTCTATAATTTCCACTATTCCAATTTCCAAAATTCAGTTTCTGAAAAAAATGCTACCAAAAAAACATGTCTAACTTCCGCTTCCGGTTTCGGATTCTTTTTAAAAGCTTATTTTGTCGATGATATTTTGATATACCCCCTCATTCCAAAGCACATCAAAATCGAAGTACGGGTTCGAGAGATATCAGCGAAATGACGTACCGTACACGAACGCATTCGTAAAAATGAGCGAAACACTTCGCCTGGACTTTCCTATACTTATAAAATAACATTGTTTTATATTTTCCAACACTTTCGATATGCACCTGTCTAGACACGACTAGTTAAAGTAAATGGTTCTTATAAGTTGTAACATCTTGAAGCGGTTGAAGAAAGACCGACCGCTGCGCTTTGCAAGCATAAGGTTGGGTAAAATATTCGGACTGATCAACGGAAGGGCGGAAATTGATATTTAAAAATATATTAATAACTCGAGAAGTATTATTTTTAGCAAGAAATTCCTCTTATTAATTTGTATTTAGAATTTTAACACCTTTCTGATTTTAAAGCCAAAATGCCACGTTTCCATTTAAAAAAAAGTTATTTTTTACCGTGGCCGCCATATTAAAATTGGAAACTCAAGTTTTTTTCTTAAATACAATCGAGAAGAATTTGCCCTACAACTTTGCTCTTGGATTTGCGAGTCTATCTATTAAAATAAAAAAGTTAGCTTACACTGAACATTAAACGACTAGTACAAGAATACAACTGCTGTAGTATGTAAAATTCTTCTAAGGACCAAAAGATTATTAAGGGGCAAAAAATTCGATTTTTTGATTTTTTGTAAAAAGATTCTCCTAGAGCAAACAAAAGAAGAAATCAATTTTTTAATTTTGTAGCGAAAATTTTGGGGGGGAGGGGGAACAGTAGCCCCCCTAAATATTAAAGTAGCAAAAAAATATTATGATATTCGGATTTTGCTATCAATGATGAGCTATATTGCTTTAACAAAAATATTTTATTGCCCCCCGTTAAATAAATAAAAGGGTACCAATTTTAAATTTTCAAAAATTCACAGAGGGCGTCACAGTGAAGTTATAGCAATGCGCAAAAAAATAAGTTGTAGAAGATTCTCAGCTCTATCAGCTTAAAAAGTTTAAACAAAAACGTGTGGGCGGTTTTTGAGAAATATTTTTTTGAAAATTTCAAAAATTTTGGAGTGGTGCCATTGAGATCGTTTTTCGATTTTCAAAATTAATGATATTTCATGGTATAGTACCCTTGAAGGGCTACCAAACATGATGTAGTTGATCCCAATCAGATAACTGGTTTTTGAGTAAATGGGCGTTAAAGTCGAAGTTTTCAAAAATTCGTAGCGGCCGCCATGTTGAAGCTAGAGAGTTCGGTAAAAAAACGTTTGATCTGTTCTAAGGCTTTCTTTAATCTCCACTATTAAAATTTCCAAAATTCAGTTTCTGAAAAAAATGCTACCAAAAAAACATGTCTAACTTCCGCTTCCGGTTTCGGTTTTTTTTTAAAAGCTTATTTTGTCGGTGAATTTTTGATATACCACCTCATTCCAAAGCACATCAAAATCGGTCCAGCCGTTCCGGAGATATGGAGCGTAACCCACCCACAGACCCACCCACCCACCCACAGACAGACATTTTTTAAAAACCACTTTTTTAGGATCCTGGAAGCCCAAAACATGTATTTCCGTCAAAATCTCGATTTTGAAAATTTGCATGAAATCAATACTTCCCTATACTGAAAGTATAGGAAAGTAAAAATGAGCGAAACACTTCGCCTCGACTTTCCTATACTTATAAATTAACATTGTTTTATATTTTCCAACACTTTCGATATGCACCTGTCTAGACACGACTAGTTAAAGTAAATAGTTCTTATAAGTTGTAACATCTTGAAGCGGTTGAAGAAAGACCGCCCGCTGCGCTGCAAGCATAAGGTTGGGTAAAATATTCGGACTGAATCAACGGAAGCGCGGAAATTGATATTTGAAAATATATTAATAACTCGAGAAGTATTATTTTTAGCAAGAAGTTACTCTTATTAATTTGTATTTAGAATTTCAAAACCTTTCTGATTTTTAAAAAATGCTACGTTTCCATTTAAAAAAAAGTTATTTTTTACCGTGGCCGCCATATTAAAATTGGAAACTCAAGTTTTTTTCTTAAATACAATCGAGAAGAATTTGCCCTACAATTTTGCTCTTGGGTTTGCGAGTCTATCTATTAAAATAAAAAAGTTAGTCTACACTGAACATTAAACGACTAGTACAAGAATACAACTGCTGTAGAAAGTATGTGAAATTCTTCTAAGGACAAAAAGATTATTAAGGGGCAAAAAATTCGATTTTTTGATTTTTTGTAAAAAGATTCTCCTAGAGCAAACAAAAGAAGAAATCAATTTTTTAACTTTGTAGCGAAAATTTTGGGGGGGAGGAGGAACAGTAGCCCCCCTAAATATGAAATTATCGAAAAAATATTATGATATTCGGATTTTGCTATCAATGATGAGCTATTTTGCTTTAACAGAAATATTTTATTGCCCCCCGTTAAATAAATAAAAGGGTACCAATTTTCAATTTTCAAAAATTCACAGAGGGCGTCACAGTGAAATTATAGCAATGCGCAAAAAAAAAAATTGTAGAAGATTCTCAGCTCTATCAGCTTAAAAAGTTTAAACAAAAACGTGTGGGCAGTTTTTGAGATCTTTTTTTTTGAAAATTTCAAAAATTTTGGAGTGGTGCCATTGCGATCGTTTTTCGATTTTCAAAATTAATGATATTTCATGGTATAGTACCCTTGAAGGGCTACCAAATAAGATGTAGTTGATTCCAATCAGATAACTGGTTTTTGAGTAAATAGGCGTTAAAGTCGAAATTTTCAAAAATTCGTAGCGGCCGTCATGTTGAAGCTAGAGAGTTCGGTAAAAAATTGTTTGATTTGTCCTAAGGCCTTCTTTAATCTCCACTATTAAAATTTCCAAAATTCAGTTTCTGAAAAAATGCTACCAAAAAAACATGTCTAACTTCCGCTTCCGGTTTCGGATTCTTTTTAAAAGCTTATTTTGTCGATGAATTTTTGATATACCTCCTCATTCCAAAGCACATCGAAATCGGTCCAGCCGTTCCGGAGATATGAGCGTTACCCACAGACACACAGACACACACACACACCCACCCACCCACCCACAGACAGACATTTTTTAAAAACCACTTTTTTAGAATCCTGGAAGCCCAAAACATGTATTTCCGTCAAAATCTCGATTTTGAAATTTTGCATGAAAACAATACTTCCCTATACTGAAAGTATAGGAAAGTAAAAATGAGCGAAACACTTCGCCTGGACTTTCCTATACTTATAAATTAACATTGTTTAATATTTTCCAACACTTTTGATATACACCTGTCTAGAAACGCAAAAGCAGTGTTTTAAAAAAAACTATAAAATAAAAAAAAATTTTTGGCCCCAACCGAGACTCGACCCCACAACTACTTATGCAGTAAAACGGCAGTACACTCGAACACACCCGCATATCCATCCATGCTATTCCGAATCTGCTCGTTATTGTTAAATAAGTGCCTATTGAATGCGTGCGCAATAGAAATGCATAGAACGTTCACAACTCTAGTCACTTCCGTACAAGAATACAACTGCTGTAGAAAGTATGTGAAATTCTTCTAAGGACAAAAAGATTATTTAAGGGCAAAAAATTCGATTTTTTGATTTTTTGTAAAAAGATTCTCCTAGATCAAACAAAAGAAGAAATCAATTTTTTAATTTTGTTGCGAAAATTTTGGGGGGGGAGGGGAAACAGTAGCCCCCCTAAATATTAAATTATCGAAAAAATATTATGATATTCGGATTTTGCTATCAATGATGAGCTATTTTGCTTTAACAGAAATATTTTATTGCCCCCCGTTAAATAAATAAAAGGGTACCAATTTTCAATTTTCAAAAAATCACCGAGGGCGTCACAGTGAAATTATAGCAATGCGCAAAAAAATAAATTGTAGAAGATTCTCAGCTCTATCAGCTTAAAAAGTTTAAACAAAAACGTGTGGGCAGTTTTTGAGAAATTTTTTTTTGAAAAATTCAAAAATTTTGGAGTGGTCATTGCGATCGTTTTTATATTTTGAAAATTAATGATATTTCATGGTATAGTACCCTTGAAGGGCTACCAAACAAGATGTAGTTGATTCCAATCAGATAACTGGTTTTTGAGTAAATGGGCGTTAAAGTCGAAATTTTCAAAAATTCGTAGCGGCCGCCATGTTGAAGCTAGAGAGTTCGGTAAAAAATCGTTTGATTTGTCCTAAGGCCTTCTTTAATCTCCACTATTAAAATTTCCAAAATTCCGTTTCTGAAAAAAATGCTACCAAAAAAACATGTCTAACTTCCGCTTCCGGTTTCGGATTCTTTTTAAAAGCTTATTTTGTCGATGAATTTTTGATATACCTCCTCATTCCAAAGCACATCGAAATCGGTCCAGCCGTTCCGGAGATATGAGCGTTACCCACAGACACACAGACACACACACACACACCCACCCACCCACCCACAGACAGACATCTTTTAAAAACCACTTTTTTAGAATCCTGGAAGCCCAAAACATGTATTTCCGTCAAAATCTCGATTTTGAAATTTTGCATGAAAACAATACTTCCCTATACTGAAAGTATAGGAAAGTAAAAATGAGCGAAACACTTCGCCTGGACTTTCCTATACTTATAAATTAACATTGTTTAATATTTTCCAACACTTTTGATATACACCTGTCTAGAAACGCAAAAGCAGTGTTTTAAAAAAAACTATAAAATAAAAAAAAATTTTTGGCCCCAACCGAGACTCGACCCCACAACTACTTATGCAGTAAAACGGCAGTACACTCGAACACACCCGCATATCCATCCATGCTATTCCGAATCTGCTCGTTATTGTTAAATAAGTGCCTATTGAATGCGTGCGCAATAGAAATGCATAGAACGTTCACAACTCTAGTCACTTCCGTACAAGAATACAACTGCTGTAGAAAGTATGTGAAATTCTTCTAAGGACAAAAAGATTATTTAAGGGCAAAAAATTCGATTTTTTGATTTTTTGTAAAAAGATTCTCCTAGATCAAACAAAAGAAGAAATCAATTTTTTAATTTTGTTGCGAAAATTTTGGGGGGGGAGGGGAAACAGTAGCCCCCCTAAATATTAAATTATCGAAAAAATATTATGATATTCGGATTTTGCTATCAATGATGAGCTATTTTGCTTTAACAGAAATATTTTATTGCCCCCCGTTAAATAAATAAAAGGGTACCAATTTTCAATTTTCAAAAAATCACCGAGGGCGTCACAGTGAAATTATAGCAATGCGCAAAAAAATAAATTGTAGAAGATTCTCAGCTCTATCAGCTTAAAAAGTTTAAACAAAAACGTGTGGGCAGTTTTTGAGAAATTTTTTTTTGAAAAATTCAAAAATTTTGGAGTGATGTCATTGCGATCGTTTTTATATTTTGAAAATTAATGATATTTCATGGTATAGTACCCTTGAAGGGCTACCAAACAAGATGTAGTTGATTCCAATCAGATAACTGGTTTTTGAGTAAATGGGCGTTAAAGTCGAAATTTTCAAAAATTCGTAGCGGCCGCCATGTTGAAGCTAGAGAGTTCGGTAAAAAATCGTTTGATTTGTCCTAAGGCCTTCTTTAATCTCCACTATTAAAATTTCCAAAATTCCGTTTCTGAAAAAAATGCTACCAAAAAAACATGTCTAACTTCCGCTTCCGGTTTCGGATTCTTTTTAAAAGCTTATTTTGTCGATGAATTTTTGATATACCTCCTCATTCCAAAGCACATCGAAATCGGTCCAGCCGTTCCGGAGATATGAGCGTTACCCACAGACAGACAGACAGACAAAAACTTCAAGCCTGAAGAGCGTAACTTAAATCTACCATTACCACGCTGGCTCCGCCTGCACCTGAGTACATGTGAAACAACCGAATTGAAATGAACCGCAGGCACGAGTAAGGAAGCGTGTTGATGTTTGAAAATGTATTAATAACTCGAGAAGTATTATTTTTAGCAAGAAATTACTCTTATTAATTTGTATTTAGAATTTCAAAACCTTTCTGATTTTAAAGCCAAAATGCCACGTTTCCATTTAAAAAAAAAGTTATTTTTTACCGTGGCCGCCATATTAAAATTGGAAACTCAAGTTTTTTTCTTAAATACAATCGAGAAGAATTTGCCCTACAACTTTGCTCTTGGGTTTGCGAGTCTATCTATTAAAATAAAAAAGTTAGTCTACACTGAACATTAAACGACTGGTACAAGAATACAACTGCTGTAGAAAGTATGTGAAATTCTTGTAAGGACAAAAAGATTATTAAGGGGCAAAAAATTCGATTTTTTTGATTTATTGTAAAAAGATTCTCCTAGAGCAAACAAAACAAAAAACCAAATTTTTAATTTTTTATCGAAAAAATTTGGGGGGAGGGGGAACAGTAGCCCCCCTAAATATGAAATTATCGAAAAAATATAATGATATTCGGATTTTGCTATCAATGATGAGCTATATTGCTATAACAGAAATATTTTATTGCTCCCCGTTAAATAAATAAAAGGGTACCAATTTTCAATTTTCAAAAATTCACAGAGGGCGTCACAGTGAAATTATAGCAATGAGCAACAAATGAAATTGTAGCAAATGCCTATCTTTATCAGCTTAAAAAGTTTAAACAAAAACGTGTGGGCAGTTTTTGAGAAAATTTTTTTTGAAAAATTCCAAAATTTTGGAGTTATGTCATTACGATCGTTTTTATATTTTCAAAATTAATTATATTTCATGGTATAGTACCCTTGAAGGGCTACCAAACAAGATGTAGTTGATTCCAATCAGATAACTGGTTTTTGAGTAAATGGGCGTTAAAGTCGAAATGTTCAAAAATTCGTAGCGGACGCCATTTTGAAGCTAGAGAGTTCGGTAAAAAATTGCTTGGTTTGTCCTAAGGCCTTCTTTAATCTCCACTATTAAAATTTCCAAAGTTTCGTTTCTGAAAAAGATGCTACCAAAAAAACATGTCTAACTTCCGCTTCCGGTTTCGGTTTTTTTTTAAAAGCTTATTTTGTCGGTGAATTTTTGATATACTCCCTCATTCCAAAGCACATCAAAATCGGTCCAGCCGTTCCGGAGATATGGAGCGTAACCCACCCACCCACCCACCCACCCACAGACAGACATTTTTTAAAAACCACTTTTTTAGGATCCTGGAAGCCCAAAACATGTATTTCCGTCAAAATCTCGATTTTGAAAATTTGCATGAAATCAATACTTCCCTATACTGAAAGTATAGGAAAGTAAAAATGAGCGAAACACTTCGCCTGGACTTTCCTATACTAATAAATTAACATTGTTTTATATTTTCCAACACTTTCGATATGCACCTGTCTAGACACGACTAGTTAAAGTAAATAGTTCTTATAAGTTGTAACATCTTGAAGCGGTTGAAGAAAGACCGACCGCTGCGCTCTGCACGCATAAGGTTGGGTAAAATATTCGGACTGAATCAACGGAAGGGCGGGAATTGATATTTGAAAATATATTAATAACTCGAGAAGTAGTATTTTTAGCAAGAAATTACTCTTATTAATTTGTATTTAGAATTTCAAAACCTTTCTGATTTTAAAGCCAAAATGCCACGTTTCCATTTAAAAAAAAGTTATTTTTTACCGTGGCCGCCATATTAAAATTGGAAACTCAAGTTTTTTTCTTAAATACAATCGAGAAGAATTTGCCCTACAATTTTGCCCTTGAGTTTGCGAGTCTATCTATTAAAATAAAAAAGTTAGCCTACACTGAACATTAAACGACTAGTACAAGAGTACAACTGCTGTAAAAAGTATGTGAAATTCTTCTGCAACCGAGCTTGTCGGCAGAAATTGAGGCTGCAGCCAATGAGGCTGTCTCCTTTCTTGGACCCACAAAATCTAGCGAGAAATATTGTGCCACGTACGATCATTTTAAAAAGTGGTGCGATTCAAATAATGTAAATAAATTTGAAGAAAATGTGTTTCTAGCATATTTCAACACAATGGCTAAAGAGAAAAAATGGAAATCATCGACCATGTGGTCGCGATATTCCATGATCAAATCGTAACTAATAATTAAAAACGGAATGGATATAAGTAAATGTTTAAAGTTACGCGCGTTCTTGAAAAAGCAAACGAAGGGTATTCTGCAAAAAAATCAAGAATTTTTTCGAAGGAGCAGTTCGAAACTTTTTTATTTGAAGCGCAAGATGATTTGTATTTAGGGTTAAAGGTAATACGTTTTAGGTAATTTTAATTTTGTGGTTTAAATATGTAATTTCTTCAGATTGTTTTATTAATTGGAGTAACTGGAGCCTGCAGATGTGATGAAATGGGTAAAAATGAAAACTACAGATATAGAGGACATGGGGAATGTTGTTTTAATTAAAATTCCGGATAGTAAGACTAGAAAAGTTCGATCGTTCACAATAATTGGAGAAAATTACGTCAAAATCTATCGAAAATATGCAGCGTTAAGACCAAAAGATATGCCAGAAACTAGATTCTTTTTAAAATATCAAAATGGAAAATGCTGCAGAAGTGTAATGGGAATACACATTATTAGCAGTGTTCCTGGAAAGGTTGCAACTTTCTTAAAATTAAGTAATTCAAAAGAATACACAGGCCATTCTTTAAGACGCACTTCGGCTACACTATTAATTGATGGAGGAGGTAATATTGAGTCGCTAAAGCGGCACAGGGGCTGGAAATCAAGTAGTGTAGAGGAAGGCTACATAGAGGAGTCGCTGCGAAATAAAAACGAGAATGCAAGTAAAATATTAAACTTGAATGAAGTTATAACACCTAGTGGCAGCAAGACAAATCTTATTGAACCATCAGCATCTCATTTGATTGCAGAAAATTTAACTTCGTCTGCACAGACTTCTACAGTACTGCATGGTTTTAATTTTCAAAATGCAACATTGACAAATTGCACGTTTAATATTAGTTTGACAAATAAAAATGACGTTTAAATTCGTATTTTCATTGTTGTGTGTTATTATTTTAGCGTTTCCATAGCAACACTTTTCCCTCCATGGAGGGAAAAGGAAAAGTAAAACTGTCGCCGGCGGAAAAGTTGCATTTTTCCGCAGCCACCTCAGTCAAATTATGACCTAATTATTTTACGTTTGAAGAAAAAAACTATTACTGCCTCTAATTGTAGAAACATTTTGCACAAGAGGAGAAAAAAATATAGTGAAGTGTAGCGGATTAGCGCCATCTGCTGGGCGGTCGATCGTCGTTGTTGCCTTTTCACATTCGTGTCAGTGAATTTTGAGGAAAAAGTATGCCAGCGTCTTTGGCGGCAATATATCCAATCTCCTGCGCTAGTGAATCCGCGGCCAACTAAGCTACATCTCCTTTTTACACCACGAGCTGCTTTAAAACCAAGGAAAAATAAAGTCATGAGACAGAAATTATAACTTTTATTCATAACATATAATCAATTAATCAAGTTAATATTCCTACCTATCTCAAGTTACATCTTAAATATCTAGCTTTTATGTATTATACCTATTGATTGCTCTTGTTATTGTAAGCATTACCCACTTCTAATATTTTTTCTTTACAAAATTGATCTTTACCTACAAGCAACGCCCTGAATTAGTTGTTGTAGTTGTAGATGATTACAAACTCTACCTAATTACCTACATTAATAATTTCAGAAATGTTTTTTTAAGTTAACGCATTTTACTTTTCTTTAATATTTTCCAATCCTTTTCTATATTTTATAAATTATAAGAAACCACCAACCTACTTATGTGTGTAACTACATACCTTTAAGATCACAAAATTTAATTTCTTGGTTTTCTACATTTTTTGTAACTGCATTTTAAACTTAATTGTTATTTTAAGCAACTACTAATCCTATTATCATGTACAAATCCCTGTGTAATTTAATCAGTTACTAATGTTTACCATAATTAATCGTAAGCTCTACAATTAGACTAATGTTTACCATAAGGTATTAATTTTAATATAAACCATATTCTTTCATTTTCAGTTTACTACCTACCTACAAAACTGCTTGAGATCGATTTAAAAATTTTCTAAATTGATTTGACTAAAAATTGTCACATTTGCTACTTTTTATTATCATGCCTATCAATAATAATAATAATAAAAACTAAAAATAAGCGTTGGTCTTGATTGTAATGTCTTTATAAATCGTTGTTACAGTTATTTTATAATAGTAACTATACTGTTTGGGTAAAACTGAGTAAGTTATCAAAAATAACCACTTTAAGTGTATCATCTCTTCCTTTTGGCTGGAGAAGCAATGCTGTAAATTGCTTCGTACACTTTTTGTTGCTCAGTTTGTAACTTTTCTTTCATTGTGCTTGTATACGGATCAAAGTTTAACAACCTTCTCTTCCGTCTGTAAATTCCCTCCTGTCTTTCCAAAGCACAAGATAACAGACGGTCTGAAATTGGCACTTCCAAAAATTCTAACAATATAGTTAGGGTGTGCTGTACACTATCAACAAGTTGCTCATAAAATACAACATGTGTAGGCCCTGTGAAATTGTATAACCAGTCTAGGTTCATTTGTTTCCATGCTTCTAACTTATCGGATACAAATTGTTGCCAGTCTAAAAAATAAAAGCAAATTAATAATATTTGAAACTAAAAATACAGATACGCTGAGAAATAAAGGCAGGAAGAGAAGAAATAGAACACGGAGAAGGATGTGAAAATCAAATAATAAGAAACAAATAAACAGATAAAGATAAAAGGGCTGAAATAAGAAAGACCTTTTGCAATTTTATTGATAACTTACATTTTCCCCTAGTCTTTTTGTACCTATCTGGTGATGCAAAACCAATATGTCCTCCACTTTGTCTATTGAACTCTGCTTGTATCGCCGGTGCTGGTGAACGTACCAATAATATGGCCTTTGAAAAATGTTTACGAGCTTCTGGACCCCATTCGTGTGTTTTAACCACCAACACTGATCCATTTGCAATACTTTCTGCAGGAAAACCGCTCTTTAAAAGACCATAATCTTTATAAACTGATCCTGTATATATTCCTGAAACAATCATTTTATTTATGTTTTATTAAAAATGGAAAGAAAATCATTTGCAGAGGAATTTAAACTAGCAACTATATCATTATTACTAACTTATTTCCTATTACCTGTAGCTTGTTGCAAAAGGTAACGCAACCAAGTGTTACCACTTCCAGGAAATGAAGCTAGAGCAATGGAGTCCTTGGGAGGATTGTGATATTGCAGATCGGCGCACCATTCTATTCGAAATCTTCGTGGAGGGCGAAGCCCTGAAATTCCATATTCCAACCCTTTTGTTCTGGATAATTGATTCTTTTGATCTGTTAATGCCTACAAGATAAAAATGACACATTCCTGGTTACCTTTAAACACATATATACCTTTGGATTACGGCTGCTCTCTCGTGGTTCATGAAGTGTCACTGCTGAAAGAAGTAGAACACCAGCTAAATAAAGGACAAGAAGAAATCCCAATATCCATATTCGGACTTTCGACATCTGCATTTGTCCATGTCGGTATCGTGACTTGTAAAGACTAGAAGTCCTGTGTTTTTTCCTAATCCTGGTTATGAATTTAATTTTTTAGGTCGACAGATTCGTTAGTTTGAGTTTTTCGTCAGTTCTATCATTTTTATGTTTTGGGCCCTTATTTATTGCAAATATTCTTTAAACTTGAGCTTATTTTTTCAGTTTCATAAATTGTTCCTTGATTATTGGTGTTAGGTAAAACCACGATTTCAGCTTAAATAGGTAACAAAATATATACACATCTTATTACATATGAATTATCTAATTAGACACAAAGTGAAAAGATTATGAGAAATGAAACAAATAAAAAGCTTAGGCAGGGGAAGATACTTACAAAATAGGAAGAAAAAATAAAATTAAAGCCAAGAGATAAAGAACGCCGAAAGGTAAAAAAAAACGAAAGATTAAAAAATAACAGCAGTGAAATGGAAGAAGGTAAATATGACGGTAAGTACCTAGTAAAAAATGAGCGAATAACGTCGCCTGGACTATCCTATGTTTTAGAAATGTTATTTATTATATTTTCAAACGTGTTTTTGTATCAATGTTTAACTTTAAGCGTTACTATAAGATCACATGGTTAAATTAGATTGACTTACATTTGCGTATTCTTCGAAGAGACTTAAACAAACGTCGGCTGTGGTGTGCTACCACCTACTGGTAGCTAACATGTATGGTCACTTGCTGTGCGACTCCTATAGCAACTCCGCTAATTTATTTCTGCGGGTTTTATCCATGTTCAATGCACATGGGATCATTGTAATTAGTTTTTTTGTGGAAAAAAAATATTGATTTTGTTTTTCTGGGAAAAGATTCCTTGGGATTACATAAACCTAAAACGGAAGAACAGATTCGTCCGCAAAAATTTGACGGGAGGAGAAATTTAACCGTCCTTAATATTACTACGAAATTGGGAATTGAGAAAAAAACGTGTAGCTAGTTTTGAGCAACATTTTTTTAAATGTCAAAAATTTTGAAATTTTTTCTACTTCACAGTTTTAGCAAAACTAACAAATAGTTATTTAATTTATGGTTTTAGTAATTCCATAAATTCTCGTAGAACATTTTACAATACCAAATTTTACCCAGACTTGAAAACTATCTTTTGAGCAAATAAACGTTAAAACCCGACTTTTTTTATAAAATTTTCGTATAAAGCATCACAAAGAAACAAGCTGACTGGAACGCAAACCAAATTGTAGCCCATCTACAGCTCCAAGAGCCTACAATATTTAGAAAAAACTTACTACCAGTTTTTGAACAATATTTTTTTGTAAATTTCCAGTGTTTTAAAATACTCCAAGTTTTACTTCACAGCTTTCATGCGTTTAATAATTCTCATACATAGTAATATCGTGTCCCTCTAGAGCACAGATTTCTAATAGTTTTTAGAAATCTGTGCTCTAGGGCTACACAATACCAAATTTGGTCCCATCTGTCAACTCGTTTTTGAGTAATAAGGCGTTAAATTCAAAATTTCAAAATATCGTAGCGGCCTCCATTTTGCAACTAGAAAGTTCAGTTTGAAAAAAATCAATTTCTGAAAAAAATGCTACCAATAAACGTGTATAACTTTCTGCTTCCAGTTTCGGTTTATTTTAAAGCTTATATTGTATTATATTCTAAAGCTCATCACACCCACCCACCCACAGCCATATATTTTTTTAAATGACTTTTTTGAGTTCCCTGAAGTCCAAAACATGTATCTCATAATCTCCAAATCAAAAATTTTTATGAAATTAATGCTTCCCTATATCGAACGCATAGAAAAGTATTAAAAAAACAGCAACGGAATGGAATGGAAGAAGGCATGAGGAAGTCAAAAGAAAAAAGCAAAACGAAGGTGCATAAATAGGTAGGAAAAAACAGAGTAAAGAAGAAAGAGATAAATATCAAGCCCAGATTTTAATATTTAGGTACCCTAGTTGTTAAAAATAGCCAGAGTTCAGTGTGTAATCCGAAAATCTGATGTTTGCAAATCGATTGTACAATTTTCTCTTAAAAAAGCTCTTCCGTCGTTGTTTCGAAACCCCATATTTTCGTGACTTTTAAGTATAAAATAAAACGAACACAGTGGTCGAAATAAAAAGGGTGTCAGCACGCGAGATGGTATCGCCTGGCGTGCGATTTGCGAACGTTTGTTTCAAACTTAAGGGGTACGAAACGGTTGTAGAAAATGTTTCCACGCGTGTACCTACCTACCCTAAAGAGGTAATCAATAAACCTTACAATTGGCATTCTAAGAGGAACTAAATAACGTAAATAGTTATGAGCACCCTTTGTATTTACTGTATGCATAAATTAAACTGAATCGTGTTTTGGAATTACGTAGTACGCCACTGGTTTTTGTAAACAAGATTTTCTTTCTAATGAAAAGGCTGAAAAATTTGGGAGGCGAAGCGAATTAATTTTTTTAATGGTGCTGTAGCAATCTTAAAGTAGAAATTTTTTGATAACAATAAGGTGCAACATTTAAATTCAGTATACAACAAACTGTAATTTAATGTAAATATTATGTTCATTTTTGTTGACAGTTTGTGCTCTATAATAATATTCATATACCCGAGATTCAATGTGCTTTTTTAGATACAACATCGGTAGCAATGAACAAATAATTTTTAATGAATACAATTTAAACTTGATTTCAGAATTAGAAATTTAGTTATTGAAAACCACAATTAATTTAAAAAAGTTTGTTTAATTTTTGTTTAATCTTTCACCTCGTATACCCGAAGGTGTTGAGGTGTTTCACTCCGGGTAGGCTCTTCGCTATATAACTTAAATTGTCTACGCAAAAGACGTAAATATTTTGATTTTAATAATTACATGAAATTAATGTTGGTTTTAAAAGCATTCAAATACCGACTTTTGTATATATAAGCAATTCAATTCTAAGAAACTTTTCATATAGTAACTAAATCTGAAGTTCTGCACTATCCAATAACATCCGTTTTACGGCTTTTCAAATAAATGTATTTTTTTAACTTCTAATAATCGTAAAGTACCTTAACAGTCAGGAACGATTGTGTGTGCACGAAATTACTTAAAAAATTTTCTACGCAATTTGTAAATTAAAAACAAATTATCCACAATTAAAATTGAGCGTACAATTTAAATTTATTGTAAAATAAAACAATTCTTAACTTCAACAGGTTTTGTACTTTAACTTTATACGTATTTCAACGTGTTCATGCGTCATTTTCAAAAGCAAAATTAAAAGCAAACAGTTGGTGTTGCTATAGGAACAAATCTTCATAACTTGATCTTGGTTTTCTATCTGCGTCAAGATGACTTGATTTCTCATTCCAAAACGTCTAATAACGGTGAATTAAAGAGATCAATTTGCGCATTCATTAAAGGTGCAGATTTTAAATGTTTATGAATTTCAAATGCTTCTAGTATATCCAACTTACGTTTGTCATCACAAAAGTGTAAAAATTTAGAAAACATATTTGAGCTTTTTATATTTGAAATGTAAATTTATAATTATAATTCTTACCTTTAAACTGGAATTATAAATATCTACGAAAACACCTCGTATGAAAACATCTCGTTTGAACCGCAATTATTTTCTCTTTCTTACATTAAACGTTTTTTTTTTAATAGTTAACTCAAAATGTAAATGTAGCACAATTTTTAAAGACGGTGTTTATAACCAAAATAGTACATGTTTTACAAAGACTCATTTAATAAAGAAAGGGCGGTGTATTTCACCCTTACGTCGGTTTTGCAACTGGAGCTCGAGGCCCGAGATAAAATGCAAGGGCGTCGACAACCCCTCTCTCGCTCTCGGTTTTGCCATTAGCGTCCTAGGCGTCGGCCAGTGGTTCACAAAATGTTGCAAATACGTTCATAGACGTTGGTGCGAGTGCTGAAAGTTAAGATTGTCAGCAACTGTTTTAAATTCTTGCATAAAATAAATATCTTGTCAAAATAGCAGTAGAAAGGTATGAAAAAAATTTCAATAATTTTATGTGTTCAAAGTTGACATTGTTGATGGTTTCCGAGTTTTTAAATTTTAAACTGCAGAAGTAAGAAATGTTGACATTTAAAAAAGTTTTGTAATTTCCTGGTCATTAGCAAACTTTAATAAAAAACTTTAAAATTTATTATGTATATTCTTCTCAACAATGAATTTTTTATGAAAATAAGAAAATTCAAATAATCCTCTATTAAAGAACAAACATTCTCGGTTAGAGGAATAAATAAAATAAAAGTTATTTCTTATTTTAATTTTCTAATGGTTACAAACATTTAAATTCTAAGTAGGAAGATAGCCGTTTTTAAAAAATACCTCTTCTTCTTATAGTGCCATCCATACCCTATTCAGGGCGTTGGCTACCTATGTCTGTGTTTGGTGCGCGGCGATAGATATTTTGCACAGACAGACATAGGGGACCTACAGTTTAACGTGGGCTCCGAACCACAGGAAGTGCATGCACTTCTTCTCCAGAGAGGTTTTCCTGAAGAAAAATTGAGCTCGCTGGTTGCCTTGGTTGCCTTGCGAGGGAGAACGACCGGGCCGGGGATCGAACCCGGATCCGCTGCATTGGTAGCCCGCGCGCTTACCACTGAGCGACGGCCGCTAAAAAATATAGATTTAAGAAATTAAATACTTTTTTAAAACAAGTTTAAGAAATTAAATACTTTTGTAATACATTATTTTTATAAATATGTTGACTGTATACAGGGCGTTTAACGGAGTACGGGCCATAGCATTTTAACCACGCTGTAGCATTGTCATAATCAAAATAGGTTGTTATCTCATCATACCGTATCCAATGGACTTTTACATTTGTCTCAAAATTTGCTTTTGTTTTTGTAATTAATGAATGGTGTTGCTATAGAACGATAATTTGAACTTGTAATTTCTTCAATAACAATGTTTTTGTGGTAAATAATTGTGTAAATAATAAAAGCATTAAATATTTTAATTTATTTACGGTTATCTAAAGTTAAATACGTTGTTTGAAGAACTATGAAATGACGAAATAGTTCAGTGGTTGAGTTTCTATTTACCAACCGAAGGTTTGACGGTTCGAATCCAATCAACTACAACTTTTTTTAAATTATATGTTATGAAAGCTCATGCCTTACTAACTCAAGTGCATTTTTATTATTTTATTATAAAATAGTAAGAATAAGTTTGAGTTAATAAAGCGTGTATGTACATCAAAAATTATTTTAAAAATTTGTCGAGGATTGGATTCGAACCGTGAAACCTTCAGTTAGCAGATAGAAACTCAATCACTGGCCTACTGTCATTATTTCAAACACGAGGCGTTCAAACACAGAACATAAATCTTTCAAACATAGTATTTTAAGTTCAGATAACCTTAAATTAATTAAAATATTCAATGTTTTCATTATTTACACAGTTATTTACCACAAAAACGTGTTACTGAAGAAATTTCAAGTTCAAATTATTGTTCTCTAGCAACACCATTCATTAATTACAAATACCAAAGCAAATTTTTCGACATAAAATTTCATTAAATAGGATATGATCACACTTAAAAGTAACCTCCCGATATATCTATAAAATAAGAACGAACTACGTGTTTTTTATTTATGTTCTTGCGACATAATCTTTATTAAATTGTTAATACACGGACGCACACACACGCGCGCGCGCACGGACGCACTCACGCACGCACGCACGTGTAGTATAGAGATTTTAAGATTGTAAAAGTTGGTTAGTTAGCTAGGAGATAGGAGAGGAGTTAGACGTGTTTGAAAATGACAGTAATCGATAAGTTTGTGTAATCTTGTTTTAAAGTGTTAAATAAATATATACTCTCTTCATAGAGCGTTCTTATATACTACAATTTGGCGACGAGCGGGTTTTTCGTGCTACAAAACGTGAATCTGCGAAACACGGAAAAACATAACTTTCAAAAAGAATAATGTCAGATTTCAACTTTAACAAACCTTTACCGTTCGATCCACATTCAGACCCTACTTCGATGGACCAGAGGTGGACTAAGTGCATAAAGAAATTCGAAATATATGTTGTAACAGCGGATATAACCAACGACATCAGAAAAAAAGCAGTGTTACCCAACCTAGCAGGGGAAGATCAGCAGAAATTTTTAATAACTTGCCCAATGCAGGCACCACGTATCAAGAAGCAACAGCTGTGCTGAACCAACACTTTAAACCAAAGAAGAACACATTGTTTGAAATTTATAAATTTCGGCAGGCTAAACAAGAACACACCGAAACTTTGAACGAGTTTTATGCACGATTAAGAAGCCTAAGCGTAACATGTGAATTCCCAGTGGCGGATAACGAAATCAAAATCCAAATCCTAGTAGGAACAACCTCAGAAAGCCTCAGGAAGAAAATAGTAAAAGAAGCAACAATAACACTCAATGACATCTTGAAATTTGGTCGTGCTGAGGAAGTAATTGAAGGGCAGTGTTATAGTAGGCTATAGCAAGAAACAATGTGTGGCAGGCTGTCAATTATGTACGTTCATGTACGCTCCAGCTAATAAATTAGTTTATGAATAATGAGTTATTATTCAGGCTTCAAGACTAATAAAACATGGTGAAAAAATTCTGGCAAAATATGATGACGTATTTCAAGGTTATGGTGAATTACCAGGGGAAGTAGAGCTAGAAGTTGATACTAGTGTTAAACCTGTTATTCAACCAGCTAGGAGAATTCCGATAAGCTTAAAAAGTGAACTGAAACAAGAATTAGATAAGTTAGAGAGTAAAGGAATCATTGTCAAGGAAGAACAACACACGGATTGGGTAAGCAATATACTGATTGTTAAAAAACCTAAATCTTTTCGTATATGCTTAGACCCTATTCCGTTAAATCAAGCTCTAAAAAGGCCAAACTATCAGTTTACAACCATTGATGAGATTCTACCAGAGCTAGGCAGAGCCAAAGTTTTCTCTGCCGTAGATACTACTAAAGGTTTCTGGCAGTTAAAACTAACAGAAGAAAGCAGCAAATTAACTTGCTTCTGGACTCCATTCGCACGGTACAGATGGCTACGTCTACCATTTGTTATCTCGCCCAGCCCGGAATTGTTCGCGATGAGAATGCAAGAATTAACTCAAGATTTAAAGGGTGTGGAAGTTATGGCTGACGATGTTTTAATCTATGGTTCAGGAGATACTATGGAGGAAGCATTGGTGGATCACAATGAAAATTTACGAAATCTGTTAGAAAGATTCAAGAAAAATAACTGCAAGTTAAATAGATCTAAGTTACAATTATGTCAAACATCTGTAAAATTTTATGGACACATTTTAACAAACGAGGGTCTTAAAGCGGATTTTTCAAAAATTGTAGCAATCCAACAAATGCCGACACCTGTAAACAAATCCGATGTACAACGTTTTTTAGGAGCAATTAATTATTTAAGCCGTTTTATAAAGAATCTTAGTTCGAAATGTGTGCATTTGCGTCAATTAAGTTTAGATAAAACTGATTGGAAATGGACTAAGGCTGAAGAGCTAGAGTTTAATAAACTAAAAGATGCGGTCTCCGATATTAAAACGTTAAAGTATTATGATTGGAATCAACCTCTCATCATGGAATGTGATTCGAGTTCTTTAGGATTAGGAGTAGTTTTATACCAAAATCAACAAGTTGTTGCATATGCATCAAGGGTTCTAACCAAAGCTGAGAAAAATTATGCTATGATAGAGAAAGAACTGTTATCAGTAGTTTTTGGTTGTGTTAGATTTGATCAGATGATTGTGGGTAATGCTAAAGTTACAGTAAAAACAGATCACAAACCGCTTGTTAATATTTTTAAGAAACCATTATTGAAAGCTCCTAAGCGACTACAATTAATGCTCATGATTTTGCAACGTTATAATATCAATGTACAATATGTTAACGGAAAAGAGAATATTGTTGCCGATTTCTTGTCCAGAGCTGCTTTGAATATGGCAGAAAAGGAGTTTCAAAATAAAATGAACAAATTCAATGTATATTTTATTTCATCGAAAGAAACCAAAATTTTTGAAGAAATAAAAAATATAAAATTAATATCAGGTTTAAAAGTTACTGATGAAAGAGTCGAAGCTATTAAAAAAGAAACTTTTAAGGATTTGTCACTACAAAAATTAATTACTGTCATAAACATGGCCAAAACATATTAGGGAAGTACCTGATGAAGTAAAAATTTATTTCAAATTTCAAAATGAATTGGCAATACAAGACGGTTTGGTTTTTAGAGATAACAGAATTCTTATTCCATACAGTTTAAGAAAAGTAATGATCGAGAAAGTGCATGTAAGTCACAGCGGCATTGAGAATACACTAAAATTAGCGAGGCAAAATATTTTCTGGCCGGGAATGAGTGCTGAAATATCTGAAAAGATAAGAAACTGTTCAATTTGTCATAAATATTCAGAATCACAACAAAAATTGCCTATGATGTCACACCAGATACCTCAATATCCATGGCAATTGGTATCAATAGATGTGTTCTTTGTTAAATACAAAGGAAAACAATTACAAGTACTGGTGATGGTAGATCATTACTCTGACTATTTTGAAGTAGATATATTAAATGATCTAACTGGAGGATCAGTTATAAAAATTATGAAACAACATTTTAGTAGATTTGGAGTTCCTGAAACGGTTTACTCAGACTGTGGAACGCATTTTATAAATAAACAAATGCAGGAATTTGCCATAAAGTATCAGTTTCAACATTCTGCATCGTTACCGCACCATCATGAAGGTAATGGCAAGGCAGAATCAGCTGTGAAAATAGCTAAGAAACTCTTTAAGAAAAGTGAAGATTCCGAGGAAGATTTTTACTGGACTCTGTTACATTGAAGGAACACACCGAACAAAATCGGATATAGCCCAGCACAAAGAATGATGTGCCGAACAACGAGAAACGGTGTTCCCTCTGCTGATATCAACTACAAGCCAAGGGTGATAGAAAACATTACAGAAAAAATAACAGATCAGCATAGGAATGCTAAATATCATTACGATAAAAAAGCTAAGTTATTACCGGATTTGCAGATAGGCCAAAACGTGCTCGTGCAAATGAAACCAGACGTTAGTAAAGTGTGGTCGAAAGGCGTTGTGGAAAAGAAGGTTTCAGAAAGGTCGTATTTGGTGAATGTTGAAGATGCAGACTACCGAAGAGATAGGGTTCATATAAAATCATCACCAAAAGTATCGACAGAAATACCATCAGAAACTGTACTATTATAAGATACAACAATGGAGAAATCAAGTTTGAATGATCCTGAACAAACATCTCTAGGTAATAAGAACTCTCAGCAAGACATTAAGATGTCAACTCAGAGTTCAAGTGAAAGAACTGAACCACCTCGAGCAACAGAGGGGGTTTTGCGTCCAAAAAGAAGCGTTCGGCTTCCAGCGAAATTCAAAGATTATTGTTGTAATTAATATCAAATGTTATTATTTGCTAGAAGATAAGTTTGTTGAAAGGTAATTGTGATAGAAGTCACTTGTTTATAACTATGATATTTCATTTGTTTTTTGTTTTAAAGAAGGGATGATGTTATAGTAGGCTATAGCAAGAAACAATGTGTGGCAGGCTGTCAATTATGTACGTTCATGTACGCTCCAGCTAATAAATTAGTTTATGAATAATGAGTTATTATTCAGGCGTCAAGACTAATAAAACAGACAGTTTTGCAGTACTAGCAAAAAAGGAGGAAGTGATGAAGCTTAAATCCTCAAAACCAGGAAACAATCATCAACAGAAGTCATCAAAACCTAACTCACACAAAACATCAAACAAGAAGTGCCAGAACTGTGGTGGCAGTTGGCATCAAAACGGGTTATCAACATGTCCTGCATGTGGACAACTATGTTTCAAATGTGTGAGATCAAACCATTTTGCGAGTGTGTGCAAGCAAAACCACTGGAACAAAAACAAGTAAATAAAAATAGTAACAGAACAACCCAACAGTGATAACGATAGTGACAGCTATATTTTTAACATTAACAAAACAAGTGCTGAACTGCCTAAGGTAACTCTAAATTTGTGCGGTGTTAAAATAAACTTTGTTTTAGATACCGGAACTAGCTCTAACATAATTACCGAAGCTATCTATAAAAGGCTGCACGAACCAGCACCTTTAAAACACACAACAAGTCTGTTTCCATACCAGTCAACACAACGCCTACCAGTCATAGGAAAATTTAGTGCAACAATCTCAAACAAAACTGGTACAAAAACAACCAACAGTCACTTTTATGTACTTGAAGGAAACTCACAATCGCTTCTTAGCTTTAAAACAGCAACCGAACTGGGTTTGATTAGTCTAACATACAACATATCTGCTAATCAGAATGAGTATATGACAAAATTTCCTAGTTTGTTCAAAGGAATAGGAAAGTTAATAGGAAAGCAGGCACATTTGCACATAGACAATACTGTTCAACCAGTGGCACAACCGCATCGAAGAATTCCCTTTCATGTTAGAAAGAAAGTTGAGGAAGAAATAAATCGTTTGCAACAAGCAGACATAATTGAAAATGTAACTGGGCCAACAACTTGGGTATCTCCGATAGTGGTAGTTGCGAAACCACACAAATCTGAAAAAATCGCATCTGTGTGGACATGCGGTTACCCAACACTGCAATTAAACGAGAAAGGCACATCACTCCAACAATAGATCATTTTATCACAGAACTAAACGGTGCGTGCGTTTTTAGCAAATTAGATCTTAACGATGGATACCATCAACTGGAACTTGACCAAGAATCAAGAAATGTGACAACATTCTCAACGCACACAGGTCTCTGGCGCTAAAAGAGATTGAACTTTGGAATAAATTCCGCCGCAGAACTTTTTCAAAACACCATTCGTCAAGTAATAGCTAGCATAAAGGGGGCCATCAATGTCAGTGATGACATCCTAGTTTTCGGACAAAGCAACAACATGATGCAGCACTACATCAAACATTAAAAACACTCCAAAACTGTGGTTTAACCCTGAACACAAGCAAATGCCATTTTGGTATTAAAAAAGTGGTATTCTTTGGGTAGCAACTTAGTGAAAAAGGCATAGCTCCCGATCAAAGAAAAGTTCAAGATTTTGTTAACCTGCAACCACCAACTAACGTGTCCGAGGTAAGGAGTCTTTTGGGCATGATCAATTATTGTGGTCGTTTCATACGCAATTTAGCTCAACTAACAGAGCCACTAAGAGCACTGATTATCAAAGATGCTACTTGGCAATGGGGGTAAGTTGAAGAACAAGCACTTCTAACTTTGAAAGAAAAGCTCTTGAACTTCACCAACAACACCTACTTTGACATCAACAAACACAGTGAACTGTACGTAGATGCTGGGCCAGATGGTCTTGGTGCGATGCTTGCTCAACTGTCGAAGACTTCGGCAGGCTTAATAGCATGTGCAAGCCGTTCCTTAAGCAGCGTAGAGAAACGCTACTGGCAAATAGAACGGGAGATGCTTGCCATCGTATGGGGAGTCAAGCACTTCAAATTATACTTAGAAGGTTCATCGTTTACTATCAAAACTGATCATAAGCCGTTATTATATCTGTTAACAAATCTAAGAAACAACACTTCTATAAGATTGGAAAGACTACGTATAAAACTTCAAGGCTATGATTTCAAAATAGAACACTGTCCAGGTAACAAAAATCCAACAGATTTCTTTTCAAGACACCCCTGTGACAACATAAAAACAAATGATGATGTAGAAGAGCAGGTAAATTACATAGTAAATGGAGCAATACCAAAAACTTTAACAAGAGAATTCTTAGTAAGTGGAATTCAAAAAGACAAGACCTTTCGAAAGCTTAGCGAAGCAATAAATAGCAAAAATGAATCTCTTTGGTCTGATCCCGACGTCAAACGATTTGTACAAATCAGATGGGAACTAGGTGTATCTCAAGATGGAGTGATTACTAGGGGCAACAAGATTATCATACCTAAAAGTTTAGAAGAAAATGTTATTGACCTTGCGCACAGAGGGCACCAAGGCATAACAAAAACAAAAGCACTTCTGCGAGAGAAAGTTTGGTTTCCAGACATAGACAAGATGGTAGAGGCCAAAGTCAAAAGTTGCATTGCTTGTCGTCAAGCAACGACTCGTGAACACACTAGAACACCGATCATTTCCACACCTTTACCGGAAAATGCTTGGGAAGATCTTTGCATGGATTTTGCAGGTCCGTTTCCGAATGGCAAATATGTGATGGTGATCATGGACGAATTCTCTAGATTTCCAGTGGTCGAAATAATCAAATCATTGAAAGCATCCACAATCATTAATCATTTAACTAGAATTTTTTGGAATCCCAACAACTATAAAAACAGACAATGGACCACCATTTAATGGAAGCGAGTTCAAAACATTTTTAAACCTAAAAGGATGCAAACATAGAGCAGTAACACCAGCTTGGCCAGAAGCCAATGGCAATGTTGAAAGGTTTATGAGAACCATTAAAAATACAATACAAGCAGCAGTCATCGAAAATCTTAACTGGGAAAAGGAACTTCATGAATTCTTGATGAACTATAGAGCCACTCCACATTCAATAACAGAAGTACCACCACAATGCGCTTTTTGGAAGACGGGTTAAAACCACTATCCCGATCATGCATTTCTGTCAAAATCTGGAAAATTTTCATGAAATCAATACCTCCCTATACTGAAGCTACAGTGGGATCGAAAATGATTGAACGTGCCGCTTCATACTGATTTGATCTTGTCCGTTTACTACTTAATGTGATCTTGACTAATTCCACTGGCGTGCAATGGTAATTTAAATAGCGCGGGAAATTTAAAAATGGGTGGAGTGTTCTTTATATGACTGTTGGTGTACCATTTTTTTAGCGAAATAATACTGTTAGGGACTTTTAAAGACTTTTCTTGTTGTAAATTACGATTTATGTTAGTAAATTTTTATATTCCAAAAGTTAGCCTATAGGTTAAAAAACAAGACAATTTAATAACACAATTTAATTAATAAAAAAACACCTTTTTCTTGATTGTTGCTTACAATAATTGCTCAATTTAACAATTTAATAACAGTTTAAATTAATAAAAAACACATTTGTCAATAACACAATTTAAATGAATACAAAAACCAAATTCTTTGTAAGATAGTTGTTACAATAACTGCTCGAAATGCCCTCCATCATTGTCTAAACAAACATTGACCCTGCGCTTCATATTTTCAAAAACGGCTACTAACTGTCTCGGTGTGGTTTCATTCACGGCATTTACTATGGCCTCTTGTAACTCCTCAATTGTGTGTAAACGATTTGCGTATACAACATTCGCTTAAGATGGCCAAACATAAAGTAGTCGAGAGGTGTTACGTCGGGCGATCGCGGTGCCCAACAACCTCTACTTATTATTCGTTCATCAAACAATTCCCTTAAAAAGTTCAACGTTGCACCTGCTGTGTGAGCTGTTGCACCATCTTGCTGGAAGAACCCATGCTGCAGTTCGTCATCGTGGAGTTGATCAATAAACGGTCTTAAAAGTAGTCTTTGATAATTGTTAGCATTGATGTTTTCATTAAAAAAAATAGGGCCAATTATTCTTCTTCTCGACATTGCAATCCAAACCCCAATTTTAAGGGGATGCAATGAGGTCTCCCGATATACATGGGGATTTTCAGTTGACCACGTACGATAATTTTGCGAGTTTACGTAGCCACTTAAATGAAACCAGGCTTCATCACTGAAAAATGTTAGATCCAAAATGTCATCATTGTTGAAGTTTTCATTAAACCATGTACAGTATTGTCGACGCTTTCCAAAATCTGCTGGTAGCAACTCTTGCACCACCGACACTTTGTACGGGTGCATATGAAGTATTTTTTTGCAAGCCTTCTGACACGATCCGTATGAAAGACCGGAAACTAACATAGATAAATCAATTACAAAAACATTACCTGCTCATTACCTGTTTGAGCAGATAAACATCTTAACGATTTGTTGGGACTTGCATCCATTCGTTGCTGAGTATCATGTACAGTGTCTTCGATAAGTACAGATGACCTGCCCGTAGACTTTCCTTTGCAGACGCTGCCTGTTTCTTGGTACCGTTGAATAATACGACGAACGTGTTGACTAAAAATTTCATAGTGAACTGCTTCGTTGGGAAAATGCTCTTGGAACTGATTGAAACAGGAGGGATAAGAGTAGGGGAGAGGTGCCATGAAAGGGACAGGCCATGAAAGGGACAGCAGCTGTTACTTCCGTGTTATTTACTTTTATGCTTCGATAAGCTGAGGATAGATGGCACATATTATACAGAATCTCTGATTTGTCGACAGGTTGCGACATATTTGGAAATTTGCTAGTAATTTCATTTTGCGTTTTTGACAGCTGGAAACGTGTGTTTGTATATTATATTAAAATTAATGTGTTTTGTAAAGCTATACAAGGACCAAAGTTTTTGTGCATTTATAATAAGCAAATATATGTCTGCAACGCCCTTGCAAGTTTTTGTTATTGAAAATTAAGGTTGGTATAAAAATTTTGTTATTTTAATTAAAAGTGGACCCTAGCTTTGAAAGGGACAGTTGTAAAGACAATGAAAGGGACACATGTCCCTTTCATAACCTTGTATACTTTTAGTTTTTGTATAGCTAGTTGTGTACTTTTCAGGCTAAAATCTTAAAATATGGATACACCAAGTAGAAAGAGGGTAAGAAAAGATGCGGCAGAAATAGAAAACGCCGTAAAGGAGGTGTTGGAAACTAATAGTTCTGTTAGATCTGTAGCAAAATCGTATGGTATTGCAAAATCCTTCCTTGCTCGATTAGTCAACAAAGCAAAGACATATGAAGATCTAGATAGTTTTGTATATAAACCAAACATTGGCAACCGCAAAATATTTTCTGTAGAAGAGGAAATTGCGCTAGTTGGGTATTTGAAAACCACTTCAAAAATGTCATACGGTTTGACGTATACACAAACACGACAGCTAGCATATGATTATGCTATAAGTTTAGAAAAGGTAATTCCAATAAGTTGGGCACAAAACAAAACAGGGAGTTCTGATTGGATGAAAGGTTTCATGCAACGTCATAAAGATCTCTCTTTGAGGCGTCCAGAAAAAACAAGCTTAGCTCGAGCCACTGCATTTAATATAAATACGGTTGCCTTCTTTTATGATAATTTGCGAAATGTACTGACAAAGTATAAATTTGGGCCTGGTGATATTTATAATGGCGACGAAACTGGATTATGTACCGTGACAGAACTTCCAAATGTTATTGGAGAACGTGGGACCAAACAAATTGGTCAGGCAACATCAGCTGAACGGGGACAGCTAGTGACAATGCTGGCTTTTGTTTCGGCAGCGGGAAATACTGTTCCACCGGTCTTCATATTCCCCCGCGTGCAGTTTAAAGACTTCATGATACAAGATTCTCCCCCAGGAAGTTTAGGGCTAACACACATATCTGGGTGGATGACTTCCAAAAACTTTTTTAAAGCTTTTCAGCATTTTGTCAAACATGTGAAACCAACACAAGATCAGCCAGTGTTATTACTTATGGATAACCATGATAGCCACATCAGTTTAGATGTGGTAATTCATGCACGAGAGAATGGAGTTATCTTACTCACTTTCCCACCTCACTGCAGTCATAGACTGCAGCCGCTTGACGTAGCTGTATTTGGTCCATTTAAAAGCTTTTTCAAAGCGGCTCTAAATGATTGGATGGTTTCTAATGCTGGTAAGACAGCTACCATCTATCACTTGCCAAAATTTGCTACAGCTTCCTATGGAAAATCCTTCACCATAAAAAATATAACATCTGGATTTCAAAAAGCTGGCATCTTTCCATTCAATTCGGAAAACTTCAGTGAAGAAGATTTTTTATCTGCATACGTAACTGATAGACCATTGGAAACTGAAAATGCCACTGAGATAAATACACCAAATGAACCACTTCCAGGTTGTTCTATGACCCCTTCAACAAGTTCTTCCACTTTAGAAAATGCCGATGAAGCTCTGCCAGTCAGTCAAACTACTTTAATTGTTACTACTCCTGAAATGGTTAGACCTTTCCCGAAAGCAGCTGCTCGGAAAGCTAATAGTAACCGCGGAAGAAAACGAGGATCTTCTCGAATATTAACAGACACTCCCGAGAAAAACCAAATAGCAGTAGAACAGCAGCAGAAAGAAGAAAAACTGCGAAAAAAAGCCATAAAGAAACAAAAACAGTTAAAAAGACAATTACTTGCTTTGAGTAGCAGTGAAGAAAGCGATGTTGAAGTACAATATGACGAAAGTGATGCAAACGAAGAGTTGGAGTTCTATCAGGATGAGGAGGTTGAAGACAAAATTGAGGAACTAAAGGAAAATGATTTTATTTTGGTGAAGTTAACAAAAAAGGACATTGTTAAATACGCAGTAGCACAAATTTTAAAACTTGTGGAACATGATGAATTTTCAGTAAAATTTATGGAGAAATCAAAAAAAACTTGTAATTTTAAATTCCCTGAAAAGAAAGACTTGGCAGATGTTAATAAAAAACATATTGTTATGAAATTACCTATGCCATATCAGCATGTTGGTAGTGAACGAGTAAGAGGCTTTTATTCTTTTAGTATTGACCTTTCACAGTTTATTGGACTGATTTAGAATACATTTTCAGGTATATTTTACGATTTTGTTAAGTGTCCCTTTCAATACATTTAGTGACCCTTTCAATACCCATATGGCGATGAAAGGGACAAATGCAACGTGAAACAAAATAATTTTTAATATTGTTGGTTTTTATGTTGTAGTAATTTTAATTACATTATTATGTACTTTAAGGTTTTCTTTATCATACCCCTAGATTATAATTGAATTGTATATTTAGTTTTAAATATATAAGGTTTGAAAGAAAAATGTCCCTTTCATGGCACCTCTCCCCTACCTACTGCCAAACACCATTTTGGTCACGTTCTCCGGATCTAACGTACGCTTTCAAAATAAATTTATCATGCTCTATAAGGCATTCCAGAATGCTGTCAAAGTAAATTCAATATGGCTGCTGCATGGCAGACACAGTCACCATAGCCCACAGAACATAAACCTTTCCATAGCCTATCTGACGTTGTGTGTTATAGGTGTTAAAAGCGTTTTTGGTGTTAATTTTCGTTTTTTGACGAAAAGTTTTGTTTTTTAAAGTAACGATGCCTGCGTTTTGTTGTGTGGTGAAATGTGGCAGTCGCAAAGAACGCGACGACGTGCATTTTTATCGAATACCTGCTGTACTATCTTTCAAACATAAAGTAACTTTAAATGAACTTTCGAAAGTTAGAAGGCAGAAATGGCTTAATGCAATAAAACGAGTGGATTTCACGGAAACAAAATAGAAAAATGCAGTAGGCATTTTATTTCAGGTACTCACCTACTAACTAGAATGTTACTCAGCATATATAAATTATAGGAAAACCTGCAGATTTATTCATTAAAATAATTGTTGAAATTTAAAAATATGCATATCACTCAAAGATTGTGTCGTAATCTTTAAAATGATATATACAATCTACATAAAATTTTGTAACATTTGTAACAATAATTAAATAGGTAGTTAATTTTTTTATTTAAGTAAACCATATGTACAAAAAATAAAATCTTTTTTTCTATATATACATATTTAAAGTTAAATAAACAAACATGATAACAATAAGTCGTCCTTTTATTTATTTTAATACAAAAGTGTTGTCCTTCACTTAATAAACTTTCCGCAACTGAACTAGTCATCACCATGAAGTAGAGTAAAAAGCGCACTATTAAAATTAACCCTACAATCTTCACATAGCCAACAAGTTTCTGGATCTACAACATCAGCTAAACCAACACAGTCTAAGTGAAACCACTGTAATTCACAGCTATCATTATCGCATTATCAAATGCAGTTACTACTGGATACGCATCAATATTGGTGTTAAACTCGTGTTCATCAAGAGCATAGGGATCCACGTTGTTTATTAACTTAATTTTTTCGTTGTATCGTTCTGCTACATCAGTACCTACACTTTCTAGGCTTAACAAATACGCACTTTTTCTTTCTACAGCCAAATTTTGAATATAAAAGCAATACTAACGTTACACGTGTACAAAAAAATCCTAAACAATGTAGCACGTCAACACTTCGCCATACACAGAACGGAAACAGCTGACGATGTCTGCCATGCAGACGCCATTTTTAAAGAGCTGAGGTCACGTGTTCTAGAATACCTTATTGTAAACACCATATTAACCTAAAATTACACACCTGTTATCATCCTCATTTAAAATAAACTTTGTAATTTTACTGTTTTACCCAATAAAGGGAACGAATACAAACTTTGAGTTTTGAAAAAAACTGTTATAACGTGGGGATTACAAAAACGAGAACAATAACACAAAAGAAAACAATAACTGTCATTATTACGACATTTGACAGGTAGAATGCGCGTACGCTAATGGATTCCAGGGATGTAAGTATTGATAAACAACAGGTTCAGCATCACGGACGGATTGGCCCGCCGGGACTCTCCTAATGATTTTAGTTTGTCTTCGACCTGAACTGAAGTAACTTACCTATAAGTGGATTATTTCCAATAGTTATTCAGGTTATTGCTAAGAGATATAGGTTTGGTGTATTATTTTAAAAAATTGCACAATTTTCCTTTTTTGCTAATGTTATTAGGCCGTGTAGTTTTTTAACATAATTACCGTTGCCATGATATAGTACCGGGTGTCCCAGAAGTTACTGACCCATTTTAATTGCAAATATCTCCGAACTCAGAGGCGATAGAGAGATGCGGTTCTCACTGAACAATTTCTTTTTAAAAAAAGTTTTTTTGGTATAAATATTTATTCAGTAAAGTCTTATATAGGGTGTTTTCAAGAAAAGGTCTTTTTCAATTGCAAATATTGTGGATTTTTTAAATGCAACACCCTGTATATTTTGATACTATCTGAAAGGTGAACTCTTCCTCTTTCCGAAAATGTACAATTTGTTGCAGTTGAATTTAAAAATGAGTGAGTTATTTGGTTTTTAAGGATAGTCGTTCATTAGGTACACATTTCTAATCCATGTTGATCCTTAATAAGTTTTGACATTAGAAATCCTACTACCTATTTGTAGAAAATAACAAGACAAAATTGAAAGATGAATACCTAATTTTAATAAAAATTAACATTCTAAATTAGCTACATTAATAAAAATCTTTAAGATGTTCCAAGTGTTGTCCATTTTGGTCTATACATTTTTGCAACCTGAACAAGAAATTGTAAAAAGATTTTTGCAACATTTCCGGGGTAATTTCTTGAAATGTTCGGACAATGTTACATCACAGTTGTTCCAGAGTCTCTGGTATAGGATTATAACATCTATCTTTGATAAAAGACCATATAAAAAAGTCTGGAATCGTCAGATCTGGTGAGTGGGCAGGCCACTCAATTGATCCGGCTCTCCCAATCAAGTGAATAGGGTGGCGGCTCACCATTCTGCTGAACGTAAAACTATTGTACATTTTCGGAATGAGGAAGAGTTCACCTTTCACATAGTATCAAAATATACAAGATGTTCCATTAAAAAAATCCACGATATTTGCAACTGAAAAAAACCGTTTTTTTGAAACACCCAATATAAGACTTTACTGAATAAACATTTATTTCAAAAAAAACTTTTTTAAAAAGAAATTGTTCAGTGAAAACCGCATCTCTCTATCGCCTCTTAGTTCGGAGATATTTGCAGTTAAAATAGGTCAGTAACTTCTGGGACACCCGGTATTATAACTCTATTGTGTTTAATTGCTGGTCATGTTACTATAGTAGTTGCTAGTAGAAAACACACTGCGCCAAGGAGATGCCGTTGCCCGCCACTGTTATGTGAAACTGGTCTAAATCCGCACCTGATTTTTACTCTTAAATATTTTAAAATTAAAAATCAAGTTTATTTAATAACTTAAATGTGAATTATAACAGCTAAAAACAAATATTGCATTAAAAATGTATATCTGGAAATTTTCATTCCGACTCTGGCATTCGGTACTAATATCGTTGTAGGTCCTTAGGATATACGTATAAAAAGTGAGGTTACATTTCGAATTCTAAAGATAACAAATTTAGTCCAGTTAATTGATATAAGCTTATCAATCATGGCACTCTTACCGCCTGATCCACTATTTTGCCTCAAAAGTGATATGGGATATGTACATAACATGTGTTTTGTATCAAAACAGCCCAACAGGATTGATCTGCTAGCAGCCACGGAAACTGGTTTTATATATTTTTGGGATTTACAAGTATATATTTTTAATAATGCCAATTTCATTTTTCTTTAATTAATGTATTAAATGTTACAGACTAATCGTGTTCGAAACAAGCAGAAAGTAGGTACCTCATTACAAGCGATTCATTGTACTGGAGAGAATCTGATTACTCAAGAAAAAAGCGGAGTTGTTAAGTTATGGAGTATTCAGAATGAGACTAATTATGAATTTATAAAAGATCATCAATGTAGTGGTGGTTATTGTCGAAGTATACTCGTTGATGACGCAATACTTCTTCCACAAACCAGCAGCTCGCTCGATTTAGTCGAATTAAAAACTATGAACTCAATACGTACATTTAAACCTTCTCAAGAAAATTTAGGATATGCAATGTCTTTACAAAAATTAGAAGTAAGTGGTAGGAGTTATATATTAGCAGGCTATGAAACCGGTGATATAATTTTATGGGACTATCTAACAGCTAAGCAATGCAGCCACTTACGATTTCGTGAATGTATAACTTCTTTAACTTTCGATTCTGCAACTGGAAGAGGAATATGTGGAAATTCCTCAAACGTTCTTCAAGTGTTTGTAATTGACAAAGACATTAATATGAAGTTGAAATGTGAAATTTCTATTACAAACGAAGGTTGTAATATTGTAAAAATTCGACCTGATCGTAAAATATTTGTAAGTGGCGGATGGGACGGTCGACTGCGATTATTTTCATGGAAAAGCTTACGATTACTTGTTGTTTTAAATGAACACAAAAAGTCACTTACGGATGTACAGTTCTCACCTGGAATTGTTCATTGCTGGAACTCAAATGTTATGGCTGCTAGTAGTGCAGATGGTCTTATTTCCCTATGGAATTTGTACAACTAACTGTGATATTCAATACTCGGAGATAAAAATTATTACACCTATTTTTTTTAACAAAAGCTTATTGCAGTTTAATTTTTTATCTAAACGTGTTTTGTACCACCAAGTAGTTCAAACAATTGTTAATTTTTGTTTATTCTTAAAAAAAATAAATGAATTGCCATTCATGTAGAAGTATTTTATTTACCATACAAAAATGTCTGATTTTTTACTTTTCTGTACTTTCAACATAGAGAAGTAATTTCATGCAAATATTCGATATTTTGACGGAAAAACGTGTGAACCTCTTGAGAATCCAAATAACCTTTTTAAAAAGTGTTTGTGGGTGGATATCTGCCCTCCATAACTCCCAAATGATGGTCCAACTTTGAGCTTTGAGCTTCATAATGTTTGGGTAAACCGATAATTCATTGGGGAAATAAGCTTTTAAAAAATCCTAAATCGGAAGCCAAAGTTAATGTTTTTTTAGTGAATTATTTAAATCTGAAAGTGGAATCTGATAGAAGACCTCAAACCACATTAAATGTTTTTATTCCGAACTTTCTAACTTCAAAATGGCGCCCAGTACGATTTTTTTACCCTTTAGCACCTTATGCAAGAACAAGGTGACAGATCGGGTTTAGATTTTTTACTGTAATAGTCTTATTCAGGCACAATGTTATGGTGTCAAAATTTTTTTGAAGTTGAAAATTATTCAAAATTTTGAAAATTTTTCAAAACACTAGTGATCATAAACGGGCTACACGATTTTTTTTTAAATTTTGTGAGTTCATAGACCCATAGATGAGCTACAATTTAGTTCATGTCCCAGTTCGCTAGTTTCTCTGTTAACACCTACGAAGTTTTACAAATCGAAAATTTCTACGCCTTAATTTCATAAACGGCAATGGTGTTCCGTGGGTTCAAAATTTGGCTAAGCAATGGCAAATGCAAAAATATTAAATAATTTAACACTTAGATTAATAAACTAAAAAAATGTTTATTTTTTAAATTTAGCTCCTTATCCTTATCAAATATCAAGAAACAACAAAACAAAATGACCTTCTCTATACTATACAGGAAGAATTTATTTTCTGAATAAAAGGTCGATTCTATTTTCTTTGAAAATTTTTTGCTCAAGTAGAAATCCAATGAAATTAGTTAATTTGAGGTCATCTGATTGAACACAACCAATCAGAACAACATTGTACTGAAAACAGATTCCATGGGCTGTTTTCACTCTATTACGTTGCTATGGATACATTTTGATTTATTTCGATTTTGACGTTTCAAATATTAATTAATTTAAAAATGTCACGATTTGGTTGTAATACTAACGAGAAGATTTATGAAATTATCGAATCAAATATACCAAAAAATACTGTTTACAGTAAAAAATTTGTATAATTAGCAAAAAATTTTCTATCCGAATAACCCTCGAACATTGATAAATGCTCAAAAATTTTATAACAACTTTCTCAAGCTTGTTGCTTATAGGCAACAGACCTCGGTCTGTTTCCAAGCAACATGCTTTCGAAATCTGTTATAAAAATTTTTCGAACAATTATCAATGTTATTACTACTAATAACTAACTTCAGTGCAAATATTCGATATATGTATATAAACTATGGGAAGCCGGGAACAGGCGCGCGTATTTAGTGGTTACTGCGACGTGATTTTCCTACTATTCCTTTGCATCTGATCGTTGTACTCTTTACCAATGGGCATGCAGAGGTATTACTAACAACAAATTAAAAAAACACTATTTTGGGTTCCTGGAGGTCCAAAACAAATATTTCCGTCAAAATCTGGATTTTGAACATTTTTCATGAAATCAGTACCTACTTCCCCATACTAAAAGTATAAAAATGTAAAAAGTTTATACTATTATTTTTATATGAAAGCTTTAGTGTCATGCAGTATGTTTTTACAGTATTTCTGTTATACATCTTTCATCATTCAGCTGAAAGATGAACTAAGAACATAATAGGCTAGAGGCCACGCACAGGAAAAAGAAGTGTCGACAGACCTAAAACATGACGGTCCGATGATATTTCCGGAACAGCAGGGAAAGACTGGAAACGAAAAAAGACAGACAAAAATGAAAACAATTGGGAGAGACCTTCATCCTGCAGTAAACCAATATAGGTTGATGAGGAGGACTGGTATATAGCTATGCTCTCAGTACAGTGGTAAGAGTAGGGGGAGTATGCAGGGTATTCAAGTGAGGAATAAAATTCGTATTTCTGTAGGGAGTTGGTTTTTGAAAAAATGCTTGGACACTTAAATTGATTTAAATATAACTGCATCTTTATGTAATATCTTTTGTTTACCAACGTCAACCTCCGCACCCCCAGCCACCATGACTTTGTGTTGGCTCATTGCATTTGGCAAGCAAACTGGCATTAATAGTATATTACCTACCAAGTATAGAAAAGTGAAATTTTACTTGACGAGTTTGGCAAGTTTGAGTAAGAGCGATAGCGAGTACTTAAATGACATACGAATCAAGTACAATCACTTTTCATACATGGTGCGTATGATATTTTTTCATATTTTTATTAAATTTTGAAAATTTTTAATAATTAATTATTTAGCCTTTTTAATTTTGACATTTGTCATTTTGCAAATTTGTTGATTAAGTAGTATAGCAACATCTGATAGCATTGCCAATAAGATGAAAACGTCAAAAAAGATATTTGGTCAAACACAACCAGAAGCAATCGGAGAAGGTAGTTTAGAAATCGCATTGGACCAAACCAGTTTTCAACAACAGGTTGGTGTAGTAAGATCAGGCAATGTAACATTTTCCCATTTAAATAATTGTGTTTTTAAAATTTATAACAGTAACACCATGTAAATAAGCATTGTGTTTTAATGACAGTCACGTTACTATGCAGTAATGGTTGCTATGCTGTAAAGTGGCCCATTACTGTACGATTTTGATAACAGTGATATGTCACATTACTGTCAAAAATGCGAAAAATCAATCAATAATTTATATACAAAATGACATGAGCCACCTTATAAATTATTTTTATGGCTTTAGTTACTTGATATTAGCGTCTTAATAAAATAGTTATTTATTGTACAAGATGATAAAATTGCACTTTATCTTCGAGAGCGATTTTAGCGTCGAGGCGTTAGCCGAGACGCTAATAAGCATCGAGAAGATAATGAAATTTTATCGTCGTGTGGAATACAACATTTTTTTCTATAGCAATTGTTAAAGAAGACCAAAAAATGAAGAAAAATCAATGATAAATTTAATTTAAAAGTGTCAGGAAAAAAACAGTTTCACGAAAAAATGAGTAGGTGGCTTTAATAACTTTTTGGTTGCTATAGAGTATTTAATGTAGAAAAAAAAATAAAATACTTTATCTATCCTTGCTGTTAAAGTACTACTTTATCTACCCTTGATGGTAAAGTGCTACTTTTCCCTCTAATTTTAGTTAATAATAGCACGTTTTAACAGTTGCTATAGAAAAAAAAAATGAAAATAGTGCATTTTTTTCTTCAATCGCTATAACTTCAAAACCAACGATTTCAGTTCATTTATGATGGTAGATTTGAATGCAGTTTTTTGCAAGCTTTCCAACGAGCCCACACAAAGTATAGGTCGCTATTTAAAAAAATTAAGTCAAGGTGACTGGGGGTGAGGAGGTTGACTGAAAATAAAAAATATCACATAATGATGCAGTTATATTTAAATCAATTTAAGTGTCCGAGGATTTTTCAAAAACCAACGTGCTACAAAAATACGAATTTTATTCCATACTTTTGAATAACCCTGTATGAATATATGATAAGTAACAATAATATCTAAAGCATAGGAAAATCCAGGCAAAGTGCTTTACTCATTTTTTTAATGTGATGTGTAAATACTTTTAAGAATGTCCCAAACAGTTAAAATTTTCACATAAGGTGTGCACTAGGGTGGACCGAAAAAATTAATTTTTGAAATTGAAAATGCCTGTGTGTGCAAAAGTTGCCTATTCGGTTCATAATTAACTGTGCAAAAAGTCAGCACTCTAGGTGAACATCTTCAGGTGCCTAGATGGCACTAATATTTTCAAAATTGGTGCAGATACAGTAGTATCATGTGAAATTCAATTGTCCTGTTATATTTTTTATATTAAGAATAGAAAACAATTACGCTCTTCATACCATGCTTAGGGCAGCGGGTTTCCATTTTCAGTAGGGGGCAAGGCGGAAATTTTATAACCACCGACAGTAAAAATACCTGTCTTTTGGATAGCCTTATTGAAATTCCAGGGAGTTCCGTCACAAACTCCCTGTCGACGTTAGGACTCTCAGATCTACGAGGACAAGATTTCACAAATTTAGCTGAAGCCTGCGACCGGACAGGTCCGCTTCACTTATAGCAAATGCTGTTCTGCAAGACTTAGGCGTTGTAAGTAAGGAAGACCTCTCGAGGATACTAAATTAGGGGTGTTCGTTAACTGTTTTTTGTTATCGATAACTTTTTGCGAAAAAATATCGATAATTATCGATATATCGATAACTTATTGATATATCGATCTTATTGATATATCGATAACTTATCGATATAACGGTAACTGATCAATAACTTATCGATAACTTGTCGATAAATTATCGATAGCTTATCGATAACTTATCGATAAATTATCGATAACTTATTAATAACTTATGGATAACTTATCGATAACTTATTATCGATAACTTATGAATGATTTATTGATATCTTATCAATAACATATCGGTAACATATCGACAACTTATCGATAAGTTGTCGATAACAGATCGACAACATACTGATAATTTATCGATAATGGTGCGGTGAATCTTTGCGAACCTGGATTTTGCGCAGCAGTTCCTAGTTCCTGTTCAATGTAAACTATAAATTATAAAAAAACACATTAGTAATGCGTTTTCACTCTTTCTCGTGGTGCTATTGTATCTAGTCATTTTACTCTTAAATGCTGATCCAGCCCCAGCGCAAGTGTCTGTTGTGTAAACTGTTTAGTTTCTAAGTTAGAGTTTAAATTGTTTTGTCTTTTCACAGAAAAATTTTTTTTATTAATTGCTTGACTTATAATCAGCGGTTGAATCCTACAAACTTTTTGATTATAGTTTTTTTTTAACTTTTTTCTTCTGTTTTTTGTTACTTATCGACAAGTTACCGGTAAGTTATCGATAAGTTACCGATAAGCTATCGATAAGTTATGGATAAGTTATCGATAAATTGTCGATGAGTTATCGATAAATTATCGATAAGTTATCGTTACGTTATCGATAAGTTATCGTTAAGTTATGGATAAGTTATCGATAAGTTTTCGATATATCGATAACTAAAAATTTTGTTATCGTTATTCGATATATCGATAACTTATCGATATATCGATAACTTTGAACACCCCTATACTAAATCGCAGCAAGTTGAGAAGAGAACGGAGAAAGCGTCGATTGGATCTGCAGAGTGGTTCTAAGTCGAACCTAACTGTAATGGGGATTTATTTCGACGGGAGAAAAGACAGGACCCTAATTATAGAGAAAAAGGGTACTCGATATCACAGAATATTCATTGTCGAAGAGTATGTTGTTTTAATTTCGGAACCTACGTCAAGCTACCTGGGGCATGTGATTGCTACTTCAGGCAGTGCAAAGAGCGTGAAAACAAGTATTTTCGCTTTTCTAGAAGGCTTCTTAGGAACCAAAGTGCAAGAGATTTTAGTTATTGGCTGTGATGGGACCGTTGTCAATATTGGACTTAAAAATGGGCATTCAGTGCAATGGTGTATTTGTTTACTGCGTGGTAATGAGCTGCCTCTTCGGTATTTCATTCAGAGTTTAGATGGCAAGACCAGTGATTGATTTTCCGGAGTTATCGGCAAATCTCTTGCGTTGTGTCAGGACATGCCAATAGGAAACTGCGAGAAAATAGATGGAGAGCTGCCTGCATTTGATACTAGTGATGCAAGTACTGACCAGAAATACCTCTACGAGATGTGCGTAGCGATTAAGGAAGGTGAGATATCATTAAATTTGGCTAATCGTGATCCAGGAAAAATGGCACATTCAAGGTGGCTGACTACAGCAAATAGGGTTCTGAGATTGTATGTGGCCTCAGAAACCCCTTCAAGCGAACTTAAAATGATAACGGACTATATTGTTAAAGCATATGACCCTAGCTGGTTCGAAATAAAAAAGAAACCCTCCTGTGCAGAAGGCTCTAAACACCTATTTAATCTAATCAAAAAATCTCGATATTTACCAGAACCAATAAAGAATATTGTAGATCCAGTTATACAAAGAAATGCATACTTTGGCCACCCAGAGAACATTTTGCTAGCTATGTTGGGGGATGACCAAAAGCATATTCGTGAACTTGGATTGAGGCGAATTTTGAAATGCAGGAGAAGCCAAAAGACTGGAATTAGGGAATTCAAAATACCTAAACCAGATTTCAAAGCAGAAAACTATACAGACCTCATTGACTGGCAGTCAGTTCTCCTGACTGAACCACTTTTAACGAAGAATATACCTGATGATGTTTTGCAAGACATGATTTCGAGTTTTCCTGATAAATTGATATTTTGAAATATCCTCCATCACACACAAGCCGTCGAACGGTGCATCAGGTTGGTGTACTGAAGCTTCTACCTTAGTTTCGGGAACACAGGCAAGGGATGGTGTGAAAATTACTTAAAGTTGGTACAAAACAACAATTTCTACAGTCAATGGACAAATAATTATTTATAATATTTTTATTTATAATATTTCACTTAGAATACACCATTTCAACTTAAATTTTTTTGAATGAATATAGGCACCTGAAGGTGACATTTGTTTGAACCGAAACTTTGCAAAATTGCTTAGCTTACCTAAAGGCAACTTTCTGGCATACAGATTATGTCGTTTACAGTACTTCATTTTTTGTCACCAATAGAGTCGATCCACCCTAGTGTGCACATCACCCTTAAATTAAAAATAAAACCTTTAAAAGATTTATATACGAAATAAACTATACAATCTGCGATATAAACAAATATTTGATGAAAAAACGCCGGCACCGTGACTCGGCTGTGAATGTGAGTACAGCGTTGGCAGGCACAGCTATGTGCACACTGTCTTAACAATTACACAAAAAATTAAATAGGTACTGGAGAATAAAAATATGATCACATCAAACCGGTTTAATGTCTTCAGCCAGCTTCCTCCTGCCCAACTTGACTATAAACTTATAAACTCAGAAAGCAGTGCAACATATTGAACTTTAACCTATCCACGAACTTGAGTAGCTTAAACTTAATAATATTCATACCTACGGGTAAGAGGTAAAGTCATGTATGAGTACCTATGCAGCAATCCTTCTATTGGTAATATTTAAAAAAAAAATGCGAATGAAATATTTAAAAAAATGCATTTCATGTTTTACAAAATATGGGGATCTAATATTTTAAATTTTTTTAGAAATATGGGGCATCATGTTTTCAAAAATATTCCATGGGAGATTTTTAAAAATATGTGAATCGAGAGTAATGAGAATCGTTCTGTTGCTCACTGACTACCAGTCATGTTGTCCATACCAACACGATTGAGTTTGCTAGTGAAAGATATTCTGATATTTAGAATTGTTGTTATACCCATATTACTAACCAGAATAAAAAATAAAACATTGCTATAAAGAGATGGGATACGATTTTCAAAAATAAACCTTTCAAAGATTACTGAACTAACTCGTTAACGAATATTTATCTCCCTAACCAGCCGTAATTCCTTACTGTACACTGCCTTAATAAGACCGAGCTCTCGACCAATCAGCGTCGAGGGGGCGTGGTCGGAACAACGAATTTGGACATGACAGAAACCTCTTTTTCTCTTAGCACTACAACCACAATCTATCTCACTCTCTCACATGACAGTGGGGTGAAAAGAAAATCACCTATTCTAACATTATTTAATAGAAGAACTAAAATTTCACAATAATCTAATATTTTAATTTTTTTTAGAAATATGCGGCATCATGTTTTCAAAAATATCCCATGGGAAATTTTTTAAATACATGAATGCGATATTTTTAAAAATATGTGAATCGAGAGTAATGAGAACCGTTCTGTTGCTCACTGACTACCAGTCATGTTGTCCATACCAACACGATTGAGTTTGCTAGTGAAAGATATTCTGATATTTAGAATTGTTGTTATACCCATATTACTAACCAGAATAAAAAATAAAACATTGCTATAAAGAGATGGGATACGATTTTCAAAAATAAACCTTTCAAAGATTACTGAACTAACTCGTTAACGAATATTTATCTCCCTAACCAGCCGTAATTCCTTACTGTACAGTGCCTTAATAAGACCGAGCTCTCGACCAATCAGCGTCGAGGGGGCGTGGTCACAACAACGAATTTGGACATGACAGAAACCTCTTTTTCTCTTAGCACTACAACCACAATCTATCTCACTCTCTCACATGACAGTGGGGTGAAAAGAAAATCACCTATTCTAACATTATTTAATAGAAGAACTAAAATTTCACCATAATCTAATATTTTAATTTTTTTTAGAAATATGCGGCATCATGTTTTCAAAAATATCCCATGGGAAATTTTTTAAATACATGAATGCGATATTTTTAAAAATATGTGAATCGAGAGTAATGAGAACCGTTCTGTTGCTTTACTGACTACCAGTCATGTTGCCCATACTAACATGATTGAGTTTGCTAATGAAAGATATTCTGATATTTAGAATTGTCGTTATACCCATATTACTAACCAGAATAAAAAATTAAACATTGCTATAAAGAGATGGGATACGATTTTCAAAAATAAACCTTTCAAAGATTACTGAACTAACTCGTTAACGAATATTTATCTCCCTAACCAGCCGTAATTCCTTACTGTACACTGCCTTAATAAGACCGAGCTCTCGACCAATCAGCGTCGAGGGGGCGTGGTCACAACAACGAATTTGGACATGACAGAAACCTCTTTTTCTCTTAGCACTACAACCACAATCTATCTCTCTCTCACATGACAGTGGGTTGAAAAGAAAATCACCTATTCTAACATTATTTAATAGAAGAACTAAAATTTCACCCACTGGTGATTTTTCTTATTATGTAGACATTGCTATGTAATTTGTTGGCAATGCTAGGCAACAAAACCGCATATAAACAACATAGCCATTTGTTCGGTCAAGTAAGTTGATTTTCAGGATCAAACATAAGCTTCCCACCCAAAAATCAATACCCAAGAATCTGCTTCAGAATCAAACATTACCTTCTGGTTGAAGGCAAAATAACCAAGCATGCTTCACTTACAGCCCTTGTTTTGGGAACCAAAACAGTGACTGCATCCACCATAGACAACTGCTGCCTGTCAGCACATTACGAATTGTTCTCATGATTATCCATAAGAGAACGTGTTTTGCAAATTAATTTTCTTCCTTCTGTTCAAATAAATTAACTGTTTTTTAAAACTGTTCCTGTATTAATCCGTTTAATTTTATAAATGTCCAAATTTTGTAATACATAAAACATTCAGACATTTAAGAGGTGTTAAATAATTTATAACAAATATATGACAAGATTTCAAAATGGAAATACAAAAATTTACTTCAGCACAAAAAAACAAGTTAAAACTTCACAGTAAAGAAACACACATCTTAGTTAAATAATGTATTTTTTTATCTTGATAATACCTACTTTACAATACAATTTTATGTATATTAGTCTAGTACAATGGTATATAACTATTACTTTTTTCTCTACCAAGTAAATGGAAAATCTATCAAACTTACAAATGTAACCAATTTGTATAGCTGTTTATAAGTTACTAGTGGATTCCATTTGTATTCCACAGAAAGCTTGTAATATGGAATAGTAGTATGTGTAGCATGTCTTGTAGCTGGAGTTTGTTGATAGACCATAATAGCGAAATCTTTTCATCTCGGCAATTAAATTTTGCTGTTACCTCTGTCAGGGATGGTAATATCAAAAGTGCAAAGTCCTTGAAGAAAGTCACTTTTTGGAATTTAATAGACTTCCTGCACGATCTTTGAACTTTTTCACATTTTAAAATCATGGATATCGCTTATATAATGCCCATTTTATTGCTAAATTAATATATGCATAAATGTAAAGGAACTTTAGTTATTTAATGTTGGCATTTGCATACATCGAGGTCGTGTTATTTGTTTATATATTTTCTTGCAAGTACATAATATAAAATTTTAAAATTAATAGACAATTCAAAATAACAGATCAAAAATGTAGAAATAAAATAATATATTATTTTATAAAAAATATAACAAAAAAAAAACATTTAGGAGAACAAATTAGCTACAAAGTATTTAGAGTGTGCAGTGATGTGAAACTTTTTAATTCAAAAACCTTTCAAATTTAATTATTATGAATAGTTAAATATTAAAATTTAAAGAATGTATAAAAATGTAAGTCTTATAAATATACTAAAACTTGTTTTAAATTTCGTAGAGATAAATTAAAAGAAAACCTCAAGTATTTTACAATTTAAAAAAACATTACCCTTTTAGAATTTTGTGCCCCTATAACTTAGAAACATTTTTGAAAGGTATAAAGTCCTAAAAACCATAAATCAACAGAAATATCTTTAAACTTTTCGTGGCATAAACAATAAACTACTCAAATTTTTAAATACATAAAATCTTAATTGCCATGAAAATGTATCAAAATGTTACAAAATTCAAAATTACATTACACTGCCAAGAGAAACTTCTAAATAGTATTCAAAAAATTCTAACTATTTAAGTTTAATAATACAACAATTTTGAATCGCAAAATGTGAATATACATACTATAGGGTGAGCCAACAAGACTGCAGTGGTGGTCGATACCTCCTTTACTATTTAAAATACAATAAAAATTTTCAAATAAAAGTTGTACGAGATCAAGAGGACCATATAGTAAAATTATTTTCAATTATACACGACGTTCCCTATAAGAGTGGCATACCAAACATATTTTTTTTATAAATAGAACTCCCTGTGTGTTTTTGCATATTATTATTTATGTATTGTAAATACAACAATTTTTAACTTCGACAGGTTTTTTATAAAGCTAAAATGAAAACCTTTTGAATTCAAGAACTGTTTTATTTAAAATACATTAATATGAACTTCAACGAAGTAAAGCTAGAACTTATTAATAAAATATTATTATTTGTCTTTTGAATGTGTTATTTTTGAAAGTCCGTTGCGGTGTTGCCAAGTTATTCAATTGTTTTTTGAAAAATTAAGACATTTGCGGACCTCATTGATAAAATCTGCATGAGTCGTATTATCACAGAATAAACAAATGTTTTCTGTCAAGACCATGTACTGTCCTCCAGATATTTTAAAGTTAAATATGGTCTGTTGCAATGAGGCAAAAATTTTTAACTATGTTTCGTATCCCAATTTAAAAAAAAAACCTGTATTTTTTTAGATAGTTGGTTCAAGCTTTTTGCGCTCTATAAATATCATTACCAATAGTTATATCCAACAACAACTGTTCGATTTTGAATAAATGTTTTACATGTTCATAATTGTTTCCTGCAAAAACACAAAAAACAGATGTGAATGCCTCCTATGATATCTGGATTTTTCTAAATTACCTGTTTTTTCCTTAGAATCTAATTTTCTCGAAAACCATTGGTTTCATAATTTTAAATTTTAAAAAGACAAAGTGAAAAAGCTCTATCCAACTATGTAAAAAATACAGGGTGTTCTATTTAAAACGGGTTAAAACACATCAGATAGATATGTTTGCAAGTTATAACGAATGCCCTGTAAAACCAAATTCAACTTTAAAATGTCTGGAAGATAGTACATGGTCTTGCTAACATTTACAAGAAACAGCTTTGTTTAATTTTTGGAACCACAGCTAGTGCAAATACATGTTCAGAAATAAAATTAAAAGGTAAATATAAAATGCAAAAATATGCAGTGTTCTATTAAAAAATATCAGTTTGATATGCCACTCTCTGCAGTTCTTTTGGTTCCCTGCAACTTTTATTTGAAATTGTTTTCTGTATTTTAAATAATAAAAGAGATTAACGACTTCATTGACCTTGTTAACTCGCCCTGTATAATATTCAAAAGATATTCATAACAATTCATAATTTTAAAGATATAGCAAAACATTCCCGAAAGTTCAATAAAGCAAAAAAATTCATTTTTATTTCATAAATTCTCACATTCTAAAAATTTGTTGAATTATTATTATTATTACTGGAATTCACATCACTACACTAACAAACGTTACAACACCATCAACACAAATGTTTCATATCAACAAGAAAAGGTATATCTATTACCTGATGGCGAGTGCAAGAAAATCCTAAAGCACTCCACCAATTTCATATCAATAATTATATTGTCCTTGATAAGTTTGCGGGTTAACTGGTTTGAGTTTCAAAAATTGCTACATTTAGATACAAATTGATAAATTCGTGTATTTTTTTTACACTTAGAAATAAATGTGAGCACTTTAATACCCTTAATACAGTCCCAATGTTCTAGCCTACGATTCCATCACAGCATACTGTAAATCGTTATATGATTAAATAACTTTCGTCTTTGACCACGAATCTAACATTTCCCCAACCCTTTTCTCTATTACTTTTTGTAGGTAGCAATTTTGACTAGTGTTCTTCTTTCTCAGGAATAAAAATATAAATACATCTTAAACTTTTTAAAAAATCACAGAAATTACTTCCACTTTTTCTGGACGTTATACAAGGTGTCTCTAAAACTTAAAAAAAAGTGTATATAAAGATTTCAATTAAAAATTGCTAAAAAGATCAGATTTACATTTCTCTTGTTAAAAGTTTTCTTTTTCCTTGTGAGATCCACAAATGGCCCCACAACACCAAAACAAACGCAACAGTGCACTTCACTGAAAATTTACTATGTGCACGAAGAAAACCCCGAATTGTACTAGAAAATATTTACAAAAAAAAAACATTTCTTATACACTCCTAAAAATAACTATGTATAATAGCCTACTGCAACTTACAACAAATATAATACAAAATTTTACAACAAAATAATACACGTAAAGGGAAACCTAATTGCTAGATGCTGTGATTTGTTGTGGGTTAGTATTCGCAGTCTGGGAGCTAGCATGTTTGCATTGATCAGGGATCTCACCACAGTCTCTACGTAATTTGATGTAACAAGACGTGCAGACACGTACTGGACTGTATAGCTGCTCTGAGGGTAAAGGAGTGCTGTTTTCTGAACAGTCGGCACAGAAAATTCTTCCACAATTTCTGCAAAAAACACTTCAGATAACTCTATAGAAATGTCTTCGAAGCAATCTTGGCATGATGTAAATTTCAGAGTGGCCATTCAACTTTTTTTTAAATGGTTTTACATTAAAAGTTATTGTGTAGTTTACAACAAAGGGTTACAGCATAACCCCTTACCAGCTGAATCGAGTCAGTCAAAACAAGACCTGATTTGTAGGGACAACAATAAACAACATTTTCAACATGTATTGTGATATTTAACTTGTTTTTTAGTTATTTTATTTATTATTGTTAGTAAAGTTGCTATCGTTCAGCAATTAAAAAAAACAACTTGTTCTGGACATTTTATTTCTTTAATTGTAGGATTTAAATACATTTAAGTGGTTTTTAATTTTTTCACCGAGGCTTGCACTGCACATTAGGGTGCAGCGTTGAGTATTGGATTTCGACTTTTTTTTTAATATAAAGACACAATACCAGTCAAAAACAGGGATTTGCGTAAACAAAACGATTATGTTTTTTTATTTTACGAAAAAAAAATCCTTCCACCCCCGCAACCCCTTTGAAATAAATTTTAAAAAAAAAGCTTAATTTTCAAACACAATAGGGCTCAAAGCATAAAGTAGATTTCAATAATGATTTTTGATAGTTACAATTTTTGTGTAAGATATCATTTGCCACCCCCGCAAAATTAAAAAAAATATATTTTCAAATTTTCAAACACGACGACTCTAAAACCAGAATATGCTAAAGTAATAACTTTTTCCAGAATTAACTTTTCTTTAAAATATCATTTTTCACCCCCGCAACCCCTTCTAAATAAAAAATTATACTATGATGCTAATTTTATTATTCACAACCCATATTTAATAAAATTAATTACACTGCTATCTACTAAATCATATTTATTCAATACAAAACGTAACACACATTAACTGTCAAAAATAACAAACGATAACTTAAAATTTACTTGTGTAATAAAAACTCTTTTTTCGTATTGAATTTTGGCATAACAGCCCTGGAAAGAATCGTGTTTCTAATAACTCCGTCCCGCTTTTTTTGACCGGTTACTTTCATCGAAGTTTCTGCAACAAGCTTGACTGCCCGTTCTACAGCTTGAGTATGGCACGGAAACTATGCTATTTCCTTAAAAATTACAGATTCAAATGGATTTTCAACAATATTTCTTAAATCGTTTTCAGACACGTTTCTCAAAAGCGGTGGTTCAGTAAGGGCACATCCCTGCCAATCGTCCAAAAGATTACAATAGTCACCAGCCTCAAAATTAAACTTTGGCAGAACGAATGTACGAACTTCTGTTTGAAGATCTGAATGTAAGCGGATTTTCATAATTCGCCTAAACGCCAATTCTCTAATAATTATACTACTATCAGCTAGCATTGCACACATTCTCTGGGTGTCCAAAGTAGCCATTTCTTTGAATTACAGGATCGATTACATTTTTTAGATCCTGTGGTAGATATCGTGAAAGTTTAATGGTATCGAATAAATGTTTTGCTCCATAAACGCATGATGGTTTTGTTTTTATATTAAACCACATTGGTGCGTAAACCTTTGTAATAAACTTTGCTAGACTTTCAAGATTACTTGTTGGGTTTTCCGCTGAAACATAAAGCCTTAAGATTCTATTGGCAGTCGTAAGCCATTGGGAATGAACTAATTTTCCTGGTTGTCTTTTCATTAACCCCTCATCACACAATCCTGTGGAAACTAACTAGCAAATATCAAATAGGTAAGCCTGATCTGTGCTTAAGCTTTCCCTGGAAACCTCTGGCAGTGTTACACTTATTGTCGTGAAATTAACCAATGGAAGTTTTTCGCAGTTTTGAAGCGCCTTTCCTATCATTCCTGACAAAACATTCGGACCTGTAGTATTACCATCTATGTGCTGAATTAAGTGTCGCAGAGGCAGTTCATTTGCGTGCAGCTGACAAACAAACCACTGAACAGGAGCATTAATATGTTGCTCCAAACGGACAATGATACCATTTTTATGTCCTGTATTTGTAATGGTTCCGTCACAACCAACAGCTTCTATTTTATTTATTGATTTTAAAGAAGTCTCAAAAAAATCCTTAATACTTTTAAAAATATTTAAAGCACTGGCGTCACGTGACCTATATATATGGATCCCGGTTCTTCGATTAAGACGATATGTTCTTCAACGCTGGAGGTTCGACGTCTTGAATCTTCTGAAAATGAAATGGTGTGATCCTTACGCCCGTCAAAATATAACCCTCTCGTTGGATTCGGTATTACTTCAGATTGTAATTCATTTCGCTTCTTTGTTCTCGCTCTTCTTATCTTGCTCTGGTCTATGATTTTTGATTGATCTTCTTTATTAATTATACCTACATCGAGCAGAGTCGCCGAAGCTATTGCAGCACCCACTCTGTCAGAAATCTTATATCTATCGAGTACACTGGGTAAATTACCAAGCTGCAGAATGTTTCTAGTTTTTATTGTAGTGGTCTTATCATGTAAGCATCCTAGATTATCATTCTCAGTAAACTCAGAATTATCTTGTTGAGATTTAGGCATTTATTCAGGGATTTCAGTCGTTTCTTTTTCTGTGAAGTATTGGCTGCTGCCAGATGAAGATGCAGGGCATATGCGAACCGTATTTTAACAAATAATAATTAATATGAAGTAGGTAAAAAAAACTTACTTTAAATATTTTTTCACAGCGACATTTTATGTAGTCAGAGCAATATCAAACAGAGATTTAGTCGATTGTTTAAAATCAGTAAGTGATGTTTGAAAAGATTGCTTTTGGCTATCCCTTTTAAAAGATTTGAGTAAAGCTAACTTTGGATTGTGATACTGTTTAAGCAAATATATAACCCTTGCTCTCGAAACAATTGGAATTGAGGCGCGTTTCCAAATATCTTCGCATACCTCTGCTACAGTCGTGAATGCTTGGGAGTTGATGCAATTTTTATTTACTTTCTGTTTAACTAAACTATTTTGAACAAACAAAAAATACTTTAAGCACTCTTCTATTGTTGGCAACATATAACGTATAGTTCTTCTGGTTTTCCAAAAATCGGGCACGTTTTTGCAACGCCGCGAGTTGTTACGGATTTAGACATGATAAACCGACACACGCACAACGCCACTATCTAAAATAGACTGAGACTAAATATAATCGGCAGTTGCACTTTGCAATTTTGCCTGATATTCAATATTCATACCTCCCCTCCACATTTATGGGTTGAGCCAATATTGGTGTATTGTTTGAAGGTTATTGGTAAGAATAACAGACACAAAATGAGATACAAACGTTATTAATCTGACCTTGTTACAATAATGTTAAAGCAGTATAAATTTTTACTTCGAGGACGTTGCGGAAGTGGAAAAATATATTTCACAGAAAAGTTGATTATTACAAAAATTATCATTTTAACATATTCTAGTTTTTGAGACTTGTTATGTTTGAAAACATAAAAATATATAATCTTGTTGATTTCAAAGGGGGTGCGGAGGTGGAACTCAATAGTTTACTCAAAAGTGTGAAATAAAAAAATTGATTGTTTTAACGCTCTTTATTTTTAGAGACCTGTTGTGTTTGAAAATTTAGCAAAAAAAAAACAATTTTTTTTCAAGGGGGTTGCGGGGGTGGATAAATTGACCCAAAAAAAAAAATACTTTATTTATTCTAAGGCTAAATCCCAACTTTGAAGATGCGTTAGATTTTTCAAATCAAAAACAAATTTTTACGCTGCACCCTACTGCACATATATGTTTTCAGTTTTCATGATCGTATTGCGAAAGGCATGTATGTATGTATGTATATATGTATATATGTATGTATGTATATATGTATGTATGTGTGTCTGTGTGTGTGTGTATGTATGTATTAGGGATGCAACAGATATTGGATTTGGCTGGATAATATGAAATATCCGGCCGGAGATTTTTCTTCACGTAAAAGAGATTACCTATGCATGCAATTTGATCTGGAAGTATAGACTAAAGTAATTGAAAGTAAGAGAGCAAAAACCCCCATAAGTCCAGTATTTTGCAGATCTGCATAAAATTACTAAATTTATATTATTGAGGTCAGCATTTATGCGAGTTAAAAATTTGAAATGATTTCAAACAACATAAATATTATTTTTCCACAACCGGGAGTAGAAGTCGGTTTCTATGGCATCAAAATTGTGACAGAAGTAAAGCATTTACTCCCTAGGGACGAAATAAGACAACATTTTCCCTAGGGGAGTTTTTATTTCATGCCCAATAATTAAACAAAATGTAATTCTTATTTATTAACATTGATAGTAAATGTTACATTCTCACAACTATTGAAATTAATATTCGGAGGAACTTCACTAAATGAAACATTTTCTTTACTCAGATTTATAGTTTTTTGAACCGTAGTTGCAGCTTGTAGTACTTGATTGTAGGCCTCTTCCATTTCACGCCATTTTCCCCTGTCTTTCGCTATCTGTAACCATTTGCTACCTGCAATTTGTTTTACATCGTCAATCCATCTCCTTTGTGGTCTTCCGACACTTCTTTTGGTTTCACGCGGCCTCCACTGTGTAATTTTTAATGTCCATCGATCTCTATCTTGTCGTGCTACATTTTGCTACAATTGTCAATGTACCTCTCAGCAACTGTAGTCGACTTCCACCCTCCATGACGTTTTATAGTCATGATGTCTGCTCCTGCATTCGCTAATAGAGTTGCTGAAGATCTACGTAAACAATGGCCAGGATATGTGGTTGGATTTGATAATCCTAGGTAGGTGGCTATTATATTATATTCATCTCCACGGCATGCGCCTGCAATTCCGAAGATCAACGCAATCTAGAAAGTAACAAAATATTAATGCATAATCATACCTAAATAAACACTTTAATATAATCTTACCTTTATCATTAAACATTCATAGTCATTTGCTTGCGATAAAAAGAGTCAATTTGGTCTCGTCAAAATGTTTGATTTTTTCGCTCTATAACCGTCAGAATTTCTTTTCAAAAATGCCATCATCTTTGCATATTTAACTATATCTATGTTATCGTACACAATCATACACGATTTTAACATGGAATATTGGGCCCATACCGTGGAAGATTTGTATTCCTTTGATTTTTCATTAAAATAGGCCAGCATAACATTTTCTGCGTATATTTGTACCTTCTTTTTCTTGCACCACTCTCTGAACTGATTGTACGCTTTATCATACAAATTTCTTGATTTTGCGGGTAATAAGTTTAAAAATGCCGCACCGGCAGCTTCAAGGATATCTTGCGGTTCTTCTTGGTTTTCCGTGCCAAAACTCAACTTTTGCACTTAACAAATGTTTTTGTAAACAAATGTCTGTTGTCATGGTACGTTGCATGGAAACATCCCAAAGGCTTCTAAATATTGTAATTTCGCTGCGATTTATTATAATTCTTTATTTATGAAAATAAGTGTTTCTACTCCCGATCGTGGAAAAAATAGTATATACACCTTGGGAGAGACCGCCATTTTTCCCTCGATGTATTTGTAGCCCTCGGTCTTCAAATTACATATCAGGAAAAATAAGACATTTCTCTCCCTTAGTGTATAATGTACTATTTTCCACTACTAGCATTAAACGATATCATTATTTACTTTGTTTTAGATCCAAGAAGATGAATTTCTTTCCTAGTGGTTACTAATATTTCATTATTAACTACTGGTTAATAATGAAAACAATTGCTACCAATCTTTAAATTCACCATAAACTTTCATGTAAAAATCTTTTGATTTTACTGGTAATAACTGTTCACCAACACTTTCTGCACCTTCCCTAATTTCAGGAGTGCAGTTTTCACTCAAATCATCAAAATTGGACATTTTATAACCAATATTATAAAATATATATTTTACATAAATGTCAATTGAAATTAACTATTCTCTTGTTTTCAAGGAAGGCTACTTTATTTTTGTGCATATTTGCATTTGTAATTTTATTTTTTATTAATGTAAAATCAATTAATTATAAAAGGAATAAGGGTGCTAGTAGTGGAAAAAATAATATATAAACCACGGTAGAGAAGACTTATCAGCCTCGCAACTTATTTCCCTCGATGCTTCGCATCCAGTGTTGGGTAAGATACTTGTTATTTGTATCTAGATACAGATACAGGTACTTTTAAAAAAGTGTATCTAGTTACAGATACAAGATACATTTTGCTAAGTGTATCTAGATACAGATACAAGATACTTTTAAATGTATCTAGATCCTTCTCAGATACAAATTAGATACCACATTAAAAAATTACATTTCCAGAAATGAAAGCGCGCATAAACCATGATAATATTAATTAATAGTTTAAATGAAAAAATTCATTACACACCTTAAGATGTTTGATAAAGTTTCCACTTGAAGTTACATCACCCTGAATCTTTGAGGGGCAGTTTCGACACTGTGTGACAACCTTACTATCACAACGCGACACTAACTTAAAAAACTCGCCATCCAGTATCGCTGGCACTTCCAAAAAAGCACTTTCGTTATCATTCATTCTTCTAATTGTAATCACAAGGTATAACTAGCAGACTAGCACAAGAATTGATTCTGTCCACTACTTCTATTTAAACTGAGGACACTTCAAGTTTTGTCAAGACAAGCCTACCGCACTGGTCATGAGATTTACTTGGAAATTCCCAATATCCAAAACAGCAAGGACGGTTATTGTATTGCCACAATGGGTAAATGTATACATAAAACCTTCTTACAGTTCTTATCCCCTGAAAATGGGGATGTTTGAATATTTATTACCATTACCTATCTTAAGACGTATTTGGGTTTTTCTGCAAAAGTAATTAATGCTAAAATTTAAATGTCCAAAAATGTCCTAAATTTTAAGTTGAAGAAATGTTTTAATAAACTTCGAAAACTACATAAAATAAATTATAATTCTTGAATGTATCTAGGATCTTTTATTGTTTAATAAAAAAAGATACCGCTTAATAGGATCTAGATACAGATACAAGATACAATTTTATAAACGTATCTAGATACAGATACTAGATACTTGAACAGTATCTAGATCCAGTATCTAGATACATGTATCTAGATACTACCCAACACTGTTCGCATCTCGGGAATTAATTCTGCTCGGCTGAGAAAAATGTCTTCTCTACCTTGGTCTATAATATACTATTTTCTACTACTAGCATTAAACGATATCATTATTTACTTTGTTTTAGAGCCAAGAAGATGAATTTCTTTCCTAGTGGTTACTAATATTTCATTATTAACTACTGGTTAATAATGAAAACAATTGCTACCAATCTTTAAATTCACCATAAACTTTCATGTAAAAATCTTTTGATTTTACTGGTAATAACTGTTCACCAACACTTTCTGCACCTTCCCTAATTTCAGGAGGAGTGCAGTTTTCACTCAAATCATCAAAATTGGACATTTTATAACCACTATTATAAAATATATATTTTACATAAATGTCAATTGAAATAAACTATTCTCTTGTTTTCAAGCAAGGCTACTTTATTTTTGTGCATATTTGCATTTGTAATTTTATTTTTTATTAATGTATAATCAATTAATTATAAAAGGAATAAGGGTGCTAGTAGTGGAAAAAATAATATATAAACCACGGTAGAGAAGACTTATCAGCCTCGCAACTTATTTCCCTCGATGCTTCGCATCTCGGGAATTAATTCTGCTCGGCTGAGAAAAATGTCTTCTCTACCTTGGTCTATAATATACTATTTTCTACTACTAGCATTAAACGATATCATTATTTACTTTGTTTTAGAGCCAAGAAGATGAATTTCTTTCCTAGTGGTTAATAATATTTCATTTTTAACTACTGGCTACCAATCTTTAAATTCACCATAAACTTTCATGTAAAAATCTTTTGATTTTACTGGTAATAACTGTTCACCAACACTTTCTGCACCTTCCCTAATTTCAGGAGTGCAGTTTTCAATCAATTCATCAAAATTGGACATTTTATAACCACTATTATAAAATATATATTTTACATAAATTACAATTGAAATAAACTATTCTCTTGTTTTCAAGCAAGGCTACTTTATTTTTGTGCATATTTGCATTTGTAATTTTATTTTTTATTAATGTAAAATCAATTAATTATAAAAGGAATAAGGGTGCTAGTAGTGGAAAAAATAATATATAAACCACGGTAGAGAAGACTTATCAGCCTCGCAACTTATTTCCCTCGATGCTTCGCATCTCGGGAATTAATTCTGCTCGGCTGAGAAAAATGTCTTCTCTACCTTGGTCTATAATATACTATTATTAAAACCACGAAGTAATATATAACATAAGGAGGATGCATGAACCGCTTGTTGCTATGGTATGCAGGGCTCAGTTTTGCAGTACATGTGACAGAGAGATCTGAGACAAGGAACCTATAAAAAGCACTCACTCGATCGTCAATATTTTATTTAAGTGTCGATGAAAACCATATATGTTAGGTTATGTCAGGTGATTTCTTGATGGTGTCGGATCTATCAGGACAGAACACATTTTAGTTTTAACAATTGTTGAAAATTATTAATTCTTGTAATTACAATCAATTTTGTTGACAGATTTCCAATCTTAATTGTGAACAAAAAACAATATTAGAGCGAATCAGCACATCCTTGAAATAGTACATTTAGTAGATTTCTTGTCTCGGTGCTCTCTTTCTCTCTCTCTAAAACACTACAGAATAAGACCATAGGGTTCATGCATTGCATACTCTTTAAGTATATATTATGTTCTGTGATTTAAACTTAAATTTTACTGCATTTAAGCTGAAACTACTTCGAAAGTAAAAACTATGCCGGATAATCCGGTATCCGGCTGAGCAACAGGATACCGAATATCCGTTATCCAGTATTTTGAAATAGTACTGCTCGCTGGATCCCTAGTGTGTATGTATGTATGTATATATATATGAAAAACCTTGGGAAAGAATCGACCGACACTGGTTAGGAAGTTAAGTAATAAATATTTATTGGGAACTTCGGTCTGCACGCAAAGAATAGATAACTACAGTTACCCAACGCAGAAATGACTGAAAAATAAGTAAAAGCTCATATGCGTTACCCAACGTAGAAATGATTGAAAAAAAGTAAAAGCTCATGTGCGTTAAATTTTAAAATTTTAGTAATAGACTTGCTAGAAATGATTGGTAAAAACCGATTTTTTTTCCGATACTTTATAACTACAGTTACCCAACATAGAAGTGACTGAAAAATAGGTAAAAGCTCATGTGCGTCATTTTTTTAAATTCTAGAAAAAACTTTTCTAGAAATATTAGGTAAAAACAAATTATTTTCTGATACTTTAACACCCTGCATCTCGAAAACAAAGCTTTTGTCGGCCTATGTTTATATGAAATTTTCTGCTTATTTTTGCCTGTTGTATTAGCTGGTGAATTTTGGGACACCCTGTATAAATCAGTGTTAAGACCAACAGTTACCTACACTTATTAAACATGGGTGCTCAATATCAGCAAAAACTAGAGGCTTGGGAGAGGAGAGCTTTGATGCAGCAAGGAACACCTGAGACAGAAGGGCATACAGAACTGGACAGCAAAAGCCAAATGCAGAAAGGAATGGAAGAAAACTAAGCTATGGGGCTAAATGGCCTGTGATGGCAATGTATATACAGGGTGTCCCAGAACTGGCGGAGGAGCTCTTAACTGTGAATTCTTTTCCTTAAATAGACTCGATTTGTCCATGAAAAATGTTTCCAACTAGAATACTTTTTGAGTTATTGCTAATTAAAGTACACCAATCACAGAAGAATTAATTAACTAGTCGTTAAGGTAGAAAAAATAAAAAAGGTTGTTTATATGGTAACTGAACTAAAAGGGTCATATAAAATTTTTTTTTTTTTATATGTAGTAATTTATAGATAGTAATTATTGGACATGAACAATGACATTATTGAAATCCAACGATTTACAATTTAGTTTACTACAAACTACATTATATTAGTTTAATCTAATCTATTCAGTAGGTCTAGCGGTTTGTGTCTCTTTAGGCTGTATAGGGTTTCACTCTTATCAAGTAGGTTGATAGCCAAGGCATTTGGGTGATATTCTATTTTACTTAGATATTTAGCACTGAACTTAACTATCACTTCTTTTACTGTGTCTACTTTCAGGTCGCTCAGAATGTCTGTATTTCTCACAAAGTATGGTGCATTACACATTGACCGTAACACTTTAGATTGAAATCTCTCAAGTATTTGAATGTTAGAGTTAGCCGTTGTTCCCCAAAGTTGTATACCGTATGTCCATACGGGTTTAAAGATCGCATTGTAGATTAACAGTTTACTTGTTAGGGATAGTTTTGATTTTCTGCCTAGTAACCAGTAATGCTTACTAAACAATATGCCGAGTTGTTTCTTTTTTTTCCCATATGTGAGGTTTCCAGGTTAGCCCTTTGTCGACGTGTAAGCCAAGATATTTAACTTCATTAACTTGAGTTAATTGAATGTTATTTATTAGGACTGGTGGTGTATTTACTCTGCATTTGGTGAATGTGATATGAAACGATTTAGCTTCATTGAGAGTAATTCGCCATCTTTTGGTCCACTGAGTCAGTTGATTTAAGCTCTGTTGAAGGAGCTCAGCAGCTATTGTTGGATCTGTGTGTTTTGTCATTATTATCTTGTCGTCAGCAAAGGTAGCAGTGAGGGCGTGCGGACTTGTTGGTATATCTGCTGTGTACACGAGAGATACAGAATCGGACCAAGGACCCTTCCCTGAGGGACCCCTGAGTTGATTGCGTGTAGCGCCGATTGGTATTGTCCAATTTTAACGTGGAAATAACGTTCTTCCAAGTACGATTTGAAAATAACATATAGTGGGTGAGGTAGTAGTTTCTTGAGTCATATAAAATAAGTCAAATTTTTATTTGGCCGACTATAAATTTTCAATGTCTTAGTGACAGACGTTCAACGTGACAGTTCATTCTGAATTAGCTTAATAATTTGTGCAATTTGTGGGGGGAAAATGTGTTCTTCTCAAGATCATTGCGAAATGCTGATTCTTTAACTGGTTACTAATTGTCTCAAGACATCACAAACCTGCGGCGTTCAAATCAGGAATATTGCATGTGGGTAAGTGATTAAATGCCATTCATGTTAAAAACTAAAGTTTACCAGATGTTTTATACTAACTTTTGCAAAATCTAACAATTATTCTTGTTTCCTAAGAAACGCATACATTTAATAATTCTACATCTATCTTCAATTAATAAACCGTCTCTTATTGGTCAGCTTCATTTCATTGCGGTTTGAAAACCATTGAGGGTAGAAATTTTTTTCTTAGTAAAGAAGTGTCAGTTTAAAGAGTAGAATCTAGAGTTAAGAGCTCCTTCGCGAGTTCTGGGAAACCCTGTATATACAGGGCGCAGAATTGACAAGGCGTCCATGGGGAAATGCATGTCAAGGTTTTTATTTCATACTGTGCACCGTACACTATTTTACGTCATTAATTTGAGTCCCGGAAATGACACATTACAGTACTAGGCCGGGAAGTGTTGCCTCGCAACATTTCCCGGACTCTGTTTTTTAACAAAAACACATCACATTGTAGACCTTTCGCCAATCCCAAAATAACTGGTATTCTTTTGCGTATCTTTCGATGGACTTCGTGGGAATAAGCTGCATTATGTCTAAAAACACAAACTAATTAGTAGCTTGGCTACTAAACTACTTGAACAAAACAAAATTTTACATCATTGGCAGTAAAAATAAAACCTCAATGTGTAAAAAACACTATCTACAAGTATTGTAACATTTTATTTATTAAACCAGAATCTTCCATTATATTACAGTCATTGCTCTTTGTCTATATAAATAAATAATCTTTATTTAGCGAAAAAGCTAATAAATAACTTAAAAGTAACATAAATATTTACAAACCTTAACAAAATAACCCGCAAAATAAAAATTTGCTTCTACAGTTTATTTTAAAAATTGAGTGGAACTCTGTAAAATTGTAGACCTCTTATAGACCTACTACCACTCAAAGACCATGTAAAAATACATTTTTTAGAATTTTTGTTTTTTTTTCACAAAACACAGCTATAAACCGCACTACTGATTTACAGTACCTAACTGAATGTCAGGTGGGTTTGTTTATACTCCAAGCTAAATGACCTTGAAATAGTGCAGTTGCAAGTGCCTTATTACAGGGTCATAAATCTCAACCACTGTTAGTTGTAAAGAGAGCTGCTGCAGAGCAGAGAAAACAGGGAAATACTTGAAGCATGGGCCAATCTACCTGACTACATCAAAACTGAAAATACTGTTTCTTAGTTCTGTTTTTGATTTTTTGAACAATAACTCCTCGGTATTAAACACAACCAATAACAAAGCAATTTAGCTTGAAGGACAATTTTTATTGTTTTCCGTTTATTAAATAGAAATGTAAAAATTTTCAATTTTCAACAATTCATAAAAAGCATCACAGAGAAATTAGAGAACCAAATTATAGCTCATCCCTAGCTGTATTCGCATATAGAACTAAAAACAAATCGTGTGGCTAGTTTTCAAGCAATACTTTTTTGAAAATGTAAAAATTTTAAAATTTCTTTCACTTCCGGGTTTTCGTAGTTTCAAAAATTCTCGTAGCTAATAACATTGCGTACTTTCAGGGTATTTACAATATTAAATTTCATCCTGATCTGATACTTCGTTTTTTGAGTAAATAGGCACAAAGCCAAAATATTAAAAAATTCATAGAAGGCATCAGAGAAATTAGCAGGTTGAGACACTAACCAAATTGTATTGATTCCCAGCTCTATGAGCTTACAAAATTTAAAGAAAATCGTGTGGCCAGTTTTTATAATAATAATTCAATAATTCAAAAAAAACTTTCGAAAATTTTTAGCTTTTAATGTTTCGAAAATGTTTGTGCACAGTAACATTGTGCCTTTACAGGTCTATGATAAAGCACACACACGCACGCGAGGGGAGTTTAGTGATTTGCGTAATTATTTATTGTTAGGATTCAACAAAGCACCGATATTAACTTGCGCTTGCAGGCACGCCTGAGGAGAGCATTAGACTGAGGCCTCATGCTACTGTTAACAAGTTTTTGGATCACATTGCTGAATTATTAATATTTGTTTTTTGGTCTGATTCCATTTGTGTAAATAAAAGCTGTATCAATGCGTGTCTTATCATAATATACATTTCTGAACAGGAAACAATACATAACCATTGTCGTGGAAACTGTTCACTTGTTATTCAAGATGGTCGATGTAAGTGTCAACTGTACTGTGAAACGGTGTATTGTAATTCAATATCTCGCGACGATTTCTCATTAATAAAGGTTTCAAACCGGCTGAAACTTTACACAGACTCTGGTCATAGTTTCAAAAAAATACACTCAAGAAATTGCAAGTATTTGAATGGGCTAACCATTTTTAAAATGGCAGTGAGACTGTTCATGATAATCCAGGAAGAAGGGGTTCAATAAGGGTTCAACTGCAAGAAGAGTCATTCCTGCTATTACTAAATGTGTTGCCGATTTTCTCTACTATGTCAAAGAGAGTTAAAGTTTCAACACATTTAATTAATTCCTGGATTGTCACAAACAGTCTTACAGTTCATGAAATATTTCCACTCCGTATATTTCAATTTCAACTCTTTATAGAATAATCAAAGATGGATAACATACCTTTTTAATTTTTTTTGCAATCCCTAAAATAACAAAAGCAAATCATGTCCCAACAATAAAATATTGTGAGACTGCATTCATTTGTTTTTATTTCAATTTTTAATCGTATAATTTTTTTGTCTAGCACACAAAAGAAAAAAAAATACCTACAGTAAAAAAAACTGACACTGAACACTCTGAAATTTTATTAACAATCATCATAAAAAAATTCCATAAACTTTAAATGTTTTAAACAATTTACAAATTCTATATACCTGCAATGGTGTTTCCGCCTCCCTAACCAAAATTGTGTTTGACAACCTGTACATCTTGATACAGCATGATCCGGAACCCACAATGTCGGAGCACCTTCAGGTAAAACAGGTCCTTCCTCCACAGCCTCCCAAGAACGTAATGATTCTACTGCAGAAGTTTGACCTTCCCCTGTACTGCATACGGACTCCACAACAGAACTCTATTTTATTGGTTAAAATCAAATTTAAAATCTCATGAAAAATATTTTAAAATACTTATTAGTAAGAACTGAAGCGTGTCAATTTATGCTTTTGGAAATAAAAATTTTGATGCCCAGATCTAGCAGGTTTTTCTTTAAGTAATGATAATGCTACCATAGTCACTCTACTAACACAACCATGCCAAAAAATTATAGTATTAAGTTCGGACATGTAAAAATTTAGATTCTAAGTTAGTATTACTCGACAACAAACAGCTCACAAACTGACCATTCGCTGAACAGGACTGGAAGACGTTAACGGACTTAAATTACTTTTAGCCATGGTAGATTTTGCAAAACTACTGTTCGAAACTGAACTATCATCATCCTCATTACTGTCACACTAGGCAAAATAAGTTGATAAGTTCTTTTTAAGATAAACAAAAATTTATTATTATTAGAAATTGTCGGTGAGAAAAAAATTTCATATATAGATGAAAACTAACCGTATCATCAGGTCGATCTCCATCATTGAAGTTGCATTGGTGACAAACTTGCTTAATTAGGGCTTCCCTATATGTCTGCAACTCTCTTGTAAGTGCTTCTTCTTTCCGCTGTAACAATTGGTGTTTTATACTAAAATTAAAATAGGAAATTCTGGTTACCTTTTGTTCTTCGATAATTTGCCATAATCTATCTTGCATGTCGGATCGGAGGGGTACCAATCCATCATCACCCAACCTACAGTGGTGCACACCACGTGGATTTTTGTAATGTATTAGGGAATTTAATGTGTTTTCCCAACCATTTCCGCTTGGTGTTCGTGAATATAGTGGTGGGGTAGAATAACGGGAATTTTTACCGCTTGTACTGTTGCTGTGATGACTAAAAAGAGTAAGATAACTTAAGAAAAAATAAAACCTTTAAACACAAATTGAATAAATATATTATTTATAAATTCCAGCTTTACTTCGTTAAAAAATACTTAATTACTTTAACAATATCTATTTATTTTAACCTTTAAGCCGTATTTCGGCATTTTTACATGCCATTGTCAAAGGTTATATGAAAAAGACAAAATCATTCAATGACATCTAATAACACCATAAAATGTTTACACTTTTGTGATGATAAACGTAAATTAGATATACTAGAAGCTTTTGAAATTCACAAACATTATTTTAAAAACTGTACCGTTAATGAATGAGCAAATTGATCTCTTAAATTCTCCTCTACTGGACGTTTTGGAATGAGAAATCAAGTCATCTGCAGACGATTACCAAGATAAGTCACAAAGTTCTATTGCTATAAGAACACTAACTGTTTACTTTTTCATATAACCTTTGACAATGGCATGTCATGCGGAAATACGTATAAGGTTAAAATAAATAGATATTGTTAAAGTAATTAATATTTTATATACAGATACTCATTGAATAAATATAAATTAAATGAATTTTATTTTTACAAATACAATTGTTTTCTTTTAAGTTCTAGAAAATTGTTTGGTTTAAATTTAAAAATTCTAAAAAAATTATTTGGTAAATCATTCCTATTCCCATCCCCAATTAGGATCATTACGAAATTTGAAAGCATTTCTTAAATTATAAAATCATTACATGCAACTACCATAGTCCACCAAGTCTTGAGAGTTCTCAAAATCATTGACCATTCTCAAAAATCTTAAGTGTTTCAAACAAAATGGGGGAAGCATTTCACCAATCTTTATTGTTTGTTTTAAAAGTGTTGCTAAAAATCAAATATTTTCTAAACTTTCCCTCCTTATAAAATAAGGCTAAAAATAGTATTTTTCTACTCCCATGTTTTAATTTAGATACATTAAGATACAAATTTTTATTATGAAATGACCCAAACTGACCAATAGCAAGCAGCAAAGCATTGTTTTCGGTAAACATGGTTACAAGAGTTGTTGACATTTCTGTTAACATTGCAAAACAGTTCGAGATTTTTTTAAGTATATTGTTCAAATATATTTTTTATTGAATATTTTTTTAAATTATTTAAGTTGTAGAAAAAATAGTGTATGCAACTCTTATATCATGGCTATTAATACACTGGTTTGAATTATGACACTCACTGCCACTTGTGTAGTAATCTCATTTGTGTATTAATAGCTATCATTATATATTCGTTGCAGAATACTGTATTTTAAAATTATTTTTAGAGAAAAGTCCACTTGAATTATAAAGCGCGTTGGTTTTTTCACGTTTTACCAGTTAGTTCATTATTGCAAAAAGTTACATACACAACTTTTTTTTCTGTGTGAGTTCGCTATAACTGTTCCTATTTTTCATACGTTTTAAAAACAAAAACTTGCTTTCATGTGTAAGGCATACTTTTTTATGGAGAAATCTGATACCATATCTAATGGGACGAGAGCTAGTAGTTCTATATTTTGCGCATAGTGATGGAACTGTGGTCCAGGGCCTGTTTGTTGGTAAGTTAGAGCAGTATAACTTAAGCAGCACAGTGATCTAGAGCTTTCGAAGTGGGTCAGCTGTGTGAAAGCGTTAGAGGTGTGCACGGGGAAGCTAGTACTATAAGAGAGTACAGTTTGTCTGGGTCCCTTACGCTAGAACTATCAGGTAGTACCGTTTGCTTGAGTCCCCTCCGCTAGTACTATAAAGGAGTACCGTTCATTCAGGTCCCTTCTGCTAGTACTATAAAGGAGTACCATTTGTTTGAGTCCCTTCCGCTAGTACTATAAGGGAGTACCATTTGCTTGGGTTACACCCACTAGTACCATAAGGGAGTACCGTTTTGTTTGGGTCTACTATTACTATAAGGGACTACAGTTTGTTTGGGTCCCTTGCAGTAGCTATGATATTGTGTCATTCTAAAGGTCTACCATAATTCTAGGGTCAGTTGCCCCAGCAAGGCATTCAGCCTACAACTCAGCTGGCCAGAGAGTCCATTAGAATGGGACGAAGGGGGATCTAGCCCCCGAATGAATTATTTATTGAAACCGTATAATAATGGATAAGCAAGGTATGTTTTGTTCTGTTTTCATATGAACGTAAGGGACGTACGTGATGATAATTAATCGGTGGAGGGTAGGTGAGTTTGCTGCCGCCAACTAATTACAATTCCCTAAAACGCTTCTTAAAATAAATACCCCTTACACGTGCAGTATGGATTCCGAAATGAATAAACACCTATTTTGATATTGTTTGTTATTAGCCCGTTTACAGAATTGAATTTTACAATTACAGAAATAGGTGACCGTCATTTTCATTCTAAATGTCACAGACTTGTCAAAACCTACATAATAATTTTTTTGCATTTTTAGAAGTGGGCGATTCGAATCTTTTCAGTGAATTGTATCATACGACTCTGTATTCAAAAAGATTCGTGTCAAAAAATTCGTATTTCGTACCAGTTTGCTTCCCGCATGTCATTCCAGCCGTTTCAGTTTCTGTGGCCGTATTATAGACCTCGATCCCGTACATTCCTATCAATGCACCTGCTGATTTGCAGTTAAAATATGTAGATATGTATACATGCCATCCATAATATTTACAATACCTAAAATAAGTAATTAATTTTTAGCAGTGCAAATGTTTTATTTCTCTCTTTTCTATTATTACCAAGGGCGTGCGCTCCAGGGAAGTAAGGAAAACATTGCTTCCCTTTAAATTTTGTTAGAAAATAAAAATTTATTATAAAACAATGTAACGCTGCGACACAATTAATAATGCAACAGGGGCACACTAATCTCTATTAATGCAAACCACCCAGGCCAACACTCATCTCTACCCAGAGTCGCATATGCGCTGTGCATACTGCATAGTGGTGAATTTTTGTAAGCAATTCGAAAACCTGCATACTGCCTTAGCTTTTTGAATATACGGTGCAAGTGTAAAGCATGCTGCAGTTTGGTGATACAGGCGATACAGCCAAGTGTGTGCAATTGTGTTGTGTGGTGTATTAAAAAAAGGATTTTCCACATACAGTTTTAGGAAAAAATTTATTGATACTTTGTTTTCTTGGAGAACGTGAACTTGCTTTTAAAGGTCATAATGAATCTAGTAGTTCCACAAATAGGGGAAATTTCGTGGATCTACTTACGTTTTTATCCAAATATGACAATATGACAATTAAAGTGCCATTTAGAACAGTCTAGCGTACTTCGCGGAACATCAAATCGCATTCAAAATGATTTAATTTCTGCTGTTGCTGCAGTTGTGTTGAAAAAAATTAAACAAAAAATAACAGAAGCACGCTTTGTTGCAATTGTGCTAGACAAAACAACCGACATTACAAATATTAGTCAGCTTTCTGTAGTTGTACGCTATGTAAAAACCGATGGGAAAATTCAAGAGCGGTTTTTAGAATTCCTCGATGTAACAGCGGATAGGACAGCAATATCTTTATACAAAATTGTGTATGATATTGTCAAAGATATTGAATGCGGTGCTAAACTCGTTGCCCAGAGTTACGATGGAGCGGCAGTTATGGCTGGATAATTAGGGAATCTTCAAGCCAAAGTAAGAGAGTCTTTTCCAAGTGCATTATTTGTACACATTGTTTTGCTCATCAGTTAAATTTAGTTCTGTCTTCAGTCAGTAGCACACATTAAGGAATGTAAAATCTTTTTTTCGACCCTTAGTGGAATGGCTGCCTTTTTCTCAAAATCTTCAAAACGTACTCAAGCCTTAGAATTATATATATATAATCAAAACCTTATCTACCATAGGTGTAAAGGTATGTAATGTCTTTAATCAGTCTTGTAAACAAGCTTCTTCCATTGTCTTCTATCCTTTGCAAGCTTTGTAGCCTCTTTCCACTCCAAATTTCTCTTCTTCAATGCTTCTGCAACTGTCCCGTCCCACGTTTTCCTTGGTCTTCCCCTGCTTCTCTTCCCCTGCGCTTTTGCTTCCCATAAGCACCTCACCTGTCTTTCTTCGCTCAATCTTATTAGATGGCCAAACCACCCAAGCTGTTGCTGCTCGATTCTTGTTGTTATAGGTTCTATATGCAATTCTTCTCTTATTTTATCATTCCGTACTCTGTCTCTTCGTGTTACTCCTTTGACCCTTCGTAAATATTTCATTTCCATTGCCTGAACGTTGCTTATCAGACTATTGTTTAGCACCCAACTCTCACTTCCATATATTAGTATTGGCCTGTATATTGTCTTGTATATTGTCATTTTTGTTTTCTTGCTTATTTCCTTGTTGCCAATAAATGTTTTATTTAGGGCATGGTACGTTTTTGCAGCACTATTAATTCTTTCTTTTACTTCTTGTTCCATTTTCCCATTTCCTTGTATTGTCACCCCCAAGTATTTAAAACTTTCTACCTGTTCTAGTTTGTTGCCATCGATTCTTACGTCTATTTTTCTGCTTTCATTTCCAATCAACATTATCTTCGTTTTCTTTGTGTTAACTTTCATGTTTCTTTTAGCCAATTCCTGGACCCACATTGTTAGGTTCTCTCTTAAATGAACTTCCCCTTCCGCGCATATCATGAGATCGTCCGCAAATGCGCATTCTGCTAGTTTAACCGGTTGCAATTTTCTATAACCTACATTTACTTTATGTACTTTTTCCTTAAGCACTTTCAATATATCGTCCATGATGATTATAAACAGTGTGGGACTTAGGACTCCTCCTTGCTTTAGACCTTCTTCTACTGGGAACTCTCTTGATTGTAAGTTATTTGTTCTTATATAATTATTATTGTTTCTATATAAACTTTCTATTCCTCTCCTCAGTTTACCCCCCACACCTCTTCTCTTCAAACTATCCCACACTAGTTTCCTTGGTATTCTGTCGAACGCCTTTTCCAGATCTAGGAAAGCCATATACACTTCTCTATTCTTGTTGGTTTTTTCTATGAGTTGTTTAATGGAGAATATGTGATCCTGTGTATTTCTTCCCTTCCTGAACCCACTTTGTGATTCCTCCAACTGTTGTTCGATTTTCTCTCTAAGTTTCCCCTCCAATACTCTCTCATACATTTTTGCAACTACACTTATTAGGGTTATACCCCTATAGTTTCCACAATCTCTTGAGTCACCTTTTTTATAAATTGGCACAATTATGCCCACCTTCCAGTCTTCGGGTACTTCTCCTTTTTCCCATGCCATGTTAAATATACTTGTCAGTGCTCCTATACCTTTTTCTCCAAGATTTTTTATCATACTCGGTGTAATTTGGTCATGCCCTGCTGCTTTTCCTTTCTTGACTTTCTTTATTATCCCTATAACTTCTTCTTCTTTAATCTTTTCCATTTGGTCTTCGTTGTTTTCTGGATGAATTTCTTCCATATCCCCATCTTCTATATAATCCATTTCTGGGTTTAACAAATCCTGGAAATACTCTTGCTACCTGTTCATTATGTCATTCTCTTCGATAAGTATTTTGTTTTCTTTATCTTTTATTTGTTTCAGTGTATATTTCTGTTCTTTCCTTAAGTTTTTTATAACTTTATAAAACAATTTCTGGTTCGACTTGCTGTCATCCTCCATTTTTTTACCGAATTCTTCCCAGGATACTTTCTTCGCCTGCTTGATCATTTCCTTAACTTTGGTTCTCTGTTCCTTATATTTCGTATAATTATCCTCTGTTTTACTTGCAAGGTATCCTTTCCATTTTTCTTTCTTTAATTTCACTTGTTCTTTTATCTCCTTACTCCACCATCTTGTTTGTTTCTTTTGTTTGTTTATCATAATTGTTCCACACATTTCCCTTGCTGCTTTTAGCAGTGTTTCTTTGAACTCTTGCCATACCTGCTCCAAGTTTTTGTCTTTCCATTCCTTTTCCACTGTCTCGAGTTTGCTGTCTACTTGTTCTCTAAACTTATTTGCTATTATTTCCTCTGTTAACTTATATGCCTTTATAGCTTCTTTCGAGTTCGTTTTTCCATTTGGAGGGATGTTTTCCTGTTTCTGTGTCTTTATTTTTAATTTTCCCACCACTAGGTAGTGATCACTGTATATGTTGTATCCTCTATATACTCTGACATCCGTTAGTTCCTCTCTGTATCTCCTATCCACGAGGATGTAGTCGATAATGGATCTTTCGTTTCGACTCTTAACTTCTCTTGTAAATTTATGGATGTCTTTATGCTGATAAAATGTGTTCGCTACTATCAAGTTATTTTCGGAGCAGAAGTCTATTACTCTCTTCCCGTTATTGTTCCTTATCTCCTCTCCAAATTGTCCAATCACCTCTACAGTTTCATCATTTTTCCTGCCCACTCTACCATTCAGATCTCCCACGATTATCACTTGTCCATTTATGTTTTCTATGATATATGTAAGCTCTTCCCAGAAAGCATCCTTAATTGCCGCTCTTTCGTCTTCATCTGGGCCATATACAATCACTATGTTTGTCCTTCTCTCTTCTTCCATTTGCATTTCTATTCTCAATAATCTTTCCGATATACATTCCCATTTATGAAGATATTTTAGATTTTCTTGTTTTATTATACATCCTACTCCTCAAGCCTTAGAATTACTAGTACAAAAAAGATTGCCCAAAGTTGCTCCTACACAATGTAACTACAATGGAAGGCTTGTCCTAACGGTGTGTGAATATCGACATCCTTTAATTGAATTATTTGAAAATATTTTACAAAACAGTTGTAATTGGGACACTGAGACCTTGAATAGTTCTAGAGGTTATTTAGATTGTTTAAAAAGAGACTAACTTTAATTTTCTGTTACATATTTTTTCAGAGAAATTTCCCTTTTCTGATAATTTATTTTATATATTACAAAATAATTAAACGACATTGGATTCTGTGCTAAAAAAGTGGACGAATTAAAAAACATTATAAACAAAGAAATGAATTTGATAAATTTTGGGAAAATACAGTGAACATCGAGGAACATCTACAACCCCAAAGAAAATGTATACGAACTGACAATGTTGGGGACCTTAAGGTAGTTCTGTATGTACAGGTACACGTACGAGGTAAAAGTTTCGACCGCAGCGTACAGTAAAATGCAATGCTTGTACGGTGCTGTCGGTTAGAAACTTTTGACAGAGCTTGTACACTCTGTATGTCCTACACACTCACACCTCATGCATGGATAGGTCCCCTACATGTATAGAGAGCGGCGCTGTAATCGTGGCAACACCGCAATTCTCGAGTATTAGTAATCTGCATGCAGCTGAAATATGTGTAAACCACAACTCCGTAATGGCACAGATGGATATACAGGTGTGTTCGGTCATGCTACATTTTTACTGCATAAGTAGTTGCGGGGTCGAATCTCGTTTGATACCAAAATTTTTTTTTTTTTTAAACACTGTTGCTGCTAACGCGAGGTTATTTGTTAAGAGCAGTTATATTTTTAAAGAAAAAATACGAAGACAAATTAGCAATTCACTCACTGATTGACGGCATACTAACCACGCAAATGTGGTAATAAATTTAAAAAAAAAAAGATTTGTTGTTTTCTATTGAATGCAATTTATTAGCAATGAAAAAAATCAGCTTTAACAATGCAAATCTCGATGTAAATATCACACTCGCACATATGCGAGCCAATATTACATGATATTGCGCAATTCAGGATCGGCAGGAAGCTTTAATTTCGTTTTGCATCAAACTTGCAACTTGTTGATTGAAAAAAGTTTATTATTATTTTTAATATTTGTTCAAAAATTATTTATGCATTCAATGCATATATAGTTTATTCGTGATTTTTATTTTATAAGTATGAGCGTTATGAATATTGTCCAGGATAATATTTACATTATATAAAAGTTAATTTATTCATAGTTTTATTGAGAATGATTCTTTGTAAAAATCGGAAACACTATGAGAGAATAAATTTATTTCAAACCCTTCCCATAATGATTAAAATCCAGGAAAAAAAACACATTTCACATTCCCGGACTAAACCACGTGCCATTCGGGGCAGCGTACACTGTTGCCATTTCGTCACAGCTGACTGTGTCCCCGTTCCGTGTCGAATAAAATTAATATATTTCATCAGTCGATATCTCCGAAACTAAACGGTCAAAAATTGCCATTTTTTTTCACATTAATCTCACAATAGTACTGCATACATGAGTGGTTTTATTTAAAAATCTTAAGATCCGTTTAGCGTCTATAATAAAAAATGTGAACAAAGTGCTATCCGTTCATGTGTTAGGTATAGGCATTACGTACAAAATGACCCATTTTCAATTGCAATTATCTCACAAACTAAACGGTGGATCGATTTAAAAATTTGCCAGTCGGTTTATGAAGGTTATGTTTACACCATACTTTAATTTCAGGCAATTCTTAAGATTTGAACAAAACTACAGAACTACCTTAAAACTTCATATCGAAGACTTTTCATTGAAATAATACACCAGATTTCTGAACAATTAAATAATACATCTGAAAATATTAATAATTTAAAATTTCTCGAACTATGTAATTTTAGTGAATTTAAAAATAAGCTTTTTCCGGAAAAAGCTTTTCAATCCTTAATTGACAGTTATGGAAATAATTTTGACATAGCTGCATTGCGTTCTGAACTTACCGTAATTTATGCTACTAACGAAGTAAATACAAAACATAATGCTAGTGAAATACTGAACTTTTTAAATAAGACTGGGTTAAAAAAAGGCGTATTTGGAAGTGATTAAATTGTGTGAATTAGTGGTGACAATTCCCGCCACTAGTGCTTCAGCTGAACGCAGTTTTTCTGTACTAAAACACATTAAAAACTTTGTAAGAAATTCAACAGGCCAAAATAGACTTTCAAAATTATCAGTTTTATCTACAGAAAAAGATCTCGTTAAGGAAATGTCTGAAGATCCACAATTTTATGACAACGTTATTACAGTGCGACCTCGATAATCCGGACCTTCATTATACCGGATTCTTCAATAATCCGGCCAAGCATTTCAATTGCATTGTGTATTTTATAATCCGGATTTGATAGTACTCCGTAATCCGGACCTGCTTTTTTAGACGTCTCCGTCATCGATCATGAGGGATTCCCCTAACTTCTTAAATTCGGCCGGATCTGACATCTGGGGTTTCACATAAGCAGTGTGTGCCTTCGTTTTTACTGCTACGTATCGCGTCTGAGGATTAATAATTGCTTAGCTGTTGGTTGTTACATAGTTACATTTTTTATACATACACATATTAAAATGTCTTCTACAAGAAAACATACTATGTTGTCAATAAAACAAAAATCCGATATAATACAAAGACTAGTCCGTGGTGAAAGTGGAAAAGTGTTGGCAAATGAATACAGGGTAGGAACATCAACAATTTCCGATATAAAAAAGAACAAAGACAAAATCAAAAGGTATGATTTATTTTAAAGACCATTTTGTACTTTTACTATGTATATGTGCCACTTCTTTTAGATTTATTGGCAAACGTGATTCCGGTCCCGGCGCCAGAAAAACCTTACGAAAAGCCAGAAATGGAAACTCGTTTGTATGCATGGTTTAGTACACAACAATCAAGGCACGTCCCAATTTCCTATGAAATTTTATCTGCCAAAGCAAAGCAGATTTATACCGAAACCTATGGAAATGATAATTTTAGAGCTAGCAGGGGCTGGATTTCTAACTTCAGAAAAGGGCATGGCCTGCGTGCTTTAAAAGTGTGTGGCAAAAAACTATCCAATGATCAAAGTGCCGTCAATTTTTTCCGAACTGAATTTGCAGAGAAGATAAAACAATTAAACCTCGCACCTACTCAAATATACAATGCAGATGAATCTCCTCTGTATTGGAAAATGTTGCCTGATAAAACGCTGGTTCGTTCTCAGGAGAAGACCGCACAAGGTCAAAAAATTAGCAGAGAACACTTTACATTTTTAGCATGTTGCAATGCTGATGATTCACAAAAATTAAAGCCGTTAGTGATAGGAAAGGCAAAAAATCCAAGGGTATTTAAAAATGTGAACATACCTGTTGAATACAAATCATCTGCCAATACATGGATGACTACAGCAATTGATTTAGACTGGTTTCATTCCTCATTTATTCGTCAAGTTAGAAGTCATTTAAGAAGTCTGAATTTGCCTGAACGAGTCCTGTTAATCGTCGATAACGCCTCGAGTCATGGAACTATAGAAGAGCTGACTACTGAGGATGGACAATTTACAACATTATTTCTTCCACCAAATTGTACAGCACTTTTGCAACCTATGGATCAAAATGCCATCAGACTGACAAAATTATTTTATCGGAAAAGTCTTTTAGCCCATATATTATCTAATAACGAAGAGAACGTTAAGTTATTAAAAACCATTAACTTAAAGGATGGTGTATGCCTAATATGCAATGCTTGGGAAAAAGTCTCCTCCGAAGTCTTGCAGAAGTGCTGGCACAAAATTATGGCTCGTGGGGCAAATAACGACCCAGACACAAAATACGATGCTGAAGCTCTAATTCCTCTGAGTCAATTGCGGCGCAATCTGCTTTCCTTGGATGAAGAGATGACAGGTAAATAACGTACATTTCTTAAGCGCGAAATTTTTCGTTTAGTATTTTTTTTGTTAATCCATAAGTATTTAACAGATGTTTCAGATATGCTCAATGTACTCACTGAGCAAAATCTCACGAACATGGAAATACATAACTGGCTTGCAAATGATGAAGATTTGTTACCACTGGAAGACATAGATGCTACAGACGAATATCATGGTATTAGTGACAATGAAGGTCCAGAGTTAAATAATACAAACCAGACTGTTAAGAATGACAAGGCAGTTAAAAGTTTCAATGTGTGCATAAAGTGGGTAGAAGAAACTAATATCCCACTACATGATGTTCTTCTACTTCAAAGATTAAAAGAAACGACTTTTATAATGAACCAGTAAAGGATCAAGCAAACAAAAATTACAAAGTACTTCACAAAATAATATAAAATTTAATAAGTATGCTTCTGTTTTAAATAATTTTTGTTTATGTACTATTTTCTAGTTGTTTTGTATTAAATGTTTCTCTTTTCAATAAAAAAATGTCTTGCTTCAGTAATCCGAATGATTTACTTATCCGGATCACCGCGGTTTTAATTAGTCCAGATTATCGAGGTCGCACTGTACTGAATTTGCTAAAAAGGACAGGAGGATCGAATTACACTATAAATAAGTAAGTTTTTTAAATTTGCTTCCCTTTCTTTAAATCCCACCGCCTGATTATTGCTATTAATAAAGTACAGTTCAGTTTAACGTTTTATATTTTATTGGTTGTATTAAGATTAATGATGTAAGCATAGCAAAACGTTCTAATAAAGGTTACTTACTTACTACAGATGTGTTTATTTACTTATTTTATTTAGAGTCCCAATATTTGTTTCGTATTTTATTATATTTTTTAAGTAATATAGTTGCATATTATGTACTTATATTTTTATTTATTTGTGAAATCAATAATTAAAAAGGTTTGCATAGTGTTATAACTAGACATCGGATTATATGCATTTGCATATTTGCATATGCAAATGCATATAACTCGCTTTTCGCAATGTTATTGCATATTATAGTACTTTTTCGTTAATAATGCATAATTCGGCATAAAAGGTTGAGTTTATGCTGATTTGCCGGGTGGACAGATTTGATGTTGGCAACACAATGCTTAGTCCACTCGTGTCTGTTTCAGAGCCGTAGCTAGCATGTCTTTTGTTTTTCGGATCTCTCTCTCTCTTTAATCAAAGGAAACTTCGATTTAGAGTACTCCGTAGCAAAACAGAAGACAACGCGACACCTTAGAACAGATACTAACAAAAATATAATAATTTAATCAACATTAATGAACAAATTAATTAAACAAAAATTTGTGTTCTTGATTTAAACAATAAAAAATTGATCTGTAACTAAGTTGCTCTGAAGTACGTGCAGGTAGAACTCGTTTTGAGCACAGCTTAGTGAACTGGATACCTAAGTCTTTCTACAGGCATGTCTCCAAGAACCCCTGTACCCCTGCCCCCTACTATTCGAAGGCTTGATGGAACTCTTTATTACGTCACCCAAGAACATGGCGGAGAAATTTGTGGAACAGTTTCAAAAGGCCTATGTGGACAAGCCCGGTGGTCCAATTCCAAGTGTACATGGTATAACTAGAGTTTCTGAGTCTTTAAGTGATATTACTTTTAGTAACGTAGTGGTTGAAAAAGTTTTGGCTACCCTTAATCAAAACTCTTCTCCTGGATCAGATAACTTGTCACCTATATTCTATAAAAAAATGTACAAAGTTGCTTGCTCCTATCCTAGCTGATAATATGTCAAATTCCTTTGATAACGAATCACTTCGTACTCAGTAGAAAGAAGCAGTTGTGACACCAATTTATAAAAAAGGAGACTGGGAACTACCAACCAATAAGTTTGACCTCTGTTGCTTGCAAATGCATGGAGAGAATTATTGTGAATGAAATTATATCTTTTTTGCAAGAAAATGACATTCTGCAGAGCTCTCAGCATGGATTTATCCCGGGTAGGTCTACCACAACTAATCTACTGTGTGTTATGAATGAATGGTCTAAGCTCGTTGACACTGGCTGCCCAGTAGATATAATCTACCTAGATTTTGAACATTTGACCAAGTTCGCTTCAACAGACTCACAACAGTACTAGAACACTGTAGTATAACCGGTAAATTACTAACATGGATTTCATCTTTCCTTCAAGTAAGTACGTATCGTGTAAAAGTTGGATCTCAGCAATCGCAGTCTTATAATGTCATCAGTGGTGTCCCTCAGGGGTTGGTACTCGGTCCAATTCTTTTCAACATATACATATCTCACCTGAGTACTGTCATTGGATCCTGTTGTAGCCAATATGCGAATGATACCAAATTCTTTGGAAACCCACTTACTAGTAGCAATGTTCTTCAAGGAAACCTTGATAGGATCATGGAATAGACTAATAGCTGGCTATTATCTCTAAATAAAGACAAATGTGTAGTAGTGCACATGGGAAATAATAACCCGCAGATTCAATATAGTCTTAGATGGCATTCCTCTGAAGACTATCGATTCGCAACTTGATCTTGGGATTACTATTACAAATAACCTTAAATGGGGAAACCACATTTCTAATGTTGTGAAAAAGGCCAACTCTATCTTGTATCTAACAAAGGTTGCCTTCTTTGCGATCTCGGCAGAATCATTATTAAAAAATATACCACCTATATCAGACCTATCCAGAATATAGATACCAAATTTGGTCTCCAAATTTCATTAAAGATATTGAAATGACTGAGCATGTTCAGAGGTAGGCAACCAAGATCCCATTGAAGCTTATACATTTAATTATTTTCTTGAGAGATTGCAAACCTTAGAGCTAACAACGCTTAAACAAAGGCGTGATTGTGAGGACCTAATTGAAGTATATAAAATTCTTTCAGAAAATATAATAGTGAGCAAATACCAAATATCTTCATACGCAACACAAATATACATCTACGTGGCCACGACATTAAGCTTAGCAAAGATCATTTTAACACTAATATTAGAAAACTTTTATTTCATATTGTCCACCGTACACTACTTTATTTCATACTGTACGCTATATACCACTTTACGTCATTGATTTGAGTCCGGGAAATGGCACATTACAGGCCAAGGTCGGGAAGTGTTGCTTGGCAGCCCTTCCCGGACTGCTTGGAGAAAAATTCATCAAACACATCTATTTGTAGCTAAGCAACGAGAAATACCAACAGTGAATGTTTAATTTGACAGAATATAAATTTTAAAAATGACGTTTTTATAAAAAGAAAATATTCAAATAAAAAATGGTTTTGGCAGTAATGAAATAAAATTTTATACGATACACGTCCGTGAAGTGATTATTAAAGCATTCGTTTAGAAAATATCTAAACTCATACTTTAATATGTCACTTCCCGGACTAGTGACGTAAATAACTATTACATCATTAATTTGAGTCCAGGAAATGACACATTACATTACTGGGCCGGGAAGTGTTGCCTCGCAACCTTTCGCCAATCACAAAACAAGAAAAATTTTCAAGCATTTGGTTGCTATCGTTACTCTAAATAAGGCAACCAGATTATCCTTAATAATTTGCTTGATTAAAATATTATTCTTTATCTAAAAATTATAAAAAGCGATACAGTATGAAATAAAATGTTGTACGTCACACGGCCGTGAGATGATCTTACAATACTCGTCTCGAAATTCCAGATTCGGCTCCTTCGTCGCCTCATCCGGAAACATCTCGACTCGTTATGTAATAATTCATCTCCCGGCCTTATAACGTAAATAACTATTTTGACGAACAGAACAGTTGATGAGTGCAATTGTCTCCCTCAACATATTGTTAGTGTCAGGGCAGGTAACAGTTTTAAAAATAAACTTGACAGCTTTCTTAAAAAGTGTAGCCTTGTGAATCAAGATGTTCCTAAGTTACATATCCATATACAGTTTTTTACTTTTTATTTTATTCATTTAATTTTGTTCCTATTATTTTTAAGAGTAATGATTATTTTCATGGATTTGTTTGTTACATTATTATTATGTTAATATTATGTGAACAGGAATGCATATTAATTCTCATCCAAACAGCTGCTGCTGTGTAAATGTAAAATAAATAAATAATTTAGGCAGCTTGCACTTTCTGGATAATGATAGCATGAAAAAAGTGGTGCATGAATGGTTTTGCAAGCAGCCAAAAAAGTTCTCCCATGGAATTGACAAATTAGTTAACAGGTGGAAAATGTGTATTGAAAGAAAGAGCGACTATGTGAAGAAAAATAATATGTCGATTTGTTGATTTATTAAATAATTTTTTCAGCCAAAATCCAGATTTCATTTGAAACAGCTTTGTATTTAACATTTTTTGAGAATAATACAAATAATTCTGAAGTAATTCAGAATATTTGAAATTTAAAAAAAAGTTCGTTAATTTTTTCCAACCCTGTGAAAAAGTGATAACAAAAAAATTGGTTTAATTGCAATCAATTTTTAAAAATTATTTTCTGCATGAATTTTCATTATATTCACTTATACATTTTAAACTTCATTATTATAAGTCTAATGATTGCCATACCAGGGTGGCCACTTAAATCTGCTTTTCAACTTCCCTGACTGATAAACTTCAGTTTTCCCTGACTCATTTTTATGGTACAAAAACCAATTTCAACTGTTTTTTTTTAAATAAAAATTGTAACCCACCATAAAAATAGCAAAGTAAACTTAAATTACTTATTGGAAATTTTTCAACAAGCATAACAAAATACAACATCTAAACTTTAAGGAAAATCAATTGAAATTTTATAAACATATACCTAGGTAACAAAATTTTCGTTATGCAGGCAAAAATAAAAATATTAGAATAATTGCATTTTACAGAATTTTCCCAGACTATTTCATGAAATTCCCTGACTTTAGGTTGAAATTGGTACAATTCCCTGCTTTCCCTGACCAAAATAAAAAAATTCTAAATTCCCTGACTTTTCCCCGTTTTCCAGAAAAGTGGCCACCCTGCATACTAACAGTATGACAAGCAATAACCTTAAGAAATTTTATTGTGTCTGATACACATAATTTCTGGACAAGGCCGAGATTCAATAAATTCAAAAAAATAATTACCTATGTTTTCCATGAATAAATTTAATATTTTGGGCGCAAACTTTACAGAAGTCGACATTTCCATTAAATACATCCGGATTTGAAAATTTTTCAAATCCATTGATTTGTTTTGGCAACGAACTGAAATAGAAAAACCAATTAAATTGTGTTTGTTTTTCAAGGACTGGCCACAGTATTAACACCTACCTAGAGATAACCTTCTCAGAAGTTAGAGTTTCTGTGCTGGTTTCAACAGAATTCAATATATTATCTTGCTTTAAAGGGATATCACAAATAGTATTTTCCGATCTACTTTCACTCGGTTCGGTGCATTCGGTGTCCGAGTCAATTTCATCGAGTCTGACATCACCGTTGTGATTAATATCTCCTTTAGAGTGGACTTTAGGAAGTTCACAAGGTGGTCGTAAGCAGATGCTTTCAAACCCGTTGACATCACAAAGGTTTTTTGCTACATTTGCCAAGTGTAAGTCTTTTTCGTTTGCCATATCAGTCTTCTGGTTACTTATCACATTTCTGGTCACCTCCAAAGCACTTTCCAGTCGCTGATTAAGACCATTTTCTATTACATCGTCACTCCTCGCCCCAAAATGATTATCAACACTTTCAACTGTCTTTAAACCGTTTTGTACAGGACCTATATCACTTTCTTGAGCAATTACGTTTATACTATCAACACAGACTTTCACACTGTCACCATTTGGTAGCTCCATTTTTGAAATATCAAGCAGATCGACGGAGTCATCACTTAAAGTTTGCACTGTATTTTTATAAATGCAATCGTTATTACAATTATCGATTCCATCTAAGTCGTTATTTAAGTATTCACTAGGAGTCGGTGTGGTACAGCCATTCGATGTACCAAAACCATTAGTAACAGACACGTTTCCCTGAGGCTGATGCATGAGGTCATCTTGAGGTAAATCGGTTTGATTGATGGTTAATCCTTTAATTTTCCTAAATTCAAAATAATTATTAATAAAAACACTAAGAGATACAAGATCTGGCAAAAGTATAGAGTACTGACGTAAATATTGATGTTATTCAAAATCATTCCGATAAATTTTTTTGGTAAATTGTTCACAACAAATGGCAATAAATTATTAATATTCTCTTTTCATTAATAATGTGCTGTGACATCATACATTTTTTGAAATAGCATCTTAAGTACTTTGCTTTCCCATACTTCTACTGAAGTAAGGAAAGTTATGATTTCATGCAAATTTTCGAATTTTAAATTTGAGCGGAAAAGTAGTTATTATTTTTTTAAATAATTAAAAAATGTCTGTCCCTGGGTGGGTGCGTTCGTTTCCGTATATCTCCAGAACCCCTTGACCGATTGTAATAAGAGTTGGTGTGTGGAAGTTTTTTAGTTGCAGGTAGTTCTTTGTAAGGTCGTTAATCGGAACCAGAACTGGAAACGGAAATTACACCAGTTTTTTGGTAGATTTGTTTCTAAACACTGTTTTGAAATTTTGAATACATAGCGTTGTAGTGCATCTAAAGAAAAATCAAATGCTTTTTGTCCAAATGCTGTATCTTAAAATGAAGGCCGCTACAAATTTTTGAAAATTTTAAACTTAACGCACGAATACTCAAAAACAAAATATCCAATCAATACAAATTATCACATTTTTGTTTGATAGCCCTTAATAAGTATAATCAAGTGATGCAAAAATATTTTTGGAAAAATGAAATTTGTAAATATACTAGTAGCTCAAAATTTTAAACACTTTAAAAAAAAATAACTTTTTAATATCAACGTGTTTTCCGGCAGTTATGTGATTTTAACTACGCATATCAATTAGCTCTAATAAAAATAAATATTTTTCATTCTTTGCATTTTTTGATAACTCTAGTAATAACTGTTTTCGTGAGCGCATTAACTATCTTAGCGCCTTTTACGTAATAGGAGCGCGTGCTGCCAGTAAGTAACCAACGTCCTGAGTCTGTAGAGGGCTTGTACTGGCTAGATTTGATGTAAATTTCTATCACTTTTTGACGCGAGAATATTTAAAATGTAAAAAGTATGGGAAAGTACTAGCGACCTGTTTCGCCCATTGTATCATCCCATGTTTTTCTCGTTTTAATCATTTAACAATTTCCTAACCCTGTGTTATAAACGTTTAATGAAAACACAAAAAAATGTTTCCTTATCAGTAGGCCATTTTTCCAAACAGGCTACCTAAACCACAGTAGTGTGCTTTGGAATTTGTTGGAAAAAGGCCTATGTGGCACGGCTTTAGCTGATTTAATCCAGTATGTGCTGTGGTTAATTATTTATATGGAATGTTATGCAAAAAATGCAAAATCGAGTAATGTCAATAAAATAGTATTAAAGAATACAAGGATCAGGAAAAGGTTGCAATTAATTGGAGACCTTGGTACCCTGATTTAAAGTCCCTTCACGGAATCATTTAAAAAGGAGGAAGTACTTCATTGATGAATTTCCCTCCAAAGCTTTTTAGATCACCTTGACCATGTTTATAAGTTAAATAGGATACAGTTTGACAATTTGTCTTAGATGATTATGAAAGCATTATTTAAGTTTAAAAATCTATTTTTACTTTCCCATACTTCTACTGAAGTAAGGATAGTTATGATTTCATGCAAATTTTCGAATTTAAGATTCTAACGGAAATACGCGTTTTGGGGTCCAAAGAACGTAAAAAATGTTGTTTTAAAAAAATGTCTGTCTGTGGGTGGGTAGATGCGTTCATTTCCCTATATCTCCAGAACCCCTTGAACGATTTTTATAAGATTTGGTGTGTGGAAGTTTATTAGTTGCAGGTAGTTCTCTGTAAGGTCGTTTTCTTGATATAGATATTTTTCTAAACTTTTTTTGAAATTCTGAATACATAGCGTTGTAGTGCATCTAAAGACAAATCAAATGCTTTTTTCCAAATGTCTTCAAAATGAAAGCCGCTACGAATTTTTGAAAATTTTAAATTTAATGCCTGATTACTCACAACAAAATATCCAATCAATACAAATTGTTAATTATTTGATAGAAGTATAATAGAGTAATGGAAAAATATTTTTGGAAGTATGAAAATTGTAAATATACTAGCGGCTCAAAATTTTGGTCGTTTTCAAAAAATTATTCTTCAAAAACAGCCCACACCATTTTTTTTTAACTTTCTGAGCCAATAGAGCTTGCAATAAACTACAAATTTGTATTTTACTAATATCCTAAATTTCACTCTGACGCATTCCAATAAAACCACTGAATAGACTTTAAAGCTCTACCAGAATTTCTATCACAAAATATGTATACTTTGTTCATCCAATAATTTCAATTAAAATTTTCAATTTTTGTTTTAATTTTTCAATGTGTCAGAATTTTTGTTGTTGTTGTGCAATGCTAATTTAGTTTATCAACACTTCACCTCAATATTATAAGCATGTAACAATTTAAACATTTTTATTTAGTAAAACAAGAGTGTATGTGTCGATCTCTACATCATGTGGTGGTTCGCTAGATGGTAGCACGTTAGGGACTGGAATCATTTACAGAAAATTATAGTTTTATGTCTTATAAACGTAAGTTTTCAACTACATAGGTGTGTGGAGACCATATAACCATGTTTTAGCAAGTTTGGCTAATATTAAAACAAAGTTGATATCAGGGATCAGTTGACAATAATCACAACCTATAATCTTAAAAACTTGTATATTAGTGCTCCCAACTTTAAGAGTTCAACGGCTAATCCAAATCAACAATAAAATTTTTAAATTGTATTGCCAGCCTCAACAGCAGTAGCTTGTTTAGGCATAATAAGATCCTCAATGCTTTGTAACGAACCGTTACTAATTTTGATTTAGTTTACAAGAACTGTTTAACATTTACATTTTTACATTTATTTTGTATTCAGTTTTCCGTTTACGGCATTAGGTTGCCGTTGTGAGTTTATTTTTATATTTAGAATATGTAAAATTCCGTTTGTTTATGCCGTATAACCATATTGTATAAGTTTAGTTTTTTTTTAAAGAATCATGAAGCCATGCGTGAGCACGACCCCATGATTCCCGTCCCACCCCCTTACCCGGGCTCATCACAGTAAGTGCTGTTCACTGGTCTAACATGCCCCACCCCTGAAAGACATGCAACCCAACATACACCATCCATGGACCCGTCGGATTTAACCGACGGGCAGTGGACTCGAACCTACTGGCATTGAGAGTCTAGTTTCAAAGCCTGAGACTTTAACCACTAGACCACCCGTCAGCCCTATAAGTTTAGTTAAATTAGCACCCGTTTTAGTATTTCTAAATGTAATTTTAAAACTATTATTGAGTTCATAAATTACATTTACGGCCGAAAATCAGATAACCGCGTCTCCGCAGATCGAGCCGCAGAGATGCTACGAAGACCCCACTCTTGAGTGGTGGGGTTGCGCTTTAATTTCGGACGCAGACCGGCCGGCTATAAATTCAGAATTTTGATTTTTGAAAGTAACTACTACAGTCACCAGTGCTACAACCGAGGTAACCAAATACCGAATCCAGGATATTGGGGTAAGCAGGATGTATTTTGACACCATTGATTATAACGTAAACTATATTGCTCTCTCTCTCCTTTATATATAAAGAAAATTCAAAACCCTTTAGTTCTCACAAGAACTTTTGTACTCTAAATGTACATTTCGACTGCTAAGCAGTCATCATCAGTAGAAAAAATACAAAAAGGAGAACTACAGCGAAAACTGAAATCACAGTTATGGTGCAGAAACGTCCCTATTGCTTGGTAAGTCAGAACTCACGCATTGTCGATGCGTGCGTCTGTTTTTATGGTTTCGTGGATCCTCGGTTCTATTTGCCGTGCGTGCGTTGAACTTAAGTAATGATGAATTTGGAATTACGCCGGAATCTTGATTTAAAATGTTGTCTTTGAATTTGTAAATAAATCTACTTTCCCATGCATCGAGTTCTCTGCTGTTTTTTACGGATTTTAAGAGTTTTAAATCCGATATTTTAATATCGGATTTAAAACTCTTAAAATCCGTAATCCAAAAGCATAATAATTGTTGGGGCTGTGACACAGGAAGAAGGTAGAAGGTATAATGGGGAACATGAGATAACAGAAGAAAAACTGGAGAATCTAAATATTAAATGTTCATCAGGGTATACTTTCATGACAATAATGGGGGCACGTCAGTTAGAAGGTGTGCAAGAATCGAAAGGAAACAATAATCAATATTTAATAATTTTTATAGTAAAAATGGACCAAATTTATACGGTTACTGTTGCGAGAATCAGAGATTATGGAGATAACAATCGGTTAAATTATAGAGAGGAAAGTAAGATGATGGTGATGTAAGTTGACACCAAAGAAGTAATAGAGGTTAGGAAGGAGCTTATGCACATTGGCCAGTAAACCTTAAAGGTGTCTGAATATGGCTGCCAAACTGTGACGTAGCGGAAGTGTCACCAGTGGCGGCAGAAAATTATATTTAGGGCATAACGAACAAATTATGAAACATGAGTATGCTGTTTTAGTTGCCAATTTATTATAGAAGGAAACAAAGTACAAGTATTTTATTGCCCATTAAACAAAATTAAATGGGTTAGACGACTTCTGCATTCTTTGGAAACCTAAATTTGGGGTTAGAGAAATATTGACCTCTCCGCCACTGTCTTAACCTCAAACGTCAAATTGAAATTCATTATTTACATTTGGTAAAATACTTACCTATGGAAAGTTATTCCTTTCTGCGTGTTAATTTTTGTACTCGAGCAACCACAGCAAATACAACTAACCATATTTAATAACAAAATTTGTAAACATACACAACCATCACCGGCACAAATGAATCACCAAAAGTGTCTGGATATGGCGGCGATGACGTCACATCCGTCACAGTGCTTTAAGTGCAACTAACTCGAAACCCTCCTTCCTAACCTCTATTACTTCTTTGGTTGACACAGAATAATTTCTGTTTTTTTAAAATTTCGTTTATTTAAATACTGTTTATGATTGTTTGTTTTTAACAACCACTTATGGCCACCCAAAAGAATTTTTATTATTTGATGATGAAGAACAATATGAGGAAGCACAATTGCCTTTCATTCGTCTAAATTTTAGTAATCCATACATATATAAAAGCACAAAGGGTTTTTTTCTCCCCTTCCTCCAGCGGCTACCGCTTCACCAATTTGGACCATTTTTTTTTAAATGAAAGGTCTTTATCCACAGATGGAACATGAAACATTTTTATATTTTTATTCTACGTCGATTTTTTAATAATAATTATTTTAATTTATAATATATATGAAGGTCGGCTAGACGCGCGTCACTTGGGGCGCCCTCTACAATAACGTCGCGTGTCATTTTTGGAACTATTGCATCACTTGACTTGACATTTCGCCGGTTCTGTCTGTCAGTGCATTGTGTGCTGGGGTAACACTAGTAAATTTTATTTGGCATTAATTGACTCAGGGGCGCAAGCATCTTTAGTCAAAGAAAAAATAATTTTGGAAAATAAAAGTAACAGAAAAACATTTAATTAAAATAGGGAAGTTGGAGTTGTTGTCTGCAACGAAGAAAAAAGTTTCTACTATATCGAAAGCTGTGAATTTAGAAGTTACAATAGGAAGTAAAAGTTATGTGACAAGATTTTTGGTTGTACCAGAGTTACAATTAGATTTTATAATTGGAATAGATTTCATAGAACAAGAAGGGGTTAAAGTTGACGGCGAATTAAAATGTATTATAATAAATAATGATAAAATAGATTGGACAAGAGATGGATTATATAATAATAATAATATTAAAATAAATAATTATGTCATAAGTGACGTTATAAAGGAGGAGCAGATAGGAATCCCTTGTTGGAAATATAAAGTACAATTAAATAACCTGGTACATGAAAATATTGACCTCATTAATGAAAAACCGTGTGTAGCAAGAAATCACATACATAAACTTGAAGTAGACGACAAAGCTCCATTTAATGTTAAAGTTTAACCGATACTTTTTACGTATAGAATCCAAGTTAGAGAAGAAATAAATAAAATGTTGGCAGATAATATTATAGAATCATCCACAACTAGTTATGTGAACCCTTTGGTGGTTGTTAAGGAAAAAAATGGTACTCTTCGATTGTGTTTAGATGCTCATAAAATAAACAATATCACCAAACCACAATATGAATCTCCGCAAACGATTGACAATTTATTGGCAAGAATTAAGGGGGCAAGACAGATACTCAAAAGAACGAATCATGTACAACAGCATGCAGAGGTAATAGAAGATATACGTGAAATTTTAGAACAAGCAAGAATCAAATTCAGGCATTTAGGGAATTGTTTTCTAGTAAGTACATGCACACGCATATCATTGCAATATATTGGCTACCGTATGTATGTATTGCTGCCGTATTGCTACTGTATTGCTACCGTATTGCTACTGTATTGCTACCGTATTTGCTACTGAATTGCTACCGAATTTGCTACCGAATAGCTACTGTATTGCTACCGTATTTGCTACTGTATTTTTGCTTATTATTATCCGCATTACCTGTATAATATTAATTTGGATTGGTTATTATTTAATAGACGTATTTAAACCATTCTACGTCGTTTTTCTTTTATTTGTTGAGTATACCCGAGTTAAGTAGAGCTGCTTCAAGAATCTGCAGGCTGTCATTCCATCGAACAGACCCCTGGAGACCGACATCTTCAACTGCAGTTACCCAGGTCTTCGCTAAGCCTTTCTGTTACAGCGAAGCCGTTCTGGAGAGTAAACTCCATATAAAATCTGGCGCCCGAGATCTTCCCAGCGATTATACGAATAAGCAGCCGTATAATCCCGCCCACAACAAAATACAAGTTAACTACCGGACTACAGAGTTGCCAAATAGGCAAATGGGGAAAAGAGCGTCGCAGCTTTGTGGCTCCATTTGCAATATTTCAAATTCAGCCAATTAAAAATCTGAAAGCACTTAGCAACTTTTTCTTCTGCATATTGTTATCTAATCAGATTTGATATACTATGTTTCGTTGTTCAGAAACCATCATCAACTTCATTTTTTTAAATAGCTGCAAACTTTTGTTGTGGCACCATTTTGTAGCATTATTAATTATTCTGATTTCAAAAATGTATAACACTAGCATTCACATTTCAATTTCATCCAATAACGTGCAAATTAAAAAATTAAAACGCAAGCAATTGTTGTAGTTTGAAAAGCTCAAACTGCCTAGTAAAACTCTATTTGCGTAATGCTGATGAGGATTAAAAATAAGCCGAATTCACTTAAATTGCGGCCCAATTCTAAAAACAATGGTAAATTTGGTTGTCGTTTTTCTGAATAAATAGCTAAATAGCTTGCTGGCTACTAACGTATTTCTATGAGAAACATAAAATAATTGAAACACGTTTGTTTCTTTTCATTTGGTAAACCTTGTGTTTCTATTTTTTTTAGAGTTACACTGTTATTTGTTTTAAAGCTGCTACTCCTTGATTCGAAGAAAAAGTTGCTGTAGGAAAGTGCTTTCAGATTTTTTAAATTTTTATTACCAAAGACGATGGCGCTAAAAAACCAAAATCGATTTTAAGTTTTTTGCGTGTACCTCCGAAACAAAAGCCACTAGGTCAGTTTTTCTTTTAAATTGTTAATCAGTATAAAATTTCGCAATTTTGTCGCAATTTAACCGAATCTCTATCTTTTATAATAAGCGAGACCCCAATGGTGAAAGTAGAATTTTAATAACCCTGTATATCAAATATATCGATTCATCGAATAAATTGATTACATCGATATATCAATATTTTTTTAGATATCGATACTATTGATATGTTTTTCAACCTACACATGACTCACAACAAAAAAAGCAACGTTATTATAAATGCATAATAAAACTCAAAATTAAATTTTTTATAAAGCATTAGCAAAAATTCAACAATTATAACTCAGCATAGGATTTATTAATAATCACAAATTCATTCTGTTTTTTATTAAGAGAATGCTCAAGTTGAGAATGACAGGATCCCCCCCCCCCCCCCCCCCCCGCTTCACCCAACTCAGCACACTTGGCTACGGTCTAACGTGCCCCATCCCAAAAAATGTGTCTCTTATGAAAACGTACGTTGGTCCGTTTAAGAAGAAACAACGATAATTTTAAAATTTCGTTACAAGCGAAAATTTTATAAGTTAGCTCTTAATATTCTATCTACATTACTAAACTTCAACTCTTTAGTAAAAATCAAGAAGTCAATTTTTGGTTAAAATTCATGACTTTCAGGTTGAAATTTTTGTTCCCTGACTTTTCCATGATTTCCAGGTTATCCAGGGTCAGTGGGAACCCTGATTAGACTAACAAACAACACAGTTCGAAATCCACTGCTGGGTGTAAGCAGAGAGAGTAGCTACCTAGCTGAGTAACTCAGTTATGCGCAAACTATATGCTCCAGTCTTCAAAAGAATATCAGTCACAGGCTTCAAAGAGTAAATGAAACTGGTATTGCGCAGAAACAAATTTTTTTGTGAGAAAAAAATCGGCTTTTTAGATTTTCTGGGAAAAGATTCCTTGGAATTAAATAACAGAATAAAACCAAAAAAAAAAGGCTGAAGTGTGGACTTCGAGTGGACTTTCCCACACTAAAACTTATCATACTTGCAAAAGTGTAAATTTTATAATTACAGTGGAACTTCCCTAACTCGAACTTCTGTAACTCAAATTATTCTCCAAGTCGAATTTTTGTCATGAACACTGATGTTTCGTTGTCTTTTTAATGTAATTTCAACTCCATAAGACGAATTTCTATAATTCGAATATTTCTATAAGTCGAACTGATATTTCACTCGTAACTCGAATATTTTCCGGTAAGTCCCTAGTTACAAGTATTCGCTAAACATATAATTAGAATATTTAGGAGAAGTCCCTAGTTACGCACAGTGACGAGTGCTAGATTGTTCGGTAAAAAAGTTTTCAATTTGCCTTAAGTTCTTCTGTCAGATTCCATGCTCAAATTCTCAAAATTTAGTTTTGAAAAAGAACGCTGCGATAAAAACATGTTCCGTTTCCGGTTTCGGATTTTTGTGAAAAGCTGAAGTTGAACTACAATTTTCGATATACCTCTTAATTTACAATTTCATCAAAATCGGTCCAGCACTTTTGGCTGTAGAGGCGTCACACACCCACAGACAGACATTTTTTAAAAAACACTTTTTTGGGTTTCTTGAGCCCAAAACGTGTATTTCCGTTAAAAACTAGATTTCGAAAATTTTCATGAAATCATACAAATTTATCTGCAAAAAATTTGGTGGGAGGGGAAACTTAACAAGGAGCCCTTCTACCATTCTAGATTTTAAGAAATAGGTGCAAAAAATCAGTTTTTTCAAAATGGCTCGTTTCCGGTGCAACCAATCTCAATAGTAGTTCTAAGACAAATAAAAGTACATAAAATTTTCTACAAAACTAAAAAGAAAATAATGTCCTAGAAAAACAGTTTCCGAGATATGGTCTCTCAAAGTGACCCTTTATTCGCGAATTTTGGCCAAAACAGTACTTTTCAGATTTTATGAAATTGTTCACTTACTGACCTAAAAAAAGGTCTACGGGTGAGTGAAAGTAGACCCAATTCTCTGTAAATCTAAAAATAAACATTTCTCTAACCTCAAATTTGGGATGTTAACTTGAACCTAAGTTATGACATACCAAATTTGACCATTTTGATGCTTTTTTACCATACATGAAGTTTTATCAAAATAGTTTGTTTCCAGGGCATCCCACATAAAAATTTCTTATCACTGGGAAGAAAGTGTATAAATAAAATTTCTTACAAAACTGACCAAAAAAAGGAATGTCATAACTCAAATAGTTACCAAGATATGGCCTCTCGAAGTTTGCCCTTTTTGTATTCTTTGATTAAAAAAAACTGATTTCTTACACATATTTCTTAAAATCTAAAAGGGTTGCAGGGCTCCGCCGAAGTCAAAAACTTAGAGCCATTATTTTGACGACAAAATAAAGGGTTTAGGCAAACAAAACCATTTTTAAGTTATTTCAACATCTAATGGATTTTTTGGACGTAATGATTGGGCTATTCTAAAGCCACTACAATACAAAACTTTATCACGATCTGCCAACTCGTTTTTGAGTAATAAAGTGACACAATAAAAATTTGAAAAAATGGTGGCAGCTACCACTTTGACCTAAGATTTTCTAACTAATTTCGCATTCAGATTTAGAAAATTTTACCAAAAAGCATGTCTAACTTCCACTTCTGGTTTAGAATTTTTTTAAATCATATTTTGTCAATGAATTTTTGATATACCCCACATTTTGAAGTTCATCAAAATCAAACCATCCATTTGGGAGAATAAGCCGCCCATGACCACATACATACCCACTCACAGATAGACATTTTTTAAAAACTTAAAATATGTATTTCTGTCTAGCTCTCGAATTCGAAAGTTTGCATGAAATCTCAGCACTTCCCCATACTGAAGAAAAGTATAAAGAAGATTTTATAATTTTTAAATAATAATTCAACAATTTCATTAATTTAAAAACCGTGGAAAAGAGAGCATTGCATGTACTTTTGTTACACCCTGTACATTCCCAGGAAAATGATTTTCAAAACCATTTCTGGATAACATCAACATTTACACTTCTACAACCTTTATGCTATACTTGTTCCCCATAATTAAAAGAAAGAGGCATAAAAAAATGTGCACACTCACATAATGTCGACAGTAATACTAGGATCACTTTTCCTTCTATTTGACATCCGACAAGCATCGGTGGCACAAACAAGATCGCCATAAGACCTTGTCTTAGTCATCTGATATGACATAGAGCCAGGAGGTCCTGGACAAGTACTTGAACCCATTTCAACTGTGTTTTGTATTTCTAATGAACCCAAGTAAACTTCTGCCCACAGCTGAAGATCTCTTACATTGCATTGTGGCCACAAAACCTATTTAACAATAAAAACCATTAAGAAATAATCCTTGCATAAATTTCAGTAATTTACATTAGTCCTAGGGCCAACAACGCTTAGTGGTGCATAAAGATGATTTCGGAAACAAGGAGAATTCAAAAAGCTCCATACAGAAAACGTATTGTCGTTGACTCGTTCCACACGCTCTTGCTTAGTATTACACAAGAAAGTTCCAAAAAGATTGGAGTAAGTGTGTTGTGCTAATTTTACCTACAAAATGTACATTTGTTACAGTGAGAAACACATTTGCAAAAAATTACACACCAAATATGTGTGTGAAAATGCAAACGCACAAGGAAATTGTACCAAGAGTTGATGTACACAGTCAAGCCACTGAAGGAAAACAGGACATCTTTCGTTTTGATCGTCACTACCTGTCGCCTGTCCACAACGGTCGGCGAATTTGTGTCCGAAAGCCAACCATTCCCGTTCTATTAAAATTCGAAAACCCTACAAAAAAATTTAAATTTAAGACACTTAAGTTTGGGTTCATGAAGTACAAACCTCCGCAGTACGGTAAAATGGGTCAAGTAACAATTCAGCTAAAGCCACAATTTGTGGGGTTCTATCCCATCCATCAGAGCAGTGCACCAAAACTGGCTTAGCATCCCGTTCAACAGCACTTACTAGAGTCACAGCAGCTTTCATGAGTCCAGACATATGCTGCAGCCACCTTGTCCCTTCTAGTAAACTGAACCAACTAGAATAAAAGTATTATAGAAAGCAATCGAATTGATGACAATTAAAACTTACTTTGGTTGGTCGGCAGATGACATACAAAGCTGTCTCAGAGCGTGAAAACTCTTTCTTATGGAATGAATGTTGGCAAGGTTCATGAATTGAATTTCACAACTGGGATAATACTCGGGACACTCGCATCCACCACCCCTTGCTCTATTTGCTACTGCCGTTGTGTATGATCGAGCATCCATTATAAGTACTTTCTAAAAATATTTTTTGTTATACAGGGTGTATTAAAACATGCGGCTAATAATTACACCACGCAATTCTACGTAGAAAAACAAGCAAAAAACTCCAATACAATTTTAGTGTTAACTCTTTGATTAAGGAGTTATTAATGCTCAAACTTGGAAATTTTTTTCGACTATGGTTGAGAAATAGATTTAAATAGTATCAACAACACATAATTCAACAATTAAAATAAGTAATCAAATATAAATTATAACATTTTGGTAATTAGTTTACTTATAATTTAATATTTAAGAATGCAAAATCTTCGCGATTTATAGTTTTGGAAGACGTTGCAACTATGCATTATAAGCTGGGTTTATTTTTAAAATGTAATAATAAAAAATTCATAACTGGATGTATTATTGACGGATTGATTAATGTCATTTTTGACACTTATAAAAGTCACTTTTCTTTTCATAAAACCTGCTTCACTCATTATTTATTAGTTATTCCCTGTTATTATTGTTCTAACTTATTTTGTTCCTTGTTTGATTCTTCAGTTTTGTGTTTTTGGTTTTGGGAAAAAACATGGCATACAGTTTTCCTGAATACGCAGATATGTATTTGATATTAGGCGAATGTGGCGGTAATTGTCACCGAGCTTCAAATTTATATGCCGAACGTTATGTAAATAGGAGACATCCTAATGCTCATGTTATTGAAAGACTAGATCGTCGCTTAAGAGAAACAGGGAGAATGGAACCTATGCAGGGAGTTGGTGGAGGGCGACCACGACATGTATTACAACCCGAAATAGAACATCTTACAGGTATTTGAAGACGAACCTCGACAAAGTACCCGTTCTGTAGCTCGAAGACTTAATATTAGCCATACTGCTGTACATCGACTGTTAAGAGAAAATCTCTTACATCCGTTCCACTTCCAGCGAGTCCATGGGTTGCTTCCGGAAGATTATCCGCGACGGATGGTGTTTTGCAGATGGTTATGACGGCAACACGCAGTCAACCCGGCTTTCATTGAAAACATTTTATGGACGGATGAAGCCACATTTACCCGTAACGGAATGTTTAATATGCACAATATGCACCACTGGGCCGATGAAAACCCTCATGTCTTCCATCAAACTAATCACCAGTTTAGATTCAGCGTCAATGTATGGGCTGGAATTATCGGAAATAGACTAATAGGGCCACACATTTTGCCTCGTCAATTAAACGCCGAAAATTTTGTCAATTTTTTGAACAACGATTTACCGGGATTATTGGAGGAAGTACCATTACTTGTCAGGAGAGATATGTGGGCTCAGTTAGATGGAGTTCCAGCCCACTGGGGGCTTGAAACTAGGGATTGGTTAAATCAAAACTTTCCAGAGCGGTGGATCGGGCGTAATGCTCCGATACCATGGCCCGCAAGAAGTCCCGACCTAAATGTCCTAGACTTTTTCTTTTGGGGCTTTTTAAAAGCTCATGTTTATCAAGTAGAAATTGAAACCAAAGAACAACTTATTGAACGGATAAATAATGCAGTTAGAGAAATAAACAATCGTAACATGCTGCAAAATCTAATACCAAACATTCTTACTCGGTGTACCAAATGTGTAGAAGTTGCAGGTGCTCATTTTGAACAGCTATTGTAGCCAAAAAAAAAGTATTAATTTAAATAAAACGCATTCAATCTTGATTTGTCAATTATTTCAATAATTTTAGAGGATATCCATGAAAAACATGAACACATACTTGATTAAATTGCAGAATCACAAACATATACGATCAAGGGTAACTAAATGCATGTCTCTTAGCTTTAAATTGTACAGCGTTGCCAAATTAAAAAACCTTTAAGTGCTTATAATTTAAAGACTCTTCGTCTAAGACCAAATTGGTGTTAAAGTTTTTTGCTTGTTTTTCAACGTAGAATTGCGTGCGGTAATTATTAGCCGCACGTTTTAATAATAGCGATTTATAAAAGTGAACAAAACCATGGAAAATACTACAAAAACCAAGTTACCAGTGGCAGTAATAATTTACTAAGATTAAAATTTAAAAATGTGGTTTTTTACTACATTAGAAAAATTGATTGATTACCTTTTTCTCTTGAACACTAATTTCAGTAGCCTGAGTTTGCCCAGATTCTTCAGAATTAGTAGAAGTGGGCGAGTGAGATGCATTATCGAGCATACTCTTAGGCCCCCTATCAAATGTGCATGCATCTGATATTGCTTTCAGAAGATCCTCATCTTCTCCTGAACGCCAACCAAGCCAACCCACTTCAGGTTGGCTGCATCTTGCTATAACTGCTCCATTTCCTGGATGTCTTTTGTTTAAAAACAGTGATCAGAATCATATTTTTTTAATACAAATCTAATTAAAGTACCTCCATACAACAGTGGGAATTCTGCGAGAGCTCCGAAATTTTGCAACAGTTTCTAATGTTTCGTCTGTGATGCAGGCTGGCACGAGCAGTTGGGGAGGGTAACTAGGACAAAGCTTGTAGTTTTTGTTCACAGAACTTATCCTCCATGCTCCATGTAAGTCAAATTTGAGTCGTTCCACCTGTTAAAATAAAATATGAATATAAAGTGCTGCAGACATCAATACCAGCCCAAATAACTTCGATTTTAGAAAATAACCCTGAAATGCAGGGTTCCCTACTAGTGTGAAATTCATCCATTGCTCTGTTAATATTGAAGATAGAGGAAAACTTTAAATACGAAAGTTATTAGTTATTAACTGCTGCATCATGTGAACATTTTATCAATTATACAGAGCGTTTAGTTACGCCTGTAAAGCACCTTACTTTGTTAACTTACATGGAATACCCTGTATGTTACTGCAATTTTACATTCTATATTTAATTCCAGGTATAAAAGAATTAAGGTTTCAATGATCTTAAAATTACAGTTTTTGATTTGTTTGCATTGTTGCAAAAAATTTTACATTTGTTGACTTATATTGAAAAAAGAGTGAAGCACTTTTCTAAACAACTTTTGTTTAAAACATTTTTTAAATGTATATTAACAGCAGAAAATCTGTCTCTATACTGTTGACTCGTTCTGTATACATGTATAGAAGGACGCAAACTGTGAGACGGTATTCTAGGAAAAAAACTGAATAAAAAGTTCCTCTGCAATTTTTCGATTCGACCAATATTTTTGAACTTGAAAAGTTTTACAAAAATCTTAATATGGTAGGATAAAAAACATTCATACTCAATTTTAAGTGATTAATCAAATCCTGAAAATAAATACATTACAAATTACAAGTACTGTTCAAAGTGTCCGAAAAACTCAAATTTACGTTGTTGAAATAAGCAGTCGCACGCTATTAGCTGTTGAAAACTGCACGTCATTATTTATTGTTTAATAGTTCGTCATTTGTTTGAATTTAATTCTCAATTTGGTATCATACTATACCATTTATTATTCGTAAATTATTCGAACCAAGAGCATTATTATATGCTGATGGCACTCGGGCTCTAATAATCAAGCAGGACGAGCGATATGTTTACACGGGGGCATTCTTTTGCGCTTCGAATCGATTTCAAAATAATAAATGGTATTGCAAATTCCAAATTAGAAGCTAAATTTAAACTAATGACAAACTATGTAACAAATAAATAACTAAAGTGCTGTTTTCAACAGTCAATAGCGTGCCACTGCTTAAGTGAACACGTAAATATGAGTTTTTCGGACATTTTGAACAACATTTGTAATGTTTCTTCTCAATTAAAATTTTGAAATATCTCTTCTTTTTTACAATTTATCACAGATTTATTCTCACTACTCGAATTAAACACAATTCAATTTGAATTATATTCTTTTTTTTTCATCATTTTCAGATTTTTCAAAACTTTAAAAATATTGGTTAAATCGAAAAATCATAGAAGCACCTCAGTTTCTCTTGTAGATTAAAGATTCACAGTTCATGATCACGAGTTTGGGAACACCCTGTAAGTACATACTTGTCTTAATAGCCATGAAATAAGAGCAAATTGCACAAGGCTGCCACTCAATTTAAAAAAAGAAATAATGATTTACTGACTGCAAACACAAAAAATGACTAAATAATGACCTCTCTGACTCGGATTTTAGTGATGAAAAGTGGCGTTAAATAGTAAACAATTATTTTTGGGTGACATTTTTACTTTCTGTGTAAGAAATTCAAAATCTGCTTCCCTTGTTTAATAAATAGGTATACAATAAAAAATTAAATTGATTTTAAGTTTTATTCAAAACTGAAAACACCTGATCAGTGAACACTGACAGCCTGCAGGAAGGCCAATAAAAAATAAAAGCAACTGCAGAGCACCATTCGAAAATCAAGAATAGGAGTAGAGTTTTGGGTTTGAACTAGTTGAATCAGCTGTTACAAGAGTCAACTCTTAACCAGTTTTTGAAAGTACCAAAACACCATAAAAAAAATGTACTTGAACAGAAATTTTTTATAATTCCCAGTTTATTACTAAACAAAAAATGCATGAGTTTTCAGTTGTCAAAAATTCATAGCAGGCATCACAGACAAAATAGACTGTGACATTAAACTATGTTATAGTTCATTCCTAGCTCTATTAGCCTACAGAATTTTAAAAAATCATGTGACCAGTTTTAGAACAATACTTTTTAAAAAGTCAAAATTTGATAATTTTTTTCACTTTGCAGTTTTAGTATTTCCAATAGTTGTAGTTTGTAACATTGTGTACCCCTAGAGCACCCCCTATATCAAATTTCATGAAGATCTAATTATTCGATTTTGAATAAATATGTGTTAAAATATACATATTTAAAAATTTATAAAAGGCGTCACATATAAACTGGCGGGCTGGAATACGAACCAAATTGTAGCTCATTCCCAACTCAATTTGCCTACAAAATTTAAATAAAAATCGTGTGGCCAGTTTTTGAGCAATATTTTTTGAAATTTCCCCAAAATTTTAAAGATATTTTTCACTTCATAGCTTTCAAGTTTTTAAAAATTGTTGTGCACAGTAACATTGTTTCTCCATACGACTACCACGATAGTAAATTGGTATCCAATCCATCAACTTGTTTTTGAGTAATAAGGCGCTAAAGTCAAAATTTTGAAATAAATGTAGCAGCAACCATTTTAAAGCTAGAAAGTTCAGGACAATAATTTTAAATCGTACGCAAAATTTTTCTTTGCAAAAGAACACCAATTTGAAAATTCTGAAAAAATGACTTTTTAATAAGAAAATTACTTTTAATGACCTATCAAAGAAAAAATGACATTTAATGACCTCTCTCACCAATGCAAGGGTTCAATTTTCATCAAATTTTTTTTTTAAATTACGATGGATCATTTATTTAGAATATTTTTATTAAATACTAAGTTATCGAAGCGTTTTTTAAACTACTTGATATTGAATTTTTTAATTCATTATCAAATAAAAAAAATACTTCGATAACTTTGCATTTAATAAAAATGTAGTAAGAATATAAACACTCTGTATAATGCCACTCAGTTGATACTTATTCTATTCACAACTCTTTTTGCAATAGTAATATAACCTACAGACACACTATAGCAATACTTACTTCACTTCTAAAGGTATTTTCATCATATACTAAATTTCTATTGCACTCCAACCTAGTGAAAGCATCATCTCCCTTTTCTTTTGTCCAGGCAAAGTAAAAGAAAGCGAATAGTTCTTCTAGTTGTTTCGGAGGTGCGTAAGTTTTCAGCAAACGTCCAAACCAATCCAAGCACACTTCATTGTTATCAAAAGTGCATCTGCATTTTAACAATAACAATAATAAGCTAATCTCTATTTACTGATAAGAACAAAACTATTATTACCGATAAGTTCGAGCATCCTTGCATCCAACGTGTAGATAAAACAGATCCCTATGCTCAGCTATTTCAATTAAACCCAATGGGACGTGGTGTTGACTTTCGCATAATTGCAGAAATAGCCGATAGTTGGTTAAAACCATCAGGCCATCAACAGAATTACCAAAATGGACGACGGCCTCGCCATTTAACAATGTAAATGGTAGATCAATTTTGGAATTTATGCTCGGCAACTGGTACATTTGAATCGCTTGGACGTGACATATCGAGTTCGGTTGGTCGTTCATATCCATTTTCTGTGAAAAACAAACTCTAATAATGAAATTACAAATACTACAAGGGAACTGCTTGTAACACAAAATTCTCATAATTTTCACTATTACATTTTCAAAATGGTGGAAACTTGATTCACTTAAAAAGTGCAATATGGTTTAGATGCACTCAAGTTCATCCGCTGAATATTTGTTAAGATGCTTGATTCTGCAATAGCCAAAATATTCAAGAAATCAAAAAAAGATTTAAAATACGCCATATTATTTATATAACATCAGAATGAATATTTTGAAAAGTTTATGTAAATAATTAAATATGTGATAAAAATATGCATTTTAGTTATCTTTTACTGTTATTACTATCAACATTACACAGGCAGATGACTTTAAAGCTGGTAATCTCTTGTTAGTGTTAAAAAGGTCAAGATTTAGGTTAGATAGAAATACTGAAATATAATTAACACAGTGGTTACGATCATTGAACACCAGTTTACTTATTTTTGAATTCAGGTGTCTACGTTCATTTTGCTTGCCCTTGGAATCTAAGAAACGAAGTTTGTTAAATTACAAAAAAGTTTTATATTTCCATGGATATGATGGATATCTGAACAAACTTGCTTTGACCTAAGCCAACTCGTTCCTGATTTTTCACAAAAATCTGACAATTAGTTTTTTCTTTTCGTTAATATGAACAATTGCCAAATTACTTAATTTTTTTATGAAACTTGGTATTTATACAGAGCGAGTTATTTAGGTTATTTACTATTTCCTAAACTATTGAGATTTTTTTTCTTTATAAAAGTTGTTTGGGGCCTAATGAGCTACTTGATGCCTGACACTCGAAATTTTCTGCAAAATCACATGACTGAGCTGCGGCAGCATCAATAATTTTCTTATTTAAATAATATAAAATGCATGCTCTTACATTATAGAAAAATTTCGAGTAAAATGTAAAAAACTTATTCAAATAAGCAGGCCATGGATCTAAACAAGAACACTTGAAAATTTTTGCTCATTTGTTTTGCCATTGTTTAGTTTAGTTTAACAAACTTCTAACAGTCATTTAACAAGATGTCCTTGTCAAAATATGTAATAATATTAGCAGCAAACAGGTCCATGATACTTTATAAAAAATTAATTATAATAAAGAAATTTCGATTATTAAACAAATTGCATACAGCAATGGTTATAATACTCAACTTATTGATACATTAATAAAGAGAAAGATTATAAATTAGTTATTTACAACATATATCCAAATACTTCATTCGATACAATTAAATACGCATCGATTCCATATTTTTGCAATATCAAAAAAACGTGCTAATATTATAAATAAAACTCTCCCACTAAAATCAGGCATTTACAAATTAAACTGCTCGCACTGTAATTCAGTTTATATAGGCTTAGTGATTTTGATATTAAGACACAAAGAACATGTATGTTGTTAAATATAAACACTCACATAAATACAATTACTTTAAACACTTATTAGAACACAATCATGTATGACATCTATCAACAATATAATATTTTTACAATATTGTGATGATAAACATAAATTAGATATATTGGAAGCATTTGAAATTCACAAGCATTTAAAAACTCCAAGGTTTAACGAATGAGCAAATTGATCTCTTAAATTCACCATTTTAGTGGAAGTTTTGGAACAAGAAATCAAGACATTTGCACTCAGACTCTGCAGACACAAATAACTAAGATCAAGTGATCAAGTTGTATTGTTCCTATAGCAACACTAACTGTTTACTTTTACTCTTACCTTTAATAATTTTGATAAAGTGATTAATTATTTTATTTATACATTTCGATAATAGTCGTTGTCATTGAAGCATCACCGTCAATTTTGATATTCTCAATAGTCTAGGAAATAGTAAGAGGCTGACACTTGAATTACTTGCAGAATGCAATGGTAGAATTAAAACTGCTAAATCTTTCCGTGCAATTGAGATTAGATAGTCAACTAGTCAACATGCACTTTCGTGGTTCAGAGCCTACTTAAACCTGTAAGATCCCACTATCTCCTGGCACTTTAAGCAATACACAGCATAGGAGGTGACAAGATATGTTACACCTTGCAATTGGTAGGCAACAATAAGAAGAAGTCAATTTTTCTATATCTTTTAGATGCTATATGGAATTGTCATTTAGTAGAAAAAAAGACAACTGTTATAATATATCATTGGTCAAAAAATATTTACTATTCTTTTCTGAAACAAGTAAAACAACATCATAATCTATAACCACAAATTAACAAACACAATAGACTTACAACAAATATTTTTTAATGTATGGCACGCTCGATTTCAGAAACAAAAAGTGTTCTTTTAATTCAGAAAACAATTCCACAATTTTAGTAAAAAAATATCATTTTAAAGATTTTGCTTTTTCTCTATTAAACGGTATAAAAATTTAGTATGACGTCAATGCCGTCAATAAGAAATTAAAGAAAATGAACATCTCAAAAACAAAAAATATGTTGCAATTCAGGTTATCACATCTACTAATAGTTTTACATACAGCGTGTTTCACTATAAGTATACACGAAGATACCTAATTGCCCTATTTTTAATTCAATTAGTTAATTTTTTAACCTAAAGTAAAAATAAAAGAATAGAAACAAATTTTTTTTGCATTTGTTTTGTTTTATATTGTAATTTAAGTGCCTCATTAGCAAGGTGTAAATTTAAGAATTTTGTAAAAAAACAAATATGCGAGTGATACTATTTAAAAAATTGTATTATAGTTTTATTTCATAAGAAAATTCATTTTTTTAGTATTTTTAATTAAAATTTATTATAGCATGTTTTCAATATTTGCAATGCCTACTTGTTAAAAACTGCATACATAAACACTAATTTCATAGGGATTTCATCATGCACAAAAACAACTGCATTTTGTCCCTCATTTACTAAGCAATTTCAACTTTGAAAAACAGCGGAAAAGAGAATTTTATGCTCTAAAATAATCTATTAAAAGATATACAGGATGTTACCGGAAGTGCTATACCGGCCGTTTCAACTTCGAGCCCCACTAGGAGGATCTCGCAGCATATTTGAAGTGATACAGAGTTGGTTAAATTGAAGCAAAGTTGCTAAATTTTATGCCTAATAAGAATCTGTAAAGAAATTTAAAGTAGCTACTCTGGTTTTTCAGGTATCTGAAAAAAACTGAAATTTTGGATATTTTATTTTCGGCTATAACGCATTTATCATTTATGCTAGTTAACGCATTATTAGGACACTTTTTTATGCTGAATCTAAATTTTTTATCAGATTTGGTGTAACTGTTACCATTGTTCATTTTCGACTGTCAACTATTTTTTTCTTATGGTCGGCATTTTAAATTTTCCCATATTTGAATAGAGTTTTTAATTCTGAACTCAACGATGTGTCACACTTTGCATTTTGTTTAAGTTTTGAGCATTTTATTACAGAAATTTCATAAGAGTGCCATGGAAAGACCACGTCATTTAATTTATTTTGAAAAGATTCTAGTGTGCCATGAACTGATGGAAGTAAAACAAAACACTTCTCTTATTTACTTTAATTTTTAGATACATTAAGTATGCGAAAATTTCAGGAAATTATGCTTTGTGCAAAAGCAGCAAGTTATTTTTTACAAAAACAAATGAATGACAAAGTTTCTAACATACACAATTTACTAAAAATTCAACTTACAGTTTTTATGTTTGCAACTGACATAACAAATTTGAATAATCGGTTAAATAAACACAACAGATAACACTAGAACTACACTAATACCAACAATTATTAAATAAATGTTCAAAACATTTGACACATTTGTAAAACATGCTCAGAAGCTCGTCTAAAATGAACTTTCTAATATGCGTGTTAGTACCTGTGTCAATTATTTGTTTTTGTAAAAAATAACTTAACCTGCTGCTTTTGCTCAAAACATATTTTCCTGAAATTTTTGCATACTTAATGTATCTAAAAGTAAAAGTAAATAAGAGAAGTGTTTTGTTTTACTTCCATATGTTTATGGCCTACTAGAATTTTTTCAAAATACATTAAATGACGTGGTCTTTCCATGGCACTCATGAAATTTATATTTTCTGTAATAAAATGCTCAAAACTTAAACAAAATGCAAAGTGTGCCACATCGTTGAAACCAGAATTAAAAACTATCCAAATATGAAAAAATTTAAAACGCCGACCATAAGAAAAAAAAATGACAGTCGAAAATGAACAATGGTAACAGTTACACCAAATCTGATAAAAAATTTAGATTCAGCATAAAAAAGTGTCCTAATAATGCGTTAACTAGCATAAATGATAAATGCGTTATAGCCGAAAATAAAATATCCAAAATTTCAGTTTTTTCCAGATATCTGAAAAACCAGAGTTGCTAAATTAAATTTCTTTACAAATTATTGTTAGGCATAAAATTTGGCAATTTTGACTCAATTTAACCAACTCTCTATCCCTTCAAATAAGCGAGATCCCCATGGTGGGGCTCGAATTTGAAACAGCCTGTATTAGCGACTTATACGTTACATAATGTATTTTGATAAATAATTAAACATCACCAGGTTTAATTTCATTAACTTAAAACATGTGAAAAAAAGGTGGTGTAGCTAGTTTCGTTTACACTAAGTATATCTCCAAGAGAAGTACTCTTCTTCTACTGCAATTGAAGATACATGCAAAAATTAGGAAATCACAGCCATCACAGTAAGAAACATTGTTTAGAATCACAAGATATGTCTAAATACTAAGTTTCATTTAAAAAAATAAACATTTTGATAATTTCAACTTTTATGTTCAAAGTCCAAAAACTGGCAATTTATCTCGTACTACATATACCAAGTAAGCAAGTATTACTAACATAAAATGAAATCAGTCTTCACACCAGATTATTTATGTCATTTACAGCAATCTTGACGAGATAAATTGTCAGTTCTGAAAAAAAGCTTTAAAATTGTTAAAATGCTTACTTTTTGATGATACTAGGAAATTAGGCATATCTTGTGATTCTAAACAACTTTCCTTACTAATTTTTTTATGGCCAATATTTTGAACTGAAAAAAAGTATATATATCAAAATCATTAAAATGCTTATTTTTTTATTAAACTTGGTATTTAGCCATATTTTGTGATTGTAAATAATTGTTCATAATAAAATATTTCTCTATTTTGATTAATAGTATAATTTCCTAATTTAAGTCCCAAGAAAAGATATTTCATGTAGAGTGAAACACACTGTATAAATACCAAGTGACATAATAAATATCTTGAATACTTTGTCAGTAATAACATGTAATGAAAAATTGAATTTTCAGTATTTCCAGAATATTTCCGGAACAGATAAACTTATTGCAAATTTACTCGAACATTTTTAATAGTAATCAATATATAGAGCCTTTCTCTAATTAAACCAACTCTGTACTCATACTCATACTTTTCTGAGATGAGCAAAATTAAAGTGGACACTCTTCCTTATTTGGTGTTCCAATTTAGAAATATTTTATTTTTATATTCCTTAAGTTTATTTCAGCTATTATTATTATTATTGCATCAAGTCTTGTTGGGTAAACTACAACCAAATCAGTTTAAATAAAGTTTTAAGGAATTCTGTGTTAAAAGCAACATTTTTATACTAATTTTTTGTTAAATTACAAACTGACGATACTATTGAAACCAAGAAAACGGTAGAATTTTATTGCTCTTCAAAAACAACTTCTCTGGCAAACTTCCAGGTGCAGCACAAAACAAAATGTCTAGACTGAAGAAATAGACTTACATTACAATCAAGTTTATAATATACTATATGGAAGAAAATGGGTTTCTTATCGGTACAAATTATCACATTCTCATTGGTATGCATACAGCTGAGATTTCCTTATCACTCCAATAACATCCTTTCTGAGGTAAATAATAGGTCAATGACTACAAAATGTTATTACTGTTTTTGACAATTCTAATTCAGTCTAACCAAGCAAAAATAGTAAATAAAAATGATAAAGGACACACTATGGTTATCGCACAACAATTAACATTTTAATTGACCTCTTACAACTTATACTGCACGAGGAAAATTATTTCAGTTATTGAAAACATTCGACAAGCTACTCCATGTAAAACCAAAAACAACTTGGTCTGAAATTATGTTTTCGTCCCTAAATAGACCCCCAACATACAAATTCACCTGTCATGAATGGTTGAATACTTTCACTTATAGTTGTCTGGAATTTTTTATGGGGTTAAGAATTAGTGGGTCAATCAATCAACCCTTTCAATGACACAATTTGTAAGCTGTCCAATTATCCAATGACCTTGATATTTCTCTAACTGGTGTTTGAACACAGTGTTGACCAAAATATTTCATTATTTTTTGGGCTTGTCAGTAAAATGTCATTTCAGTCAAATCCCACCAAGGAAAAACAACAATTTCGAATTTTCACTAAGCTTGGGGTCAAAAACAGGTAAAATTTGGTGTGTCCGTAATTTTTTCAGGGCGTACCTACGAAATACAATTACTTTTTGTAACAGCAGGACACGAATGACAGTGAAAACTAATTTCACTAGTGGAGACTTTTAAAAAGTGTCTCACTGACCCGATTTGCACGATTTCTAGATATACATTTTACATATCTGCGGCACAGTATATCTAAAACAGTTCCGTAGGGCACTGCTAATTTGTTAGAGAAATTTTAACGTCCTTAAGAGGAATGAAGAATTCGATTACGAAATGTCAAAATGTAATAAGAAAAACAATAATTAATGGTTACTTACAAGAAAGGTCGCATTAAAATTGCCGCCCTACTAGTTCAAAACACTGCTAAGAACATTACTGTTAAGATAACCGATAACTGGATAAGCAAAATAAGAAGTTATCAAGCCTTTTTGAGATTATAAAAAACTCGAGCACAAACGACCGTCCTTGTGACAATCAAGATGGCGAAACTGACGTAGCGATTACATTAAACAACTGCGCATCCTCATAACATCCCCCAATCAGAAGAACAAGCGCGATTTTTAAAATATTTGACTGTATTTTTGCCTTATCGGTTGCACATGAGTTTGCTTTCAATTTTTCTGTTTAAAAAAGCAAAATAGTGATTATTAAAAGAAAAAGTAAATAATGGTGTCAATAGCTTCCAGGTAATTTATTGTAAACAAGAAATTGTAAGCAGGGAATTACACCAAACTTATAATACATATAATAATAATACTCCTTTTATTTAGCTTAAAACGCTAATGTTTACATATGCTTAGGTTTGTGCAATACAAAAATAATTAACTAATAACTTAACTAGTATTAACTATATTCACCTATTTATCTACTCTGCAATTTTTAAGTAATTCCTTAACTTTATCTTAAATGTTCTTATGGTATTACAATGTTTAATATCTTTGCTTAAAGAATTATAACTTTTAACCCCTCTAAACAGTACCCCCTTCTGAGCTATATTTTTGTTTTTTGATTTAAGTAGTATTTCTCCCCATTTCTTGTAGGTACTATAGCTACTTATGAATATCTTTATTTTTAGTTAACACATTTTTGAAATATATAAAAATAATCAGGTACCAGGTTCAGTTCCATTTTTTTAATGAATATTAATACGTGATACTCTAATATCTGCCTGACATTTAACCACTCTAGTCTTTCTAACATTTCAACAATACTTGTATATCTATTTTTATTTAAGATTATTCTCATTCCTCTATTCTGAAGCTTTTGTAATCTATTCAACTCACTTTGGTTAGCTAGATGTAAAATTGTGCCACCATACATAAAATGTGGCAATATTATAGTATTATAAATCACTTTCTTACTCCAAGTTGAAAAAAATTTTCCTGCTTTTGCTAGCACTCCTAGTTTTTTTGCTATTTTCCCACAAATGTACCTAATCTATGTGAAATTTAAATTTTAATTTATTGTGAATAATAATTCCCAGGTATTTTACCTTTTCTACCTCCTCAATTATTTCAATTCAAATTCTTATTTCTAAGTTCAATCCCTGTGTATTTCCTATCCACATACTTTTTGTTTTGCTCAAATTAATCTTTAGTTCGTTTGCATTAAACCATTCACAAACTCGTGCTACCCTACTGAAAGTCGCCTGACACAACCTTATAGAAATATGTGTGTAAGGTTTGTATGAGGTTTTTGAAACAGGCAATTCCGAGCTGATCCTATAGAATATTCTAATGTGGTTTTATCGGGTTGCGTTTAAGAGGTTCAACAAGCATTTGCCTTGTTGAATATTAATATGGTTTAACCAGGAAAGATAGTAAATGCTTTTACCAGGTTTTATCGGAATTTGACAAGTTCGAAATTTACAACATTTTATCAGGTTATTAACGAACTTTTTGTAATGAGGTTGTATGAGGTTATATTTATCAGGTTGAATAATCGTTTACCTTATTGAATATTAACAAGGTTTAACCAGGAAAGATAGCAAATGCTTTTACCAGGTTTTATCGGAATTTGACAAGTTCGAAATTTACAACATTTTATCAGGTTATCAACGAACTTTTTGTAATGAGGTTGTATGAGGTTATATTTATCAGGTTGAATAGTGAAGATAGTGATAGCAAGATAGTGAATGTTTTTATCAGGTTGTATCGGAATTTGACCTGTTTGAAATTTGCATAAATAAAATATTGTCAGGTTATTTAGAACTTTTAATAATTCGGTTGTATGAGGTTGACTTTAAAATATTCAACAGTACCTTGCTAAATATTAATAAGGCTTTTCAAGTTTTTTCTGAATTTGGTAATTGCAAAGTAGAAAAAAGCATTTAAAGTCAATGAGCATAGGATAAGAATATAAATAAGAAGTATAAACTTAAAACATTACAATTTATTATTTATTCTCATAACGAACATTATATGTACTATATATGATATACAGAAAACTAGCAAAATTATTTATTAATTAAATCATGGATTAATCCATCCTTCTCTATTTTTTTGTATTTCTCCATTTTCTTCTATTTCGCTTTCTTCTTCTTTTCTTTTCTTCTCTCCTTCTCCACCTTCGTTCTCTTCTTCTCCTTCTATGTCTTCTCCCCTTTCATGTCTTCTTCTCCTTCCATGTCTTCTTCTCCTTCCTTTTCTTCTCTTCTCTCTCCTTCTGTTCTTCATCTCCTTCTCTTTTTGACGCGAATTGTAATCTGACAAAGAAAAAGAAATAAATTAGTACAAATCCCAAAATTGCATCATATAGATAATAGAAAACAATTTTGAGAAATAATTGTTGGAAAATAACCATAATTTTGAGAAAGTGCCATCTTTACAATTTTTATAATGCAAAAAATATTCTTCCGTCACGTGATTATACCTATTAAGGGCTATTAAATGAAATCACAATTTCTATGAATTGGGTATTTTCTTTTTGAGCAATCGGGCATTAAAAACAACATTTTTTAAAATTTCCGGAGGGCGTCCGCGAAAAATTTGGCAGTAGTAGAAAACGAATTTGTAGTTCACTGCAAGCGCCTAGGCTCACAAAATTAAAAACCAATTATGTCGACAGTTTTTGAGAAATAATACATTTTTTTAATTTTCCAAAATTTTGAGAACATGCCATTTTTATAGTTTTTTATTTTCCCAGAAATGTTCTTCTATCACGTGATTATACTTATTAAGGGCTATTAAATGATATAATTTTTATCGATTATTTTTTTTTCTGTTTAAGTAATCGGGCATTAAAGTCAACATTTTCAAAAATTAGTAGTGGCTTCGTCTTGAAGATACAGCATTCGAAAAAAAAAAGAATATTTTTTCGAGAATTTTTTTCCTACGTTTTTTTTCGACCACTACAATACTTAACTAAATAATGTATAAACTAAAATAAATACTAAGTAAATACTTACCACCATAACAAATCACGTATGCAGGATAAGCATTCCCTGCTTCTGACGGCCACCCCACTTTATGTTTTTTAGCTTTTTTATACCCCACTTTCTTATTAAAAATTTAGCACGCGTTATATAGGCACCGTCATAAAGGTATCATCCTCTAAAAATCTAAAGAATACAAATTTTATATCTGCCATGTCGAAGTCAACTTTATTATGAACGAACTTTGCTATACGAAGATCGCTCACGTCTCACAGTTTAAGAGCGTTGTCTGTAGAATGGTCCCTTTTGAACAGGTAAAATTGGTAGGGATAGGTTTTAAACAGGTATAAAAATATCCGAAAATACAGCTTACGTCTGCATATTTTTGAATTAAACGTAAGTTTTTGTAAAACGTGTAGCTATTGAAAGTCCGAGTTTTCAATTAAAGTAGACTGCGTTAAAACACAAAACTTCATATTTACTATCTAGGGCGAGGTGCTCTATATCGCCCAGTGTAGCGGGCCACAAAATCCTTTCAAGTAAAACACAATTTAAGGCACTTTTTTATTTTATAGGCCCTCGCGTCATAAAAGAAGCGTGCAAGTATCTATACAAATAACATTTACACTAATCTATCTGCGCCTTTGTGGAAGATTTTATAGGTATTTGTATTATTATTTTAAAGAGCTTTGAAAGATTGTCAGCGGAACGTAACTATCAACCCATGTACCTATACATATGTAGTAAGATTTAGAAATTAACTAAATAGATAAATGGAAAAATCTTAAAGGAATTGCCTTAAAAAATACGCGCTGATTTAGAGCTAAAAATGGGCGAAACACGTCGGCGGTACTTATACATTCAAACATTTATTATTATCATTTTCTCATTATGTAACAGTACCTCTCCACTTCATATCATTGAGCTCAAATTAGTTACAATGAATACAGTTATTATTAACATGATAGAAAATTGTGTTTCTTGATCAAGAATTTACTTGCGTCTTGTAGTTGCTAGGACTTGGGGCATTTGCGTTTGGTAGGTACTTATCAGCACAATAGGATAATAAAAATAAATACCTACCTTTTCTGCTTTAAAACTCCAACAGATGTTTAAGTTCCACGAAAGCCAAAAGCACCGCCGCTTGCCGTTTTAAATTGCAACCGAGCGGCTGACCCCCCGCCGCGGCGGACATAATCGGACATAAACTATTTTGGTAGATATGTTTAGTTAAACAATATCCAAAATCCATTTCTGTTCCATTTTTTTTCGTCAAAAAACCTAATTTGACTGGGCAAACGTACATATTCGTCAAAATCTGAAATTCGATTTTTTACACAAATTCTGATTTGCATTGACTTCTAAATTAAGCTCTTTGTTAAGAATATTGACTTAAAATTTTGAATTAATTATTTGATAATAGGCTGTTCTATTTGAACTGTGCTGTGCACCATGTCTAAATTTGTTAGACGAAAACTAGTAATAGTACAAGAAAATAAATATTTGTTTTTGTCCATGGGCTTTTTCTTCTGTCGGCTTTTCCCCGTCTGCTTTCTTTTTCCGCGGCTTTTATTCCGCGACTTTTATTCCGCGACTTTTTTACCGCTGTTTTTTTTTCTGTTTTTTACCACGGGGTTTTTCCACGGCTTTTAAAACTTTACCGGTTTTACCTCGTATAACAGCATATTACGAACGCCCTATAAAACAGTATACATAGTGGTATCGGGTTTTCCTAATAGCATTCATTTCCATAAGACCACAAAAAACGGTAGGTATCAGAATAGTCAATAATTACAAAACAGAACAGAAATGCACGTCATATTAACATAATCAAATCATATTAATTCGGTGTGTGTGAGCCCGCGAGCGAACGTGTGTGATGACGCGAAATCTCAGGAATGTCTAGACCTAGTTGTTAAAATTTGGTACACTTAGGTACAAGACACTATAATTAGTCTATGGTACAAGGAAAATTTGTGGAGCCAAAAAGCTGTTTTCCGAACCGAAACCGGAATGTAGACTTTTATAAAAGCATCGTGGTTAGCATTTGCTATTATACCTATGTAATATGTATTACATTACAACCCATTTTTAAAGTCATTGATTTTGAAAGGTAATAAAATACGTAATCAATCTTTAGTAAAAGGGAAATTTGTTCATATAGGTTTTTTGAGTAATATTTCATTTGTATGTGAAAATCCTATAATACTCTAGAAGTACAATAAAATAATATTAGTAGAAAAAGAAAAATTACTGATAGTATATATATTGCAATGTTTATCACTTTTGTTATTTGTTCCCGTTTTTTTGTGCAATCCTGTAAAGATGCGTTTTTTTGAAAATATTTAAATCAGTAGAATTTCATATTACTTTACAGAGAAGGAAGGAAATAGTAAAAAATTACCGACTTAAATGTTTGGCTACAAAGTGCCGAAACTTTTATGTCAGTTATTCAAAGTTTCTATTTATCTTTAACATTTAAGGCGATATAAGTTACATACCGATAAATCAAACACCCAATGTATTAAAACATACTGTGTATTAAATTCAAAGATTGTTTTGTCATCTTATCAGTTTAAAAATATGCGTGCAAGTAAGGGGAAAGTGCTTCTAATGGACTTCCCTTTAAATTACGTTTGTTTATAAGCAAGTTAAATTTTAATTCTTGACGATATTCTAGAACTTATTGGTAATATTCCACTGTAGACAGTTTTAGGTATTTTAAGCTTTTCCTTGAATATTTGCAGGTATACTCACAATGACAATAGCACCATCAACCCTAACTATGAAATGCCAAATTAAAGACGACGGACAAACGGGTTTGCCCATCTCGGGCTACTATGTTAAATTTTTTGCCTATTTATAGTTTCAAAATATGTTCACAATTACAACAGCTGAATAGTAAAAAGTAGAGAAACACTTCGCTTGAACTTTCCCACACTTCCGTAATTTGGAAAAGAAAAATATGTTAAAAAAAATCTTATCAAGCCATCGAAGTCAATCACTATTTAGCGCTAATGTGAACAGTCCTGTCTGCAGTGGCGTAATAACTTTGCTCAGGGCCAGTGTTTTATACTCGGTGCAGGAGCCGCTATGCTGAAATAGTTGATACATCCGCACGTACAGAATTTCATGTAAAACCACATAAAAACCTTAACAGTTTTCCCCATAAAACCGTATATTAAGTATTCCTCATAAAACCGCATGCAAAACCATAACGGATTTTCCTGATACTTTCGCATATTAAGGATTCCACATAAAACCTTATACAAGAACGTTAACGGTGTTCTTTATAAAACCACATGTTGAAACTTTCTCATAAAACCGCATAAAAGAGATACAGGGGTTTCCTGGTAAATCTGCATGTTGGGAATTCCCGGTAAAACCACATACAAAACGATAGCCGGTTTTCCTTATAAAACCACATGTTGAAATTTTCTCATAAAACCGCATAGAAGAATTTACAGGGGTTTCCTGGTAAATCTGCATGTTGGGAATTCCCGATAAAACCACATACAAATCGATAGCCGATTTTCCTTATAAAACCACATGTTGAAATTTTCTCATAAAACCGCATAGAAGAATTTACAGGGGTTTCCTGGTAAATCTGCATGTTGGGAATTCCCGGTAAAACCACATACAAATCGATAGCCGATTTTCCTTATAAAACCACATGTTGAAATTTTCTCATAAAACCGCATAGAAGAATTTACAGGGGTTTCCTGGTAAATCTGCATGTTGGGAATTCCCGGTAAAACCACATACAAATCGATAGCCGATTTTCCTTATAAAACCACATGTTGAAATTTTCTCATAAAACCGCATAGAAGAATTTACAGGGGTTTCCTGGTAAATCTGCATGTTGGGAATTCCCGATAAAACCACATACAAAACGATAGCCGGTTTTCCTTATAAAACCACATGTTGAAATTTTCTCATAAAACCGCATAGAAGAATTTACAGGGGTTTCCTGGTAAATCTGCATGTTGGGAATTCCCGATAAAACCACATACAAATCGATAGCCGATTTTCCTTATAAAACCACATGTTGAAATTTTCTCATAAAACCGCATAGAAGAATTTACAGGGGTTTCCTGGTAAATCTGCATGTTGGGAATTCCCGGTAAAACCACATACAAATCGATAGCCGATTTTCCTTATAAAACCACATGTTGAAATTTTCTCATAAAACCGCATAGAAGAATTTACAGGGGTTTCCTGGTAAATCTGCATGTTGGGAATTCCCGATAAAACCACATACAAAACGATAGCCGGTTTTCCTTATAAAACCACATGTTGAAATTTTCTCATAAAACCGCATAGAAGAATTTACAGGGGTTTCCTGGTAAATCTGCATGTTGGGAATTCCCGGTAAAACCACATACAAAACGATAGCCGGTTTTCCTTATAAAACCACATGTTGAAATTTTCTCATAAAACCGCATAGAAGAATTTACAGGGGTTTCCTGGTAAATCTGCATGTTGGGAATTCCCGATAAAACCACATACAAATCGATAGCCGATTTTCCTTATAAAACCACATGTTGAAATTTTCTCATAAAACCGCATAGAAGAATTTACAGGGGTTTCCTGGTAAATCTGCATGTTGGGAATTCCCGGTAAAACCACATACAAATCGATAGCCGATTTTCCTTATAAAACCACATGTTGAAATTTTCTCATAAAACCGCATAGAAGAATTTACAGGGGTTTCCTGGTAAATCTGCATGTTGGGAATTCCCGGTAAAACCACATACAAATCGATAGCCGATTTTCCTTATAAAACCACATGTTGAAATTTTCTCATAAAACCGCATAGAAGAATTTACAGGGGTTTCCTGGTAAATCTGCATGTTGGGAATTCCCGATAAAACCACATACAAAACGATAGCCGGTTTTCCTTATAAAACCACATGTTGAAATTTTCTCATAAAACCGCATAGAAGAATTTACAGGGGTTTCCTGGTAAATCTGCATGTTGGGAATTCCCGGTAAAACCACATACAAAACGATAGCCGGTTTTCCTTATAAAACCACATGTTGAAATTTTCTCATAAAACCGCATAGAAGAATTTACAGGGGTTTCCTGGTAAATCTGCATGTTGGGAATTCCCGATAAAACCACATACAAATCGATAGCCGATTTTCCTTATAAAACCACATGTTGAAATTTTCTCATAAAACCGCATAGAAGAATTTACAGGGGTTTCCTGGTAAATCTGCATGTTGGGAATTCCCGGTAAAACCACATACAAATCGATAGCCGATTTTCCTTATAAAACCACATGTTGAAATTTTCTCATAAAACCGCATAGAAGAATTTACAGGGGTTTCCTGGTAAATCTGCATGTTGGGAATTCCCGGTAAAACCACATACAAATCGATAGCCGATTTTCCTTATAAAACCACATGTTGAAATTTTCTCATAAAACCGCATAGAAGAATTTACAGGGGTTTCCTGGTAAATCTGCATGTTGGGAATTCCCGATAAAACCACATACAAAACGATAGCCGGTTTTCCTTATAAAACCACATGTTAAAATTTTCTCATAAAACCGCATAGAAGAATTTACAGGGGTTTCCTGGTAAATCTGCATGTTGGGAATTCCCGGTAAAACCACATACAAAACGATAGCCGGTTTTCCTTATAAAACCACATGTTGAAATTTTCTCATAAAACCGCATAGAAGAATTTACAGGGGTTTCCTGGTAAATCTGCATGTTGGGAATTCCCGATAAAACCACATACAAATCGATAGCCGATTTTCCTTATAAAACCACATGTTGAAATTTTCTCATAAAACCGCATAGAAGAATTTACAGGGGTTTCCTGGTAAATCTGCATGTTGGGAATTCCCGGTAAAACCACATACAAATCGATAGCCGATTTTCCTTATAAAACCACATGTTGAAATTTTCTCATAAAACCGCATAGAAGAATTTACAGGGGTTTCCTGGTAAATCTGCATGTTGGGAATTCCCGGTAAAACCACATACAAATCGATAGCCGATTTTCCTTATAAAACCACATGTTGAAATTTTCTCATAAAACCGCATAGAAGAATTTACAGGGGTTTCCTGGTAAATCTGCATGTTGGGAATTCCCGATAAAACCACATACAAAACGATAGCCGGTTTTCCTTATAAAACCACATGTTGAAATTTTCTCATAAAACCGCATAGAAGAATTTACAGGGGTTTCCTGGTAAATCTGCATGTTGGGAATTCCCGATAAAACCACATACAAATCGATAGCCGATTTTCCTTATAAAACCACATGTTGAAATTTTCTCATAAAACCGCATAGAAGAATTTACAGGGGTTTCCTGGTAAATCTGCATGTTGGGAATTCCCGGTAAAACCACATACAAATCGATAGCCGATTTTCCTTATAAAACCACATGTTGAAATTTTCTCATAAAACCGCATAGAAGAATTTACAGGGGTTTCCTGGTAAATCTGCATGTTGGGAATTCCCGGTAAAACCACATACAAATCGATAGCCGGTTTTCCTTATAAAACCACATGTTGAAATTTTCTCATAAAACCGCATAGAAGAATTTACAGGGGTTTCCTGGTAAATCTGCATGTTGGGAATTCCCGGTAAAACCACATACAAATCGATAGCCGATTTTCCTTATAAAACCACATGTTGAAATTTTCTCATAAAACCGCATAGAAGAATTTACAGGGGTTTCCTGGTAAATCTGCATGTTGGGAATTCCCGATAAAACCACATACAAAACGATAGCCGGTTTTCCTTATAAAACCACATGTTGAAATTTTCTCATAAAACCGCATAGAAGAATTTACAGGGGTTTCCTGGTAAATCTGCATGTTGGTAATTCCCGATAAAACCACATACAAATCGATAGCCGATTTTCCTTATAAAACCACATGTTGAAATTTTCTCATAAAACCGCATAGAAGAATTTACAGGGGTTTCCTGGTAAATCTGCATGTTGGGAATTCCCGGTAAAACCACATACAAATCGATAGCCGATTTTCCTTATAAAACCACATGTTGAAATTTTCTCATAAAACCGCATAGAAGAATTTACAGGGGTTTCCTGGTAAATCTGCATGTTGGGAATTCCCGGTAAAACCACATACAAATCGATAGCCGATTTTCCTTATAAAACCACATGTTGAAATTTTCTCATAAAACCGCATAGAAGAATTTACAGGGGTTTCCTGGTAAATCTGCATGTTGGGAATTCCCGATAAAACCACATACAAAACGATAGCCGGTTTTCCTTATAAAACCACATGTTGAAATTTTCTCATAAAACCGCATAGAAGAATTTACAGGGGTTTCCTGGTAAATCTGCATGTTGGGAATTCCCGATAAAACCACATACAAATCGATAGCCGATTTTCCTTATAAAACCACATGTTGAAATTTTCTCATAAAACCGCATAGAAGAATTTACAGGGGTTTCCTGGTAAATCTGCATGTTGGGAATTCCCGGTAAAACCACATACAAAACGATAGCCGGTTTTCCTTATAAAACCACATGTTTTGAATTCCTCATAGAGCCTCATAGAACAAACAACGTCCCTATCAAACCTGGTAATCTGTTTATATTGCTTTCCTGGTTAAACCTCATAAAAAACACATGCCTTATAAAACCACATACATACTGAACCCGGTTGTTTCAAAAACCTCATAACACCACATACAGCCTGATGGAAACATTATAAGGTTGTATGAGGTTTCAATATTTATTTTCAATAGGGTATCTCCTTATTTATTGTATTTGGCAATTCCCCTTCATCTTTCATTGATAAATAAATGATAGTATCGTCTGCAAACATATGATACTTACAGTCTTTTAATAATCTCTCCATATCATTTATGTAGAATATAAATAACAGTGGATCCAAGATACTACCTTGCGGCACTCCCACCTCAATATAACTCTCTTTTGAAATAGTTTGTCCACATTTGACTCTTTGCGTCCTATCTTTTAAGTAGTCCTTAATTCATTTAATTACTGTATCCCTAAACCCATATTTTATTAAGTTTTCAATTAATTTGGTTCTGCTAACGGTTTCAAATGCACGTTGCAGATCTAAAAATAACTGCCACTTTCCATCCTTTGTCTACACTTTCTTTCCAGTCGTTCAGTACATATTGCACTGCTGCTTCACAACTAATACCTTCCCCAAACCCTGATTGAAAAGTGTCGATTATCTTGTTAGTTTCTATAAAATCCCGCAATTGTTCATACACTGCTCGTTCTAATACTATCGCCGGTAACATATTTATTGGTCTAAACTCTGCTGCTTTTACTGTACCCTTAACTTTCCTTATTAGAACAATTGTGGCTACTTTTAATAATTTAGGAACTATTCCCGTTTCCAAACTATAGTTAACTATACAGGCTGAGTCAAGCTATACGCCTTTGTTTTTAGTGAGTTTATTATTAGGAATTTATTAAAAATTTTTGGTATACATATGTTTCTACAACCTAGCGCAGTCAGTTTTTTGATTGGACGTCAAATGTCAAAATAGCGATTTTCAACTGTTTATTTTTAAATGGAACGGTACGACTTTTTTTGGCTTAAACGATGCTGTATGATGTTTAAAATATGATCCTTACTAAATTTTTTCACAATTTTTACGATTCGGACGTAAAATAAGCATTCATTATGTTAGTCTAGTAGGCCGGTACGTACGCATGCGTCAACATGTTTTTGCGTAAAATAAGTGAACTTTTGATGAAACAATTGCTTGTAAGTAAACATTTTTGCTTCTTCGAGTTTCTTGTTGGATAAAAACTAATTAGTTTTCTATTTAAATTTTGTTTAGATTATAATCTTATATTTTTCTTTCGACGTTATCCTAATATTGAAGTAACTATTATTTAATGTAATCTAAATACCTGAGTTTCTGTTTCTTTATGTTTATTAAATTAATGATTTCACTATGCATACTGACAATCATTAAATCGTTTTGTGCAAATACATCAAATACGTTCCGTAGGTGCCGGCCTACTAGACTAGCATAATGAATGCAATTTTTTACGGCTGAATCGTGAAAATTGGGAAAAAATTCAGTAAGGATCATATTGTAAACATCATACAGCATCGTCCAAACCAAAAAAAGTCGTACCGTTCCATTTAAAAATAAACACTTGAAAATCGCTATTTTGACATTTGACGTCCAATCAAAAAACTGCCAGGTTGTAGAGCACCCTTCGAAACATATGCACACTAAAAATTTTTAATAAATTTCTAATAATAAACTCAGTAAAAAAAAGGCGTATAGCTTGACTCAGCCTGTATATGCATTATAGGGTCTACTAATTCGTCTATAAATTGCTTAATAAAACGTGTCCCTATTTCATCTGGGCTGCTCTTATCTGCTAAACTACACACTATTCTATCTAAATCCAGCCTATTTAATAACATAAAATTACCAAGGTACTCTATTCTTTGTTCTATTTGAAACTCGTGTTTACTTTGGGGTATTACAATAAAAGAGGCAGCAGAAAAAGCCTGCGGAACGAAAAGTAACAATCCCACACAAAAAAGAACAAAGTGGTGGAGCGACGAGCGAGGAGGTAAAAATGGAGATTAAAAAGAAAAAAGAGCTTGGAAGAGATACCTGGAGACAAAGAATGAACAGGACAAAGAAGAATACATCAAATTTAGCAAAGGGGTCAAGAAAACGGTTAAAAACGCAAAGAGAAGAAGCTGGGAAGAATTCGGAAACGAACTGCAAGAAAACTATACAACGAATAACAGAGAATTCTGGGCCAAAATAAGACCGGTGAAAGAGGAGAAAAGAAAAGAAATTAGAGGAATCAAAGACAAAGAAAACAAGTTACAGACAAAAATAAACGACATCCTAAGAGTTTGGAAGGAATATTACGAGGACAAATTTAACCCCACAACAGATAGAGAAGAACAAAACAAAGACCAACAAGAAGAACAAGGAGGAGAGATAACACGGATAGAAAACATAAGAACCTGCTTTAAAGTATACACAAAAATAATAGAAAAAAAATAAGACAAACAGTAGGAAACGAGATCGAAGAAGAGCAAGCCGCATTTATGCCAGGAAAACAAACAAATGACAACATATTTATAATAAGGGACCTAATAGACCGAAGCCTAGAGACCGGAGAGAAACTTATACTGGCATTCATTGATCTCAGAGCAGCTTTTGACTCAATAGAGAGGAAAGTAATATGGAAAAGTTTAGAAGACATGAACATCCCGAAACACCTCAACCAAATCACACGCAGTACATACGAAAGGACAAAAGGGAAAATACAGATAGCGGGGAGAAGATCGGAGGCTTTTGAATGGAAGAAAGGAATTAAACAGGGGGACAGTTTTAGCCCCCTGCTGTTCATACTAGTCATGAACAAATTGCTTAGAAATACTAGAGAAAGAACGAAAAGAATACAAACAATAATAGGATATCAAAATCTGGAACCTGTTAAAATTGACACCTTAATGTATGCAGATGACATAGTACTGACAGCAGACTCCAAGATGAAGATGCAAAGGTTAGTAGACATATGGACGGAAGAGATAGGGGAATTAAAAATGGAAATAAACATAGAAAAGACCAAAATAATGTTCATAAACGAGAAGGAACCGGATATCACACAAATAAAATGCAATAACATTAATATAGAGACAGTTACAACATTTAATTACTTGGGAAGCATCATAACAGATGATGGAAACATAGACACAAAACTGGCAAGCAGGATGAGCAGATCAAATAAACTATACTATGCTCTAAAATCAATACTTGGGAAAAAAGAAATAAATAAGGAAACAAAAATAAAATATACAACACCATTATATTGCCGACACTAATATATGCAAGCGAGAATTGGACAGTACATAAAAAACACATCGGAAAGCTAAATGGAGATGAAGCACTTAAGAAAAATAGCAGGGAAGACGAAATGGGATGGAGTGGAAAACAAAAAAATAAGAGAATCAATCAAACAAGAACCGATAACAAATAAAATAAAGAAAAGACGCAATTAAACTGGTAGGTACAGCCACATGGTAAGGATGGATAAAAACAAACTAGTGAAGAAGACATGGGGGGCAACAAATCACAGGAAGAAAAGAAGAGGAAGACCCAGGAAGAAGTGGATAACTCAAATAGCAGAGGCAGGAAAAGAAAAGGGAAGAAGCATGGAAGAAATGAAACAACTAGCACAATCCAGGAAGGAATGGATAAAATGGGTAAAGAAGACTAAAGAAAAGTAACCCAAATCCGACACCCGAGAGGGTAATATGGAAGGGGAGAAAGAAGAAGAAGAAGAATTTAAATAAAGTTGAAATCACAATTCAAAAAATCTATAAATATCGATTTTTGAGAAAATAAATTAAATCATGTTTTTTTTAAATGACAGTCAAAAAATGGGAACCTTAATGTTAGGTACTTAAGTTTAAAAAATTATCATGTTTAAAAGGTTCCCTTTCTTTGTAAAAAGTTTTGTGTAAAATCAAAATAAAATTTTAATAAGAAATCATTAAATAGGTACTTAAACAAAAACAAATAGGCATATTTTAATTTAAATTGAATTTTATTTAAATAAATATTCTAAAAAAATTTAAGTGTTGTAAATACACTGCAAAATATAAATCTTTGAAAAACGAAAAACTTGAATGAATAAATGCATATATTTTATTAAAAAATTATTTCAATCGTTAATTAAAACGTTTAAACTTTCGTGAAATACTCACCCTTATTTTCTTACTTGTTACATAAATAGCTATTTTCTACTTCCGTTAAGTAATATAGACATTTTATTTCACTGATTTGTTACGTAACGAACTTCATTATTTCACTCAGTGAAATAATGAGATCAGTTGAGCAAACAGGACATACGCAATCTTGATTTTTCGAAATGATTTGTGAGTGTCATGAAAATGTCAAAAATTCATAATTTCAAATGCACTTTTGTATTTATTCGAACAAAAGTAGAAAAAATATTGTAGGAATGCAACACAAGAAAAACGGGTGATTATTTGACACATGTTATTATAATACTCCCCCAGCGGCATCTTTTGCATCTTTCACATTCGTGTAATAATCACCCTCATTTCCTTACTTATTACATAAATAGCTACTTTATAATATTTCTATTTCATTAATATATGAATAAGCTGAGTATTATAACCATTATTGTATGCAAATTGTTTAATAATTGAAATTTCTCTATTTCTAAAGGAACCTTAAAAGCTCTATGTATCATGGGCCTGTATAGTATAAGCTGCCAATTTATTTGTTTTAATATGACAAAATCGTGTGGTATTGTATGTCTGTTTGTATAGGTTTTCTATAACAGAGTATTGAAGTTCATTCGTTTTTTTTTTGATTAAATTATTAAGTCTAAAACGTTAATAGGCCTACTTTGTTCAGTTTCCAGTGTAACTTTAATTTTTGGATGCAAGCTGTTAATAACAATTAAAAATTCAATAATTAAGTAACTCAAATGAACTATCAAAACGTGCTAAAATGTCATCAACATAACAAAACCAAATTATAATTTTCTCAAACTAGTTTTATTCAAATATTTGATCTTCTAAGTTTTCTATAAATATTTTAGCTAAAAGGGTTGAAATTGGACTTCAGATAAAATTAATTATAAGTAACAGAAAAATTTCAGTTATTAAACAAATTGCGAACAGTAAAGGTTTTAATATTAATTAAAGAGAAAGATTTTAAATTAGCTATTCAAAATATGTATTCAAATACTTCATCCGATACAATTAAATACGGTTCCATTCTATATTTTGGCAAAAATCAGAAAAAATTACTAAAATTATAAACAAAACAAATAAATGCACCTAAAGTATTTTCAAAACAACTAAAAACATTGTCTAAATGCGAAACAAAAAACCGATAATTTACTAAAATCAGTACCTAGCATGTTCCACCAGTGAATAGCACTTTAGTATGCTGAGCGGGGATAACCGGGGAGAGGAGAATTCTGGAGTTTGATTTGCAACTTCAGTATTCGCTTTAAAAAAACGCTGTTGGTAAAACAGGTAAGAAATATTTTAGTTAACTTGAGAAACGTTTTTTTTTTGATAAAAAGAATCAATACTTTCGTCAGCTTTACCTGTAATTATTATTACCTTAACTATTTCTAAGTAAGGCCATACAAATCTTTACTCTTAGTGTTATGTATTCTCTTTCTTGTTTAAAGGTAATTTCTTTAAAATCTAAACTGGGGCATTCTGTAGTAATATTATAGTCAACAAAAGCACGAGTGTAACCCTGACCGCCTCGATTCTAAATATTACAGCATCAAAAAAATACATTTAAGCTTTCATTCTACTATCACTAATAAGCAGTTTTGCTTAAATAGATGTTTTATTGATTAAATGAAAAGGCATTTTTTTTCAAATTTATCGAAAGCATTACCAAGACATTGGCAAATCGGAACACTAAGCTAAGTGTAGCTCATCCGTAGCTCTATGAGCTTACAAAATTTTAAAAGTGTATTGTCGTGTTTTTGAATAATCTCCAAAAATTTGAAAAATTTTATGGTTTCAAACCATTTTGTATATATTCACATACATTTAGGGCTATTACAATAACCAATGTTTATGCCAATTTGGCAACTCATTTGTAGTAATATATGCATTCAAACTTAATTATAAAAAATTATAGCTGCAATTTTAAAGCTACCGTACTAAAAAAAGCATTTAATTTGCTTTAGCGACCATAATTGTAAAAAATTTCTATGTTGTAAGTGTATACTATGCAATTTATATTTACAAATTATTATTTTTGCATTCCTTCATGTTTATACTCGCTGTTTATCAGATTCTATGCTCGATATCCTAAAATTCCTGACATTTTTGGGTTTCTGGACATCCAAATCATGCATTTCCGTCAAAATCTCAAAATTGAATTTTTAAAAATCACTCTACATTCTCATAGACATAGTGGTAGTATTAGAAAAAAAATAATATGCATACTCCCAAGATTCATTTCTGGGCACACTACGGTATAATTAAGAGCAAGTTATCGAGTTTATTTTAGCAGTTACTGTAAGTAAGTAAGCAATGTAAGTAGGCCTTATATCCATAGCTACAGCGATCGTAAATGGCTGATAACATTCGTGTACTAGTTACCCTTGACGACGGAACTTAATAGTGTCACTTACATTCCTAGGAAAATAATGTTGATTTTAACTGTTCGTTGATATGGTAACAAGCACAGACAACTTAGAATAATGGGGCTTTTAAAAAATAATTCCGATGACAGCTGTCAAAAAGAACTTTTAAAAATATGATTAAATTTCTACCTGTAGGCCTACTTACATTGCCGGTAGCGTGAAAAATTTAATAAGTAACACGGAATGTATCGACTAATAACATCCTCGGCAGGCGACAAGCTTCGGCTCCGCCTCAGCTCGTATTCGCCTACCTCGGATGTTATTACGTCCTTACATTCCTTGATACTTAAATAACTATTTCACGCTACCGGCAGTGTAAGTAAGCCTTACATCCATAGCTACAGGGATCGTAAGTGGCTGATAACATTCGTGTACTAGTTACCCTTGACGACGGAACTTAATAGTGTCACTTACATTCCTAGGAAAATAATGTTGATTTTAACTGTTCGTTGATATGGTAACAAACACAGACAACTTAGAATAATGGAGCTTTTAAAAAATAATTCCGATGACAGCTGTCAAAACCAACTTTTAAAAATATGATTAAATTTCTACCTGTAGGCCTACTTACATTGCCGGTAGCGTGAAAAATTTAATAAGTAACACGATTGATACTTAAATAACTATTGTTATGGCAAAATATTATACCATTTATACAGCTGAGTGAGTGTACTACATAGTACAATATGTTAATCAGAATAATTATGATCGTTTTAAACCAAAACTTTTAAATTAGTAAACTAAGCACATTATTTTAAACAAATCCAAAAATTTACGAAGCACATTCTGCAAGTGTAAATCTTTTAGAGTAGATGTGCATAGTTTACCGGTTTTATAATTAAATTCACTCGTTTTTGAAAAACTTTATTACTACATGAAAAAAATAATTTTTACATACTACTATTACACATTACAAATAAACGTAATTCTTAGAAACTTAAATAATATAAAAAGGAAACAGAAAACCCTGTTGCATTTGTATACAGAGCAAAATGAAACAGATTTTATTAACACCACAGTATTGGATTCGTTAAACAAACATTAACATACTAGAAAAAAGAAAACAATAATTAATTATAAAGAGAGGCTTTCGATATTTAGGTATTTGCATCAGTTTCATTTGAACTAACGTCACCCCCAGCAGTTGTTTTAACTTCGCCATTTACTTTATTTTCGACGGATTTATTATCTCCGCTAGCCTTATTACTAGAGTCTTGATTATTTGCAGTTGCAGCTACCACTTCATCTTGATCTGAATCAGAGAAGTTAACTAGAAATATTTACTTATTAACTAACAACTTAAATTATAATTTTCCTACCAACCTTGTTCAGATCCAGATTCCTCTGAGCCTTCGCCTCCCTCATATTCATAATCAGAATCAGAAAGGAAATCCTCATAATCATCTTCGGGGTCATAATCATCATCATCATCAGTGATAATGTCATAATTATCATCTAAAATTAAATCGGGATCGCCAGCTGGTAACCCAAATGGGTTAAAATCTATTTCATCTCCTGATAAATATTCTAATTCCTCATCATCATCCCCATACTCCTGTTTATTTGGATTACCAACGAAATTTTCTCGTTGAAAACCCATGATACAGCTAGGCTCGTCTTATTTGAGAAGTTCAAGACGAGCTTGGACAGCGCTGTTTTCGGATGATGCTGTAGCCTTTGATTGAACTTTCCTAGGTTGACGTTTTTTGAAACTCTTTACAATAATTTTCTTATTATCTATTTTCAAGTTTTCAAGGTATTCTACAACTCTCTGGAGGGTTTCTTTATCTTCGAACAGGATAAAACACCAACGTCTCGATTTCTGTAAATGTCGCCAATTTTAACCTAATTACATTGAATTACTATTCTTATCAATACATAAAAATGTTACTAAATAGCTAACATAAAACCTTGAAATATTTTGCAAGCATAATTTATTTTTTTAATTAGCGTTGCTGTTAGTACCTGTCTTGGTAGCTGTACCGTTTTAATATCAGGATGCAGATCTTTGATTTGTAATTCTTCCTTTATTTTAACCGGTAATCTTACATATACCTTCAATGAGTCATTATCTCCAACACTGTAAAATAAATGGACAACTATTAAATTAAGAACTTAAGATTTTCATAACCTAATTTATTGTTATCAAATATTTAAATAAAAACAAATGACGAGTACTAAATTTGAACTGAAAATAAAACTTAGTGATCGCCGAACTTTAATTTAATGTTCTGCGTGTGAAACTTACCCCATAATTAGCCAAAATCAGCATTTAGCATAAAATGTAGTAAAACGTGCAGCTACAAACAAACGTAACGTCAATTTTCATTATTATAGTTACGTGCGCATGCGCTACTGGTTTTTGATAAAAGCGATAGCGCCAAATTTTTAAATTAAATAGCTTAATTAAACACCTCTTAGGCCGATTAAACCGAATATACCTCAAACAAAAATTACTTCTTTACGGCGTAATCACACTTTAATTAATATCTCCGCCATAAACTGAGATATTTGATTCAAATTTTGTATGCATAGGAGCATATGTAAGAATTGGAGAGACTTTCTAATCTACAAGATTTTAGTTAAGTACTAAGGGTAAATAAAAAAAAATTATTAGCTTTTAGGGAATCAAGAAGATGTTTACAATTTGTAATGAATATTATGAATATTGGTAGCACTGTTTCTTTTGTTTAATGATTTGATGTCAATGGCAATGTCATCATCAAGATGCAGGCATAGCTATCCAGCAGTCATCATAGACTTCAAAATAAAACTTGACAGTTGTGTTGTGGACTGCTTTGTAAATAAAAGTAAGAAATATAATTTTATTTTATCACTCCATTGAAATAAAATGCAAAATAGAAAAAGCGCGAGTTGCGTTTGTTAAAATGAAAGCCCTATTCATAAGTCATGACTTGGATATACACATGAAAATAAAACTACTGCGCTGTTACATCTTTCCTGTTTTATTATATGGTGCAGAATCATGGACCCTCAATGAAACAACAACAAAAAAGCTTGAAGCATTCGAAATGTGGCTCTATAGGCGTATATTAAAAATCTCCTGGACACAACATATTACCAATACCACCGTGTTACAAAAGATGAATAAAGAGAGAGAAATAATAAAAACCATAAAAACTAGGAAACTTGAATATTTAGGCCACATAATGAGAAATGGAGAGAGATATCGATTGCTTCAGCTGGTATTGCAAGGAAAAGTATTAGGAAAGAGAGGTCCAGGAAGGAGAAGGATATCGTGGCTCAAAAATTTAAGAACATGGTACAATACCACAACAACGGGACTATTTAGAGCCGCAGTAAATAAAGTACAAATTGCCAGAATGATCGCTAATATCCGTTAACGGATCGGCACTAACAGAAGAAGAAGAAGAACTTATAACTATAAATGTAATAATTTTTAATGTTTTTAGGTTAGGTCGAAAATACACAAAACAAGTAGTAATGAAACTAAACAAGAAAATATATTGCAAAATAAGAAAATGGTTGGAAACTGAATAATTTACAATAAGTGCTTAAATATTCCACTTTGCGCTTCAATGCGTATTGCTACTTCTCTTCATATTATTGAATGCATTTCTATTTCCGTGGCCTAGCATTGTATTGTTCAGCACGTAGTATAGTCTCGTTGACTTGTTTGCTCTGTTTGCTAATTCTGCGTTAATTTTTCCGTCATTTGTTAGGATTGTCCCTAGATATTCAAAAGTTGTTACCCTTTCTAGTGCTGCGTTCTTGCATATAATCTCCGTGTTATTGTTTTCTCCCTTTTTGTTTATTATCATCACTTTTGTTTTGCTTGAGTTAATTTCCATCTTCATATTTTCAATTTCTTTAATCCAGTTGTTTAGTAGGTCCTGCATTTTTCGTCTGAAGTCGGCTATTAATACCACGTCGTCCGCGTACAACAGACTGCTTATTGACATGGGAGTTAGGTTATTAAATCCTATCACGGTATTTAATTTTGTTTTAGCCTTGATTTGTTTTAGTATTTTGTTCATTATAATCACGAATAACAATACGGGCTTAGACTGTCCCCTTGTTTTATTCCTTTTTATTTCGAATTCCTCTGACGAACTCGTGGAACTATAACGCGCTGCTTCCTATATTGGGCAATTATCAGAGAAAGCTTCAGAGGCTGGAAATATATAGTCAGCTCTTTAACCGCAAGCAGTGATGGCTACTTATTTACATAAGTTTTCCTAATCCTAATTTGGGCCGGATTAATTCCCATTTCTTCTTCTGCTACTTTCATTTTTTAATCTGTTAATTTTTTGCTCGTTCTGGCTTCTTCTGCTATCTTTGCCTATTCCTTCCTCTTTTTACACTTCTCTTTCCAGTTCTCTACTTCTAGCTTCTTTAGATCTTCCTCCACATCATCGAGCCATCGTAGACTAGGTCTGCCTCTTCTTCTTGCTTCTGTTGGTGTCCATTCTGTTATTACTCTTGTTGCTCTTTTCTTGCCTGCCCTCGTTACGTGACCCAGGCATTTTATTCTTTGTGACTTTATATATGTTACAATATCTTCCCCTTTCATTTGCTCTCTCAGTTCAAAGTTCATTCTCGGTCAGTATTCGTCTTCTTCTGTTCGCACTGGCCCCATTATTCTTCGTAATATTTTCCTTTCAAACGCCTTTAGATCTTCTTTTTTGGTTAAGGTCCATACTTCTGTTCCATACGTCACTACTGGTCTAATAATGGTTTTATATAATTGTAGTTTAAGAATGTTTTATTTGCATAATATGCTCTGTGCCCCATTTGTATATTTTGTTTTGTTTTTCACTTCCACTATATTTTTTATTATAAATTGTTATTCCCAAATATTTAAAACTTTGGACCGATTCAAATTTATAGCCTTTAATTTTTAGATATTCTTCATTGCTGTTGTCACTATATTTTAAATATTTTGTTTTATTTTCACTGATTCTTAAACCCATTTATTTTGTTTCCTCCTCTAGTCTCGTGAAGCTTTTTATTAGTCCCTCTTTCGTTCTACTGATAATTGTAACATCGTCTGCGTAAGCGATAATTTGTGTGTTTTTAATATTTATTGTCCCTTCCAACTCTGACTTTGGAGAGGCTGGAAATAAAGATTGCAAATATTTTCGAGAACCCGACACGAGAAAAAGTTCTAGAAATAATACAATGGAATATTTGTTCCATATGCTCCTCGTTACTTCTGATCCGGTTGTTAGTTTTCATCGAGGAGTAGCAAAAAAAGAAGTTATCATCTTTAATGTTATTGCTTTTTTGGCAGACCCATCCCCGCCTCCGAACGTAAATGCAGTTACAAGAAGAAGCATATGTAGACTTTACAGAATTACAGATCTTGACAGTAATAGCATCTCAAAAAGTTGGGATAGCGATTCTGATCAATTAAGATACAATTTTAATTTTTATTAATTTTAGGTTTATATTTATCCTATAATTATGTTGAGTTCTGTTAAATACAGTTTCGAAAAGGGTTGTGATGTAGACGTACGTTATCTAGTTTATAAAACGTTTTTCCAATAAAATAAAAGTAAAAGATTTTTCGTTTCAAAGAAATGCTATTTCTTATCTATTTTCAAATGTAAAACAAGAACTAAATAAAAATGGCCTAATTTCAATATATCTGACCAAACAAATTATTTAAATACTAAAAATAATTGGGCTCGGTTATAATTTCATTTTGAATAACCTGAGCCAGACTGAGACAGCGGTGTCTGGAGGTATACATCGTGGGCATGTTAACCCTCGTCACCCTACCGGATCCCAACCCACTACTGAAATTTCTACCCAGGATTGGCAGAAATGCCTGCTCCATGTCAGATGATGATGATCTGCTTGTACTATAGATAATATAATATACCTTCGGTTTGTGCGTTGTGCTAATTACTACAGCCGCTCAATCTATTCTGTGCAAAAAGAATAAATTTTCTGGAAAAGTATTTATTTGTACATAACATATCAGAGACGGTCATGGGAGGGGAGGGGGCTATAGAAAATTAGAAACCATGCTCCTTCCTAAAGTGGTCCCAGCCAGTGCTAAATGTGGGCGCGCCGCACAACAGAATAATATGGAATGTTTCGTATAATATTATTTTTAGTTCGCGCTTTTGTGTTTGTTTATCGAGAGTTTAGGTTAGATTTTGAAGTTTTATTAATAATATCTTAGAAATAAAATAATTATTAACTTTAATAGGTATTTACTTTAGCCTTGTATACTTTTATGATAATAAACGTATACTTAAATTAGATATACTGGAAGCATTTGAAATTCACAAACATTTAAAAACAGTACCTTTAATGAATGAGCAAATTTATCTTTTAAATTCGCCATTATTAGACTTTTTGAAATAGAAATCAAGTCATCTGCAGATGTAGATAACCAAGATCAAGCTTTATTGTTCCTACAAAACACCACCTGTTTACTTAACATTAGCCTTTGATAATGACGTGTAAACACGTTGAAATACGTAGAAGACTAAAATAAATACCTGTTGAAATTATTCATTATTTTATTTATAATGTATTAATTTTTACAGGCCCAACTGGGGTGCAATTGCACCTCATGCATTTTTTTATGTAGATTGTTAGTTACTGAATGCTATGAAATTAATTTATTGTTTTTAAGGTGTTCTATTATAGATTATAGGTATTTAAAATACTTAATTACTCCAACAATATTTATTTATTTTAACCTTATAGGTATTTGGGCATGTTTACATGCCATTTTTAAAGGCTATATTAGAAAGTAAACAGTTAGTGTTGTTATAGCAATAGAACTTGGTGACTTGATCTCAGTAATCATCTGCAGGTGACTTGATTTCTTATTCCAAAATGTCCAGTAGAGGAGAATTTAAGAGATCAATTTGTTCATTCATTAACGGTACAGTTTTTAAATGTTTGTGAATTTCAAAAGCTTCTAGTGTATCTAATTTACGTTTATCATCACAAAAAGGTAAACATTTTATAGTGTTATTAGATGTCATTGAATGATTGTGTTTTAGTAAGAGTTTAGCGTAATTGGATTTATGTGGGTGTTTGTATTTGTAACAACGTACGTGTTCTTTATACCTAATACCAAAATTTCTAATTGGCTTGCCTATATAAACCGATTTACAATGAGAACAATTTAATTTGTAAATGCCTGATTTTAGCACATTATCTGTTTTTCTATTATAGTCTTACATTTAATACAAAGTGAAAGTATTTTTATAAATTTCTCTTATCGTGAGGTGCATTTGGACCCCAGCTAAACAATCTCCTCCAAGATCGCAGGGTTGGTGTGCTAACTTTGTAATAGCAAAAAAGATAGAAAAAGTACACAATATTGAAGTCAATGCAACAAATTTTAATTGTGTACAACACTGTAAAACACAGTTGGTGAAAAATGTTTTAATTAATATAAGTCAAATACGACAAATACTCAGTAATCGAACTAAAGCTTTTGTAAATATACATTTTTCTGTTTTTGTAATGAAATAATTTCTGTAAAACTCGTATACAAAAATGCTAACCGTTTATGCAATTATCAACACTATTATCATAGTTTATAATTGGAGTGCATTTGCACCCCACTTGATTGGGCAAGTATGCAGGATTATGTTGGACCTATGAAGGTCTAAACTTCAACGTAGTCAAGCTGGAACTTATTAATAAATTGTATTTTATCTACTTTTTCTTTGAAATGTTTTAGGAAACGTCTGATAGCAAATAAAAAATTCTTTTAAATTTAAATCATTGCAAAATACCACACCACTTTTAATTTAAAAAACTGCGTGCGGCGCATTTTCACTAAGCATTTGAAATTTGACTTGCTGTTTGATAACTTCCCCCTCCTTCCCAGATACAATGAATATGATAGCCCCTGTAACATATTAAAAAATAGGGTTGCACCGAATAGTGATTTTGGCCACTGTCCTAATGCCGAATATTCGGTCAGTCTCTCATGGTCTAATACCGTATATTCGGCAAACTATTCGACCAAGTCTTCAGCCAAATATTCGGTTGAGTACCGAATGTTACACCAATTACTTGGCCAAGTACCAACTATTAAGCCATGGTGTTACTCGCTACCATAAACTTGTTCTAGTTGCAGCAAGTGTTTATACTTCAACTAGATATGTAACATATTTTAACATTAAACATATCCATATTGTAACACTTGCAATGTATTTTTAGCAAAACGGGTAAGCTTAGCTTAGCAATATTTGTTGCTGTCCATATATGTGACATAAAATAGGTTTACCCTTAATATTTTTTTAATAACTTTTATTATATATTTTTCTCAGTGTACAACATTGTTACTGTAGACGTTAAGTCAAGTTGGAACATTCGAATTATAATTTGGAGGTGAATTGTAACTTGTATGATATGGTCTTGACTGTCCGTTATTCAAAAAACGACAGTTTGCTGTAGTATGATTAGTCCTCCTACAGTAATCGCAAAACTTAGGTTTAAAAGGACGAGTATTATTAATAATCGCACCAGCATGCAGCGTCAAATTGAAATTTAGAATTTTGTTTAAGAATTTTTTTTTCTAGCAATAGCTCCCTTTCCTTTTGAACTGCACCTTCTACTGCCTCTTTTAAAGTTTTATAGTTACGTGCTTCAATTAATAATTTGATAGGATTACTTAAACCAAATATAAATGCATGCAAAGCTCTCTTTTTAAGTAATTCTTCAATAACCGGACAAGCTTCAGCAGGCTTGCTCTCACAAGATGCTGTAATTAACGGGTTAATAATGCTTTCTAATCTTTCACTATACTGAGTAATATTTTCGTTAGCTGTTTGACGAATTGCTGATAGTTGTGCCTCTAAATGAGGTATTGTACGATTTTCGGAAAAATTTGTTTTCACAACATCAATTAATTCGTTTATATTTTTAATTTGCTTATAACTAATGGCATTAAATGCAGGACCCGTCAACTTTGTTTTGATTACATCTAATATAAGTGGTGCCTCAACGGGATTACCACGAGATTTTATTATTTCAATGGAATTTAAAAATTCTGGAAATTTCGATTTCCTTCCCTCAAATTGCGGAATTAACTTTACACAAATTTCAAAGGATATATGTGACATGGTTTTTGGAGTTTTACCAATTTTCATTAACGATAATAGGAAATAGAATCTCCTCGTTCTAACACTAAATTCTCTGGATGGATGTAGATTTGGACCGGCTCGAATTCCGAATGAATTTGTGATAAATGAATTTCTCTGGATGGACGTAGACCGGGATGTTCCGGATGAATTTTCGATAATAGACCGGGTTGTCCCGGATGAATTTTTAATTAAACCAGAGGAATTTGGCACAAGATCCCACCGCTGCCACCAAAGATTTGTCGTGCCTGCTTGGAGACACTTAGATTCGTTGCGTAACGTGAATGAAACAAGAAGATATGGAACACTTATAATTTATTTAATATTTCGTTTGCTATTTACAATTCTTAAATACAGAAGTTGAACCAATCAGGTCGGTGTCGGAAACCCAAGTGTTTTTCTGTTCACCTGCAGAACTTTGCATCATCCTGCATTTCAAAGGGATGGTCAGTCTTTTATGACCTGACCCTGTGTTATATTACTCTGTGACGCTAACACAGGTGTCTTGACATCTGCATTATAGGACAGTTTCTTAGAAATAAGGGCGTGAGAAAATGACTATTAACATGTGGATATAACACAGGTACTGATGTTGCCTGAATACTTAAAATATCCCGGGCCATTCTTGACATCAACATTTCGGGTAGTCCCCTGCGTATTGAGAAATTTCAAGACTCTCGAGCCAAGACAGGAAACTGACATCGAGAAAATGCACAAACAAGAAATATTAAAATTCTTGTCTCGACAATCAAGACAAGACAATAGTTACTCATCGAGACAAGATTTCTTGTCTTGGTGAAACCCTAGTAGGTATATATTATGCCGCTATAATTGATTTAAGTATTTGTCATGTTTTTCGTTATTCTTGAAAGTCGGTTTTGCTTTTTCTATTATTGTAAAAATATGTATCTAGGTAGGTACCGTACGTTTCAACTCAAAAATTTATTGTTGTTCTGCAACCTTATTATTTTTAGTTTATTGGAAAAATATGTTAAAATATGAGAAGTTTTTCTTATAATTCACACTTAAAATGTTTACATATTATCTACTTATTGCGACGTATTAGAAAAAATGTTTTGTTAATATATAAACTTTAGAAATTAAAAATGTAGACGGAGCGGTTATAAGTCCTAATTTTATTGGCACCTTTCTCAAAATTTCACCTCTTGGTGCAATCTTGAATGTGGTAGACACAGGCCATCGAAATATAGGTTTGAATTTTTTCTTGTTAAATAACAATAGTACAAACTACAAGGTATTATTTGCAGAGCTACACCGTTTTCAACATTTTCGAGTACATATTCTCGGAGAAGTAGTAGTAGCTGCAGCACAGAAACAGTAAAGTCACCACTGGGTTGTCGTTATTCATGTACAAGTTTTGATAATTGTGGAGATACTGTAGTTACACCTCGTCGAAAAAGAACAAAATCAGCTGCCCGTCTTATCATAAATTAACAGATCAAGTAGTGAATTCTTAAATATGTATTTATTTTATTAACTAATTAAAATATGTGCCTACTATTATAGTATTACCTACTAAGTAATGGAAAAAATGACAACTATCTAAATAATATAGTTTTGTTCCAGGAATTAAAAGATCATCTCATAAATCACCCAGGTGGAAAAGAGATAATAAATTTCTATCAGGAAGAGAAGACGCTACTGATGAATCACATGCTGCAATTTATGCCGCCAGTAGAGTAATATGGACAGTTCTGGATCCACCCCCCACTCTTTAACCTTGAATCCCAAGGTCAAGGTCATATTCCAAGGCTACCCCCCACCCTAGATCCTCAAGGTTACCCCCACCTTAGATTCTCAAGGCTACCCCAACCCTAGATCTCCAAGGTTACCCCGACCCGACGGCCACGGCGTCCACCAGCTTCACCGCTTCAAAAGAAAACACAAAATAGATTCAAATATATTTATTAATTAAATATACATAATGATCACTAAGGTAGGTTATTGTAATTAATTGACCAATATATAAAGAAATATATAATACACATAGATAAACTACGTAATAAAATAGTTCCGAGAATTATTGTAGAAATACAACAATAGTGATTGCCATGAATAGCAACTTTTTGTATACTAGGCTTTTTATTGTTCGTCACGATAGTTTGCCAATTAGTACTTATCGTGTATTTAGGAAAATTAAATTTAATCTTGAATGTTACGAAACCATTTTCCGTTAAGTTCTTGACAGACGATTTGAAGACTGGAATGTCAGCCCAGGTATCAATATCCATTTTGTTCCAAATCACGCTGTTATTCTCATCACGATCGTATGCAATAGATGCCGAAGTGCAATTCGATGGTTGCATCACATACAGATGACCATTGTAGACAGCTGCTAAGGCTGCTAATAATTTTATAGGTATCATGTTGACCCGCACACAAACAAAGACTGAATGAGTATATTACATAAATGGCACTACACTTTTTAATTACACTTATCCACTTCCCCCACCTCTTTAGCTGCGGCTTTTAACTCGTTTAACCTCTCGAAGGTATTAACGCGAAGTTCCAAATTATGTAGTGCAGGATATCTTTCCAAGCAGATCATCTGATACGGATTCTTGGTGTACAGAGTGGAGGCATCGTAATGAAAGAATCCCGACTCATTTCGGAAAAAGTTTGCTAGCGTAGTGTTTAATGGATGAGATATCTTAGGGAATTTAAATACCAGTTCAGGATTTATAGTTGGCTCTTCATCAAAATTATAATAACGACCTTCAGCAGCTTTATCTACGTGATACACTCCGTCGTCATGGACGTACAGGAATAACATGTTGCTCGTGCGATAGCTCGAAGAAAACTGAGATTCTTCTAACACATGGTGGCGGATAGTTGACCTTAAGCATATGAGACTGAACCGCTTCTGCGCAGTCTTGCTCAACGGATACTTTGTTTTTAGAACTTAAGAAATTGTAGAACCCAGACAGGTTAACCTTGGCCTTGGAATCTGTATAGACAAGATAGCCTTGGTCGAACGATAGGGATGCTTGGTGTATAGCGTGGAAAAGTGAGTGCGATACAAGAAACTTTCTAAACATGACCTGCGCTATAGTAGACGAACAGGATTGCATTTTGAAAGATTGCTACTTACCATACGCAAAGTTCGATAATGTTCAGTTTTATAAAGCTACAATTGACAATTGTGTGCTAGATGGTGCCACAGCTTATAGCAGTTATTTTGAAAAGTGTAAAAGTGTTTGTGCATCAGCTTACGGAGCCTTTAGGAATTTTAGCGATGGGAAAGAGGACTTATGTTTTGTCAAGTATTTAGAAAAAGTAGACGTAATGGGTTTTGATTTTAACATGTACGAATAAATAGATAACAATATTTTATATCAATAGTTTATTTACATGAGCAACACAAACATTAAAAACTAATACACTAACACTAGCACTAACCTAAATTTTTATTTAGTTCTTCTTAACCTGAAAAAAAGATATGAAAACTGAATTTCTTAAAGGTTGCGAAAAAAAAATACTTACAGATGCAGACGTACAGCTTCTTCTCTGCACTCTCCACATAAACTTTAGCGAACAACGTACCCTCAAGCACGTCGAATAACTGCTTCATTGAAGCGTTCGGCGACTGATACCACAATTGCATAAGGTACATTGCATACTCAGGATGCATTAGTAGTACCCCTATTGCAGCTCTGTGCATAAGCTCTAGGCGTTCTGTTTCGGAGATATTCATTTTGCAAGTATTATTGGAACACTGTAAAAAGTCATATATAAGAGGGTAATGCAGAATATTGAGGGAGGGGGGCAAGGCTGCCTTGATTTTGAAATCGAGGTTGCGGTATGGTGTGACCTCAACCTTCAACTCAAGGCTCAAGGGACGCACCTATAAATTCGCAATTGTGCATTGGTTGGCTTAGAACAGTTTACGAAGTTTTACTGTGAGTGTGCAAGCTTGGGTTGTATAAAAATTTAAAAAGTAAGTGTAATCAGATATGTACGCAGCATGTGCTAATAAAAAATGTAACAAATGCTTCATGTATTTTTTTGTCTAACTCTTAATATTTTTTAAATTATAATGTGTTTTATTTGAAGAATAAAAAAAGAAATGTTTTATAATTTATTTCACAAAGTATTATATATAACAAACATTAATCTTATTACTATTATACATTACTTAAACTAACTATTTATACAACTTAAACTAACAATTTATACAACTTAAACTAACTATTTATACAACTTAAACTAACCTATAAGCTACGCCCAGAACGTTTTTATTGTCGGTGTCGGCATCAACTTTACCGTTTCGGTTTCGAATATTTCCCTAGGCATTGCTAGGAAAACTTCGGCGTCCTCGTTAGTGATGGGGAAATGTGGCCCATCGCGGGTTACGATGATCCATCCGACACCATCCTCCGTCAGCAAGAAGTATCTAAAGAGACACCCCGTAGGCGGCACAATTTGCTGTAGAAGTTCTGCAATGTTTGGAGGAACGACTTGCAACCTATCGTCGTCGTTGACGTTTATTGCATCCTCCAAAAGTGCAGAGTCGCGCTGCCCACATAGATATCCAACTTTACACATTTCACTGCCGAAACTCACTTTGAACAACATTATCACGATGTGCACTTGGTGAACGTATGATGTAAAATGAGCTCCTCGGTGTTGAATACTTACAAAGTGGTGGGAAGGGGTAACCTTGAACTCAAGGCCAGGGGTGGGAGTAAGAGTGGGGGTGACCTTGACCTTGAACTCAAGGCCAGGAGTGGAGAAAACGTTTGGTAAAACTTGTATGTATGTTTGCAAACACTATGGCAGACCAGACAGTGATTTAGCCGAAAAGTAACTATCGTAGTCTTCAACTAAGCTGGTTTTTTTGCGGGATGACCTTGAAAACCGGTTTTTTGACCTTGAAATTGCATCTAACCTAACCTTGAAAAATTGCATCTAACCTAACCTAACCCAACTCCGCCGTTGCCCGGTCCCAAGTCCGGGATGAGAAAGGAGGAGGGTTGCGCAGGGCCAGCAACCCTGTGGCATAAAAACAAAAAATGCTAAAGAAACAGACGCGACATGCCTCGGAAATCGGACGGATGGAATGAAGACAACCCAAGCGAGAACCATGGACACGAGAAGGAAAATAAACATAGGTTGCTGGAATGTTAAAACAATGTACGAATCGGGCAAATCAAATCAGGTAGCGACAGAAATGGGAAATTACAAAATAGAGATATTGGGACTAAGCGAGACAAGATGGACTGGTCGCGGGAAAACAAGACTTGCAATGGGAAAAACAATAATTTACTCTGGACACACAGAAGAAAATGCAAATCACACCGAGGGAGTTGCCTTCATGATATCAAGCACAGCAGCAGACTCATTGATGGAGTGGGAAGCGATATCTGAAAGAATAATAACTGCAAGATTCAAAACCAAGTTCATGAACACCACAATAATAAATGCATACGCCCCAACAAACGACAAAGAAAAAACACTCAAGGAAGACTTTTATGAGCAACTACAAACGACAATCGATAAAATACAAGAAAGAAATAAACGAGATATACTCATACTAATGGGCGATATGAATGCAAAGATAGGAGCGGACAACACAGGAAAGGAACGTGTAATGGGCAGAGAGGGGCTTGGAACGATGAACGAAAATGGCGAAATGTTCACAGACTTCTGCCTATTTAATAACCTGGTCATTGGTGGAAGTATATTCCAACATAAGGAAATACACAAGCAAACATGGATATCACCTGACAACCACACACGTAATCAAATCGACCATATTGCAATCAGTGCCAAGTGGAGACACTCGCTACTAGATGTCAGGGCAAAGCGCGGAGCAGATGTTGCATCGGACCACATTCTAGTAAGGGGAAAAATCCAAATCAAGCTAGCAGCCACAAGAAATAAAAACAAGATAGAAAGAAAGATATTCAACACACAGTGGCTAAGGAAGAAGGAAACTAAAGACAAATTCGGAACACGTCTAAAAATGAAATATGAAGAAATACAAAATGAAGAAAACGCAGAACAAATAGAAGAAGACGTAACAGGAAGACAGGAAAGTAATATAGAGGAACTGTGGGAAAAGTGCAAGAAAATGTATCTAGAAACAGCCGAAGAGATACTTAAAATTCGAAAAAGAGAAGACAAGGAATGGATGTCCGAAAGAACATGGAAGAAAATTGAAGAACGCAAAGAAATAAAGAACAAAATACTATCAGCAACAAACGAAGAAACAAAACAAATACTACAGACAGCATACCGCAACAAACACAAAGAGGTTAAAAGGGGTGCAAGATCAGACAAACGGATCTACAAGGAGAAAATGTTAAACGAGGCAGAAGAAGCGGCAAGGAACAATAACATGAAGGAACTCTATGATATTACTAGGAAACTAGCTGGGTTGGGTAAAAGGTCAACAAACCAAATACGAGACAAAGAAGGAAATATAATACGCAGTGACCACGAAGAAATAAACAGATGGAGAGAATACTTCACAGACATACACAACACTGAAAACCCTATCCCAGTGATAGATGAAGAAGAACACATCAGGGAGATTCTGAACATAAACACACAAGCGATTACACGTAAAGAAGTAAAAGAAGCAATCAGCAAGATGAAAAATGGAAAAGCTCCGGGCATTGATAACATCACAGCAGAGCTAATTAAAGCCGACATCGAAACTAGCACAGATATAATACATACACTGGTAAAACAAATTTGTCAAAACGAAGAGATGCCGCAGGAATGGAAGACAGGGCTTATAATAAAACTCCCAAAGAAAGGCGATATCACTAAGTGTGAAAACTGGAGAGGCATAACATTGTTATGTACCACCAGCAAAATATTAACGCGCATAATGCTGGAGCGAATGAAGGAAGCAATTGACCAGGCATTAAGACAAAACCAAGCAGGGTTTAGAGCACGCAAATCATGCATTGACCACATCTGCACACTGCGAATAATCATAGAGCAGTCAATTGAGATGAACAGCAGGATATACCTAAACTTTATAGACTTTCAAAAAGCTTTCGACAGTGTAGACAGAACAAGGATGTGGAAAATACTAGAAATATACGGAATACCAGATAAGTTCATTCGCATAATAAAACAATTCTATAATAACTACACAGCAAAAGTTGTTCATAATGGAAGTGCCTCAGACCCGATACAGGTAGGAAGTGGGGTAAGACAAGGGTGCATTCTGTCACCAACTCTTTTCCTAATATTAATCGATTGGGTCATGACAAAAGCAACAAACAATAGAACTGGAATACAATGGACCCCTTTCACACAACTGGAAGACTTGGAATTCGCTGATGATATATGTCTACTATCTTCAAAACAAGAACACATGCAAGATAAAACGGAAAAAGTAGCAAGAGAAGCAGAAAAACTGGGCCTGAAAATAAACAAAAAGAAAACAAAAGTCATGAATATCAATGTAAACAGGCCAAATGACATCAGACTAGACGGGGAAAATTTAGAAAGAGTAGAAAAGTTTTGCTACTTGGGAAGTATAGTAGACAAAGACGGAGGCACAGAACAAGACATCAAATCACGGATAGGTAAAGCACAATATGCCTTTCATATATTAAAAACAACATGGAGCTCAAACGAATTATCTCTAAACACCAAAATAAGAATATTCAACACGAACGTTAAAAGTGTACTCTTATATGGCGCAGAAACCTGGAAGGTTACAAAAAAGACAACATCCAAAATACAGGTTTTTATAAATAAATGCCTCAGACAAATACTAAGAATCAGATGGCCGGATAGAATAACAAACATTGAACTATGGGAACGCACACACCAGGAACCTATAAGCAAAACAATTAGGAAAAGAAAGTGGAGCTGGATAGGCCACACTCTAAGGAAACCACAGAGGGATATAACTAAACAAGCGCTAGAATGGAGTCCAGCTGGCAAGAGAAAGCGTGGTAGACCGAAGGAAACATGGAGGAGAAGCGTCCACAAGGAACTCAACACGCTCAATAAAACATGGAACCAGATCAAGGTCGAGGCCCAAAACCGAGTGAGGTGGAGACATGTCGTGAATGCCCTATGTTCCAATGGGAATGAAGAGGATTAAGTAAGTAAGTAAGTAACCTAACCCTGAAAAATTGCATCTAACCTAACCTAACCTTGAAAAATTGTATCTAACCTAACCTTGGAAAATTGCATCTAACCTAACCTAACCATGAAAAACTGCATCTAACCTAACCTAACCTAACTGTTTTTTTCTTTTCTTTTTTTTCTTTTCTTTTTTTTGAAAAAATTATTTGGGATAGATGTTAAAAATTATTTGGGATAGATGTTAAAAAATTATTTGGGATGGATGTCAAAAAATTATTTGGGATGGATGTCAAAAAATTATTTGGGATAGATGTCAAAAAATTATTTGGGATAGATGCCAAAAAATTATTTGGGATAGATGTCAAAAAATTATTTGGGATAGATGCCAAAAAATTATTTGGGATAGATGCCAGAAAATCATTTGGGATAGATGCCAAAAAATTATTTGGGATAGATGTCAAAAAATTATTTGGGATGGATGTCAAAAAATTATTTGGGATGGATGTCAAAAAATTATTTGGGATAGATGTCAAAAATTATTTGGGATAGATGCGGTCAAGGCCAAGGTTGACCACATTCCAAAGTCTAGACGGTCAACGTCAAGGCCAAGGTTTGCAAGATCAAGGTATAAATTTCACAAGCGTTCAGTTCCAAGTCTGCATTCGTTCGGCGCACTTGATTTTATAATGTCTGCTAATTCGCGTACGTGTCAGCTCTGTGATGGTGTAGTGTTACGTTGCGACCATCTTGAAGGAGGTGCCAGCCCTAGGTGGTCTAAGCTCTCTTTGAAGAAGGCACAAACCACGAAGTACAAGCTGTGTGCCTGTACCCAATCTACCAGCTCAGGGTCTCAGGTATGTAAAGCTGCACCTGTAGATGCTTGCTTAAAAAACGCTTTTAATCAACCCCGCTGCCTTCAACGTTCAGAAGTGAAGAATATCGCTGAAGACGTGAAGGTTGAAGGCGGCAGTATTTTACGGAATTACTTATTAAACAAAAATTTAAAAAATCCCGTTTCACGGTTTGATTTTAATCACTATGTAGCTGCAACAAACAATCCTGTTGCTAGCACTTCGCGGGCTGTTGCAAAAGACTTTGTGAATGTTCCGGACAGTAAAGTAATTTTTAATGAAAATGAAATTTCAGCAACTAGTACTCAAATTGGCATAGTCGATTTATGTATTAGTTCTGAGATAGAGTTTCCAACTCCAAGATGCAGAGGTATTTCAGAAGTTAGCCCCTGCATAGAAATTTTTAATGACGCTACAAATTTTAACTCCAATGATAATTTACGTATGGCTAGTATGAATTCGGAGATGGATTTTTTAACTCCAAAACGTCGGGGTAGCTTGGAAGTTGGATCCGACAAAGAAATTTGTAGTGTCGCAACAAATTTTAATTCGGAGGACATTAATAATTTATGTTCGACAAGATTTAGGGAAATGTTTGAAAGCATCCAAATTGTTGAAAGTTCGATCGCTAATGAAAGCTTGCAAATTATACATTCACAAAATCCTGCAAATGTTAGCAAGCATTCTGCAGGTGAAGCTTTAGAGGCTGTACTTCGCGGAGTCACTACACCTACAGCAGCAGCTGACGCAATTATCGTAGAACTATTTGGTGATGGTGCCGATGGAACTTCACAGTCTTCTCCAACGGCAACACCACCAAGTTCTCTTAATTTATTTTCTGATAGTATGGTTGGCGCGATAGATAAGAAAGTACTTCGTATAGAAACCTTGAAGGCGGAAATTAAAGTTATTAAAACTCGCCTAGTTAAGATCGACGGCAAACTTAGCCGCCTTCAAAAGGTTATAACTTTAAAGCAGACGTGGAGCTATCCGAGTACCCTGAGCCAGTTGCGAGATCTGGAACGTTGTCGTTTATCGGCCATCATGGAAAAACTCAGGTGGCTCAAAGTGATAGAAGGAAAGATGAAAACAATTCCTTATTTATCTCGCCACCCGTAATTTCCGGTTTACTAACTGTAAGTCCCACACTAACACATAACCTAGACCCTCCTCTCCAGGTTGGCAGTCCAACGTCCCCGTCGTGCCAACTGGGTGTCTACAGCGAGTTTAGATATAAAGTCATATAACGTAAATACGCTCGCTATAGGTTTGCTATGGACCTATTTAACTGTAGTCCAAAGGCAAAACGTTTTAGTATGTTCAGGTGCGACGGGTGTAGACAGTCCTTCACCAGATCGGATGCGCTGTATCGCCATCGAAGGGAGAGCTGCCATGTAACTGCGGACCTGCCCTCTACAAGCGGTAAGCACATTTCATCCAAACCGCATGTCTACATTACAAACAAAAAATATTTCTGTTTCAGGCGGCTCCGTACAGGTTGCGATAGCCAGTAACGGTGAAGGACCCACAGCCACTAAAAAAATTAAGAAAAATCCCTCAACTGGTGAGATAAAATGAAAACGTTTTAAATATGCATACTATAATAATTTTAATTTTTACAGAGGTTCCACCACCACCGCCTACGCGATACTGTCCCGTGTGTGACGAAAACGTTGTCAGATCGTCCTACGTTGGCCATCTAAGGAGCAATCGTCACACGACGCGATCGGGCATAGCAGACCTTGCAGATGGCGTGGTGGTGTTACAATCCGCCTTCAAGTCCCGAATCGTGACGTACAGAGTGTCTGCGGAAAAGGTTCATATAAAGGTTGTGGATTTTATGAGCGAAATTAAAAGTAAAATTTTGCCGCTGATCGAAAGGCAGATGGCAAAATTTACTAGCGTGAAAATGCATTTTGAGCTTTTTGGGTTGTTTGTTTTGGAAAGTAAGCAATTGGAAGATATAAAATCATCAATGACAAAAAATGTGGTCGCAACGCGCGCAACTGATTTGAGTGCTTTATATGATAATTTGGCCGCAGTACTGGACAAGAAGGTGGCAGAGTTTCAGGAGCGTGAGTCAGGTAATGTTTGCATTTTATTATCTTGTTACTATATTGACACGATGCAATTTATTTGCAGGTTGGGCGCTGAAGCAGATTTTATACGTAGATGTAAATATCAACAAATTCAATCCGCTTCGAGTTTCTTCCTATATTCCGCTACCGAAACAAATAGAGTACAAGAGAGCAGTAGTAAACGTTCAAAATCAGGATGAGCACTGTTTCCGTTGGGCTGTAATTTCAGCAATTTGCGAACCTGCAGGCCCCTCCAACAGAGTCAGCTCTTATCCTGATTGTCGCGAATTGTTGGTATTTAAAGATATTGAGTTTCCTGTTAAATTAGGCGACATTGAAAAATTTGAAAAATACAATCCCCAACTTTCTATAAATGTATACGGAATTGAAAAAATTTTCGAAAACAATGTTGTGAAATACGAAATTGTGGGACCTCTGTATTACAGTCATCGCAAGAAGCGTGTACATATTAATTTATTGCTTATTACTGATGACTCGGGTAACAGTCACTACTGCTGGATTAAGGATTTTTCTAGGTTGGTTTCGCGGCAAATTACGTCTAGAGACGGTAGAAAACACTTTTGTGACGGATGCTTGCATTATTTCCGTACCGAACAACACCTTGCGATGCATCATCGGTTCGACTGCAGCTATATCTATACCAAATTGCCTACAACAGACTTGGTCACAGACAAATTAGGAAACACAGTCCCTCTAAATATTTTAAAATTTAATAATTATCAAAAACAGCTAAAAGTTCCTTTTGTGATTTACGCGGATTTCGAAACTTTCTTAAAGCCTCTTGCGCCGGCAGATCCTGATCCTACAACCTCCGTAACTGTAGCGACGTGCGAGCATAGACCGTATTCATTCGCATATTTTATCAAGTGTTCATATGATGAAAGATTTTCTAAATTCGAAATTTATCGCGGAGAAAACGCAGTGCAAGTGTTCATTGAGCGTTTGGAATGGGACGTTCAAAATTTATACTCGAAACACTTAAAGCACATTATACCGATGAAGCTTTTGAGCGCAAGAGAATTACAAAATTTTAATGATGCTATTTCATGTCATATATGCGACCAACCTTTCAAAGACGGAGACGACAAAGTGAAAGACCATGACCATTTGACTGGAGACTATCGGGGCGCTGCTCATTCCATATGTAACCTAAATTACAATGTTCCAAACTTTATTCCAGTCTTTTTCCATAATTTAAATTATGATTCCCATTTATTTGTAAAGCAACTTGCTTTAAACAATGAAACTATAGACGTTATACCTCAAAATACAGAGAAATACATATCTTTTGACAAACATTTGGAAGTTGATGAAATTATCACTAACGAGGGAAAAAAAGTCAAAATTAATATGCATATAAGATTTTTGGATAGTTTTCGATTTATGAGCGCTTCTTTGTCGAATTTAGTGGAAAATTTATCTTCGAATCAGTGCGTTGAAATTCAAAAACAATTTGGCACTGGCATCAAATTTAACCTGATGAGACAGAAAGGCGTGTTTCCGTACTCCTATGTCAACTCCTTTTCAAAATTAGATCGAACCACTCTGCCCACCATGCTCGAGTTTTACGATTCGTTAAACGAAGAGGATGTGTCACAACCCGATTACGAGCGCGCGGTTGAAGTCTGGACGATTTTTAATTGCAAAACTTTAGGCGACTACTCAGACGTATATTTAAAATCAGACGTATTAATTTTAGCTGATGTTTTTGAAAATTTTCGATCTTTATGCATTCATCACTATAAATTAGATCCTGCACACTACTACACAGCTCCCGGGTTGAGTTGGGATGCTATGTTAAAATTCAGCAGCGTAGAGTTAGAACTACTGACGGATATGGACATGCTTCACTTTTTGAGAAAGGCTATTCGCGGAGGAGTGAGTACTTGTGTTAGTAGAAAGGCTATTGCCAACAATAAATTTGTTGAAAATTACGATTCCGCGAAACCCCCTTCTTTTATAATGTATTTAGATGCTACCAATCTTTATGGCTACGCAATGCGTCAGTATTTGCTAAAAAGCGATTTTGGTTGGTTAACCGAGGTTGAAATTGAAAATTTTGATGTTTTCCAAATTTCCGACGAATCCGACACCGGTTACGTGTTGGAAGTTGACTTGCACTACCCACAAAATTTACACGACTACCACAATGATTTACCTTTTTGTCCTCAGCTTATGGTGCCACCAAACGGAAAATTTAAGTGTGCAAAACTTATTCCAAATTTATTTGACAAAACAAAGTATGTCATTCATGATCGAAATTTAAAACAATGTTTAGAAGCGGGTTTGAAATTGAAAAAGGTTCATAGAATATTGAAATTTACGCAATCCCCCTTGTAACATTTTTTTTTGTTGTTTAGAATTTCTGTCTTTTATTTCCAAATATAGAAATAATATTTCTTATTAGAATAGATTTGTTAGCACTTTCGCCGCCTAATTTCTATAGATATATGCAACTCAAAAGTCTTTAAAAATTTGCTTGTTCGTTTTGTTGCATTATTTCTGTCACTCTTACTTTCACATAAGCGGGCACAGTTTCTTTTATCGTTATGCGACTTTTCTTGAATTTTATTTTTGAGCTATGGGGGTTAATTTAGTAGAATCTAATGAGTAAATCGTTTGAGCGTTTATTTTTAATCATTTCAGAATTTAATAAGGCTTTAGCTTCGTTCCATCAAGGTCTTGTTACTCACCAAATTCAAAAGACGCATGTTCCGCCTATGAAAATTCTGTCTTCTTCAAACGTTAGCTTATCTCATATGCGCACAGGTACATTTTTGTTGATTTGCATTTACTGTTATCAATTTCAAATTTAACAAGAAAACGAATAATTCTTGTGTGGTTGGTTTGGCCATTATTGGTTCACTTTGGCAACTGAAAAGACTCCTGTTGAAATCAAGTTTATAGAAACCGTTTATGGTGATTATTTTCAAGGAGTTCCTAAAATTATTTATGGTTCTATTATCTACGAGTGTACGTTACGTCGTCTTCGATTTTTAAAACCATAAATAGCGTATTTTACGGATTGTAGGCTTTTGTCGTTCCACGTGCAGGTAATTTCGTTATTATTAATTTCAATAGTACATTATCTTAAAGTTTTATTTGATATTGTAGTGAAGCTCGAATTCTTTTTCTTATACCATTCCCGGAAGGCGAATGAATGTCCTTTTGGTAGTCGCCCAAAACCTCAGTAAGTTTATCGTTTTTCTTTTTTTTTTGGCTAAGCCGAGTGCTAATTACTTCTTTTCTATTTCAGGACTATTTACGATTCATTATTTACGATTAAGTATTTCCGATTCAATATTTACGATATTTACGATATTTACGATATTTACGATATTTACGATTCCCTATTTACGATATTTACGATTCATATTTATGATTTACAATTTACTAGTTACGAGTTACTGTTTAAGATTTACGATTTATTATCTAGTAAATATTATTTTGGAATATACGTATAAGTATAATAAGTTCCAAACATCAAGTAACGGCGTATTTTATTAATTAATACGAAAATAGAAGTTCCCGTATACGTATAGCTACCCTTACGTTTATGGATTATTGCTGTGTTGCTGGTATATGGTGTAGAAGATTTAACCTCAAGTATCTAAGGTCAGGCGTATCTTTTATTTTATTTTGTTTGAACTGCCGTACGTCGTACCAGGATCAAAGTTATTACTGTTATCCATCTACATAGTTTTGAAGTACCTACTGATTTTTAATTTTATTATATTACTTATTTTCAAATCTGAAGCTTTACGTATTGGTTGTTAAACTACACCAATTGAGTTTGATTTAACCCAAATTTCAGTATTTATTTATGCTAATTTGCAAACGGCCTGGTACGCCGGAATCCATTAAGTGTATTTATTTTAATTATTTCACTGTTCATAATTGTTTTGTGCGTTCGTGGAGCTTATTGCGCCTGCTCCTTTGCTTATGTTACGCTCGCAGCGGTGCACCATTGCGCGTCGTTTATTTATTTTCGGGATAGCGTTATTAGGAATATAAGATTATCAGTTGATGGATTCTAACCTCCCAGAGTACATTAATTATATTTTTAGTGTTTCTAAGTTAACTTAATTAGTTGTCTTTAATTATTCCCCCCCCCACATTAATTGGAGTAGTTCCTTTTATGTTCGATTTAATTGTATATTACATTAACATTTTAAATTTTGATGTCATTCAAGATTATATAAACAGTTTTACTTTATATGCATATTTCAACATTAAATTTTGAATATTGAGGTTATTCTGTTGCGTTCTCTTTTATCGTGTGAATCCCAAGTTCCCTATTCCTTTTCTGGCTATATATTTTTTTTTTGTTAGGATTCTGGCGCCCATTAAAAGACTTCTCCTGGTCTCTATTTTGAGAATCTTTTCAACAGCCCACGACCAGGCTGAGTTAGCAAGCCTATTTGTTGACCAACAAAATAGACCAACATTAAACCTCTATGAATTTTATTTTTCTGGAAAGAAAAACCGTCGCAAATTTTGGCGCCCAACGTGGGGCCAGTGGCCGTTAGCCCTTCGCTTTCTATGTTTGATTATTATCATTATTTTTTTTATTTTGTTCTCGTTGTTTGTTTGTTTCACAAATCCTTATATATAAATTCTGCTATCCTATCTTGCAAGAAGTCGGTATTACTTCGTGCACCTTTTTTTGGGTAATTATTTTATTTATTTTATTTATTTATTGATTTTTTTTTAATCAATCATGGCCGAATACCGTCTTGATATTAACCGTCTTAAGAAAGAGGAGTTGCGTTACGAACTTGTCGTGCGTGGAATAGACATAACTTCTACACAAAGCGTCGACGCTATGAGATCCTGTTTACGACCTTTATTAAAATTAGAAAAATCTAGTAAAACTTTAATCAGTCCTCAATACCCATACAAACCGGAAGAAGAATTTGTTAAAATTCCAACTACGCTAGAGGAATTAACCCGTTTACGTGATAAACCCAATCCTAACTTAGATATAATTCGTTCACGTGCTGTACATCTTTTAGGTCGTACCGATCGAATACCGATCACTGATTTGTCGAAAGAGCAAGTAACGTTGCGTACCCAATTACTGACCGATCTCCTAACCTTTTTAGATAGTTTGGTTGATAGCGGTACACCAATTCTAGATGTCAGTAGTATTTTTGTTCAAAGCCCAAAATCTGGTAATCATGAGTCAGCAGATGAAGTTGACGATGCAGATGATGTTTCTGGTCAAACTAATTCTTTTAGTGGTCCTTCGCAACCCATTCAAAAATGGAACCTAAAATTTACCGGAGATGCTAAAGGTTTAAGTGTTCACAACTTTTTAGAACGTGTGGAGGAATTGAGATTAGCGCGTAACATTTCGGAAGCCCAATTATTCGGTTCAGCTGTTGATCTTTTTGAGTCTAAAGCACTATTATGGTATCGCAGTAATCGATCAAAATTCACGGATTGGAAAAGTCTATCAGCCCTTTTAAAATATCATTATGAGCCGCCTGACTATAAGCCTAGATTATTAAACGACATAATGGCGAGAACGCAGGATCCCACTGAAACTATCATTGATTATTTATCATGTATTAAATCCATGTTTCGCAGATACGGTTCGGTTGCTGAAGAAATTCAACTTGGAATAATTTCTAGAAATTTAGCTCCGTTTTATTCTACTCAGCTTCCTGTAGTGAACTCATTACAAGAACTTGAAGACGAATGTCTGAAACTTGAAATAAAGAAATTTCGTGCAGATAATTATGTACCTCCTTCTCGGAAGCGACACGGATTTGTTGAACCGGACTTCGCATTTGTGTCGACTTCTACTCGTTCTCTCGGTGATTCAAATCCAGTTGATGAATTTCAAGGTACCTCGCGAAAAATTTCTTGCTGGAATTGTCAAAAATTAGGACATTCGATGAGAGAATGCCCTTCTCCTAAACAAATTCTATGTTATCGTTGCGGTAAACATAATTTTACAGTCAAAACCTGTCCTCATTGTTCGACGTCGGAAAACTTTACTCGGAGGAACTAACCGGTCGATCAGTTACCTCCCACCCATCCGTAGTGTCGACCAATGTATCAAACAAGTCATTTCCAGGAAAACCACTTCTTGATTATGTTATCTCTCACGCACGCGATGTTCAGCGTCCTTATTTAGAAATCACTATTTTGGGATACCCTATATTAGGTTTACTCGATTCAGGAGCCTCGCAAACCGTGTTAGGACGTCCTGGTTGGGAAATTATACAAAAACTAGGGCTAAAATTAATTTCGGTACCGACTAATTGCACTGTTGCTAATGGACACTCGTGCAAAAGTTTAGGTTATGTGGAAACACCCGTATGTCTGATAGGTACCCTCCATCTATTACATATCTTAGTGGTCCCTGAATTAACGCATACGTTGATATTAGGCGTAGATTTTTGGATAGCCATGGGTATTGTCCCAGACTTACGGCAAGATATTTGGCATTTTTCCAATAATCCAAAAGTATCCGACATAGTTAGCATTCAGAGTGAAAGCATGCTTACAATTACTCAACGCACTGCTTTAAATAATCTTATTTCCGAAAAGATTGCGCTTATGGGTACCAGTCTCGGCCGTACTACAGCCACCGAACATGAGATAGAATTACTGCCCGATACAAAACCAATAAAACAGCGTTACTACCCCGTGTCTCCCCAAAAACAGAAAATCATCGACGATGAATTGGAGAACATGCTATCCGAAAATGTTATTGAACCCTGCAAAAGTTCGTGGTCTTCACCCGTGTGCCTTGTTTGTAAGAAAGATAACACATACAGATTTTGTATCGACTATAGACAACTTAATGCGGTTACACGTAAAGATGCGTATCCATTGCCCTACGTTTCGGCTATCCTAGATCAACTTAGAGATGCTCGTTATCTTAGCTCCCTAGATATTAAATCAGCCTATTGTCAGGTACCTTTAAAAGAAGCTTCTCGTGATTATACTGCCTTCACAGTTCCTGGTAGGGGATTGTTTAGATTTTGTCGTATGCCATTTGGACTTACAAATGCGCCCGCGACGTGGCAGCGGCTGATTGATACCGTTTTTGGAGCCGATTTACAACCCTCGGTATTAGTGTACTTAGACGATATTGTAATCGTTTCCCAAAATTTTGATTCCCATCTTGAAACCCTCGAGAAAGTTTTTGATCGCCTTCATGCTGCAGGTTTAGTGATTAGTCCGGAAAAATGTAATTTTTGCCGTCCACAACTCAAATATTTAGGGTACATCGTTGATATGCATGGTTTACGCCCTGATCCGGAGAAAATTCAGGCTATTTTAGATATACCGTCCCCTAAGAACGTTGTAGACATTCGCAGATTTCTCGGAACCGCGTCGTGGTATAGGCGTTTTGTACCTCATTTTTCCTCGATTATTGCTCCTCTTACACATTTAATTAAAAAGAACGTTAATTGGAATTGGACTGAAAATTGCGAAAATTCATTTAAAGCTATTAAAGAACATCTAATCACCGCACCTATTTTAAACTGCCCTGATTTTTCTAAAACATTTATTTTGCAAACTGACGCTTCCGCATACGGAGTCGGAGCTGTATTGTCTCAAAATTTTGAAGATGGAGAGCGCGTCATTTGTTATTTATCTCGGTCACTTACCTCTCAAGAACGAAAATATTCAACAACAGAACGAGAGTGTTTGGCGGTCATTTGGGCGGTAGAAAAACTTAGGCAGTATCTAGAAGGTCCTCATTTTATTGTCATAACTGACCATCATTCTTTGCTTTGGTTACACCGTTTGCGCGATCCCCAAGGTCGATTAGCTCGATGGGCTCTTAGACTGCAGCCTTATGACTTTGAAATAATCCATCGTAAAGGAAAAGAGAACATCGTCCCGGATTTATTATCCCGCTCTGTTCCGATCTGTGTGGACAGCATCGCCGCACCGGTAGAAGATGTAAATTTTTCAGATTCCAATGACAAGTGGTACAAGAGCATGTTCGAACGCATAGAGGAACAACCTGAAAAGTATGGTAGTTGGAGAGTTGAAGCCGGTTTACTATATAAATTCACGCGTCCGCAAATTCCCGATTTAGCAAGTGAACAAGATTTTTGGAAACTTGTTATTCCTAAAGACAAACGTGCCGCTATTTTAAAACGTTTTCATGACGATCCCGCCTCCGGTCATGTAGTTGTGTTTAAGACGTATTGGAAAGTTCGTAGTCGTTACTATTGGCCCCAGTTAAAAAGTGACGTAACGCGTTATATTAAAAATTGTAAAACTTGCCAAGAACAAAAACCGGAACAAAAAGCCCCAGCCGGTTTAATGGGTTCTCGTCCATCTGTAGAACAATCGTGGCAAATGATTAGTCTAGATTTTATTGGTCCTTTTCCCCGATCTAGTCAAGGTTATAAACACGTATTGGTCGTCACTGATTATTTCAGTAAATATGTAGTGCTTTTCCCCGTTCGTTCTGGAACTGCTAATGTTCTGGCCAAACATGTCGAAGAAGGCATATTTCTGGTTTACGGTGTACCCCAATACCTAATGTGCGATAACGGTGTTCAGATGAAAAGTAAAGTATTTCAAAACCTTTGCTCTAGATACGGGACTCGCATATTTTACACCGCCTTGTACTATCCGCGAGCAGACCCTACCGAAAGAACAAATAGAGTAGTTAAGACCATGATATCTTCTTATATCCAAGACACTCATCGCCATTGGGATAAACACCTTGCGGCTATTGCTTGCGCCATTAGAACTTCCCGTCATGAAACAACTGGATTTACTCCCTATTTCGTGAACTTCGGTCATGAACATGTGATATGCGGTAAAGATTATGAGACCAACATCTCTTCTTCTGAAAAGGATAATGATAATGAAATTGTTCGCCGACAAAATGGTTTTAGTGAAATGTTCGGTAAAATTAAAGAACGCCTAAGAACTGCGTTTGAGCGTAACCGTAAACATTACAATCTGCGTCGTCGTGAAGTATTGTATCAACCCGGACAACGAGTGTGGCGCAAAAATAAAGTTCTTAGTAATGCTGCTAATTATTTTACATCAAAATTAGCTCCTAAGTTTGTAGGGCCGTATAAAGTTAGAAAGAAAAACGGGTCTACCACATACGAATTAGAGGACGATGACGGTAATAGTCAAGGTATATGGCATGTGCAGGACTTAAAGCTAGCATATCATGATGGTAATGGTTGATTTTGTTTAATATGGGTTTAGGTATTAGTTATCGTCAGTAATTCTCTTTTAGAAAATTTACTTCCTCCCGGAGAAGGGGGAGTGTTGTAACATTTTTTTTTTGTTGTTTAGAATTTCTGTCTTTTATTTCCAAATATAGAAATAATATTTCTTATTAGAATAGATTTGTTAGCACTTTCGCCGCCTAATTTCTATAGATATATGCAACTCAAAAGTCTTTAAAAATTTGCTTGTTCGTTTTGTTGCATTATTTCTGTCACTCTTACTTTCACATAAGCGGGCGCAGTTTCTTTTATCGTTATGCGACTTTTCTTGAATTTTATTTTTGAGCTATGGGGGTTAATTTAGTAGAATCTAATGAGTAAATCGTTTGAGCGTTTATTTTTAATCATTTCAGAATTTAATAAGGCTTTAGCTTCGTTCCATCAAGGTCTTGTTACTCACCAAATTCAAAAGACGCATGTTCCGCCTATGAAAATTCTGTCTTCTTCAAACGTTAGCTTATCTCATATGCGCACAGGTACATTTTTGTTGATTTGCATTTACTGTTATCAATTTCAAATTTAACAAGAAAACGAATAATTCTTGTGTGGTTGGTTTGGCCATTATTGGTTCACTTTGGCAACTGAAAAGACTCCTGTTGAAATCAAGTTTATAGAAACCGTTTATGGTGATTATTTTCACGGAGTTCCTAAAATTATTTATGGTTCTATTATCTACGAGTGTACGTTACGTCGTCTTCGATTTTTAAAACCATAAATAGCGTATTTTACGGATTGTAGGCTGTTGTCGTTCCACGTGCAGGTAATTTCGTTATTATTAATTTCAATAGTACATTATCTTAAAGTTTTATTTGATATTGTAGTGAAGCTCGAATTCTTTTTCTTATACCATTCCCGGAAGGCGAATGAATGTCCTTTTGGTAGTCGCCCAAAACCTCAGTAAGTTTATCGTTTTTCTTTTTTTTTTGGCTAAGCCGAGTGCTAATTACTTCTTTTCTATTTCAGGACTATTTACGATTCATTATTTACGATTAACTATTTCCGATTCAATATTTACGATATTTACGATATTTACGATATTTACGATATTTACGATTCCCTATTTACGATATTTACGATTCATATTTATGATTTACAATTTACTAGTTACGAGTTACTGTTTAAGATTTACGATTTATTATCTAGTAAATATTATTTTGGAATATACGTATAAGTATAATAAGTTCCAAACATCAAGTAACGGCGTATTTTATTAATTAATACGAAAATAGAAGTTCCCGTATACGTATAGCTACCCTTACGTTTATGGATTATTGCTGTGTTGCTGGTATCCCGTATAACCAAATCTATAAAGATGTCCTAGGCGATAGAGATATTTAAAGATGCGGTAAAGATTACGTGATACAGGTGTAATATGTATCGGAGCTGTACTTTAGCCTATACCTTAACTGTATAGATTAAATATTTACCGCATCTATATGATATCTATACTTGTTTCCAGTACAGTTTTATCTTTATCACATCTGTATCACATCTTATTCTATGCTATACCGCACCGGTACTTCAAGCAGGGATTTATCTTTATCGGATCTGTAGAAAATATATACCGATTGTCTTTACAGTTGTACCTTTAACAAATCTCTACAATATCTTCATGCAGGCTATATCGCACCTGTAGCGCAATTATCGATTTTGTCTTTATAGAATCTGTGCTAAATATATACTGCCTGTCTTTACAGTTTTATCTTAAGCCTAAAACCGCTGTGTATAGCGTCAATCTAAACACTATCTTTATTTGTTGGCCTTGTGTATAAAAACGTTAAAAATGGCGCATCAACAAGATCAAGAATTTAAAGTTTACGAATTTGATGGCACCTTGGATATTTGTGTGCTTCCTACAATTATAATAATAATTTATGACATAATCATTAACCAAGGCTGCTGTCTCCAATGTGAAGTTATTTTTGATAGGGGGATCATTTACCACAATATCTATAAACCACAAGTAAATAAAATGATAACCTTCATCATAAACTGTTATTACACCGATAACCAATACTATACCTTTTGATGTGCCTACAGCAGAGAGCATTTTCTCAGTTTTGCTGTACTTATAACGTCCAACCGCGGATTTACGGGGGTGGTGGTGGTAGCAGGGGTAATAACCCCCCCCCCCCAGAAGGCCAAAAAAATCACCTAAAGCACTAGAAGTAAAGTGTTTTTGAACATGTAATTGGAAAAACTTTGTAAATAAATATATTTCATCGGCTAAAAGTTCCAGCGAAACACAATAAGAATGACTCAATTGCAAAGAAACTTTCTTAACGGTAAAACCTAAAACCAAGCCGGACGTTAAACAATGCATGGCTTAAGATTAGCTCTAAACCTTTATGGGGGTTTATAAACAGACCTGTTTGGAAAGTCCACTCACCAAAAAGATAAAGATATTTAAAGCTTATCCCAGCGCCAGCAGTACAAAGTACGAACCGACATCAATACAATGATCATATTACGTAATATTTTTTTCTTGAAATTACAATTCTGACCTCAGCAATGGCGGGAAATTCAGAAATAATGCACTTTAAAATAGTTGGTGGTAAAATAATACAAAGACATCAATTATTTCGAAGTAAGATTCTCGAAATATCTGAACCTACTAAAACTGTTTTATATTTTATCCCCTATAATTCTTCACTGTTTATTTTTCTTAATACTTTACTCTATCAAAATAATCTGTTTTCACGTGTTTCTTGAAATTTTAATACTATATATAATCTAACGTCGTTTATATCTGCTTTTTCCACTTCGCTTGTATGCACACTACGTAGTTGCCTTTTTGTTTTGTTTCGGCATCAGTTTATTAAAAACTTAGCAAAGCTACAAACGATACACTTTACCAACTATTTATAAAATGATTTTACTCTACACTATTAACGAGATATTATGCAACGTCACTATAAATTTTACTGCAAAAAAAAACGGTTTAACCCTAACCCGTAATTCTTGGTAGTACATTTGTATCATATTGTCCATCATAACCTAATGTAATACTCTTAAACATTTAGCGGTCGAATCTTATAAGAGGCGAGATTAGCTCAGGGTGCAAGGAGACCGACTCACAGACCAAAGATGGCCAGTTCGATTCCCCGCTAAGGTAAAGTATGTAGCTAATTTTTAAAATTAAAAATTTATCAATAAATACATTTGTGTAAGTGAAATTAGCTAAAAAAATACAGAGGTTGTATAAAATATTATAAAAGAAAATATAGCCGCTAAATAAATATACAGCATAAAAAAATATTTTTTTGTTTTTATCTAAAATTAATTGCTTGAATTATCTATACCGCACCTTAATTTGGACGATACAGCATCGGAATAGTATCTTTAAAAACCTATATCGTATCTTTACAGTACCTTCATGTGCTCTATACGCAATCTTAACTGCATCTGTACTTTAACTATATGTTGTCTGTACAGGAGCTTTACATCTTATATACAGAGTTAGTAAAGACAACTATATCCAATCGATATGTAATCTCTATCGTCGCGCTATCCATAGGGTACAGAAAGCCTGTATCGACTAAAGATTTAAATACAGGTTCGATATAGGTTCTGTATTGTGTGGTTATACGGGATATGGTGTAGAAGATTTAACCTCAAGTATCTAAGGTCAGGCGTATCTTTTATTTTATTTTGTTTGAACTGCCGTACGTCGTACCAGGATCAACGTTATTACTGTTATCCATCTACATAGTTTTGAAGTACCTACTGATTTTTAATTTTATTATATTACTTATTTTCAAATCTGAAGCTTTACGTATTGGTTGTTAAACTACACCAATTGAGTTTGATTTAACCCAAATTTCAGTATTTATTTATGCTAATTTGCAAACGGCCTGGTACGCCGGAATCCATTAAGTGTATTTATTTTAATTATTTCACTGTTCATAATTGTTTTGTGCGTTCGTGGAGCTTATTGCGCCTGCTCCTTTGCTTATGTTACGCTCGCAGCGGTGCACCATTGCGCGTCGTTTATTTATTTTCGGGATAGCGTTATTAGGAATATAAGATTATCAGTTGATGGATTCTAACCTCCCAGAGTACATTAATTATATTTTTAGTGTTTCTAAGTTAACTTAATTAGTTGTCTTTAATTATTCCCCCCCCCCCACATTAATTGGAGTAGTTCCTTTTATGTTCGATTTAATTGTATATTACATTAACATTTTAAATTTTGATGTCATTCAAGATTATATAAACAGTTTTACTTTATATGCATATTTCAACATTAAATTTTGAATATTGAGGTTATTCTGTTGCGTTCTCTTTTATCGAAGGATACTTGTGAATCCCAAGTTCCCTATTCCTTTTCTGGCTATATATTTTTTTTTTGTTAGGATTCTGGCGCCCATTAAAAGACTTCTCCTGGTCTCTATTTTGAGAATCTTTTCAACAGCCCACGACCAGGCTGAGTTAGCAAGCCTATTTGTTGACCAACAAAATAGACCAACATTAAACCTCTATGAATTTAATTTTTCTGGAAAGAAAAACCGTCGCACCCTGGTTGAGGTCATACATTGACCTTAACACGGAATTGCGTAACCAATCAACAAATACATTTGACAGGAATTTATTTAAGGGATTTATAAATTCGATTTTCGGAAAAACCATGGAAAATGTAGACAAAAGGGTTAATGTCAAGTTGGTTAGTCATTGGGAAAAGATTGGTAACAAACTCGGAGCTGAAAATTTAATCGCAAAACCAAACTATAAAAGGAATGTGGTTTTTTCTGATAATTTAATTGCAGTTGAAATGAACAGAACTTCAGTTCTTTACAACAAACCGTGCTATGTTGGTTTCTCCGTTCTAGATATTTCAAAAACCGTTATGTATGATTTTTTTTACAATTTTTTGAAAACGCACTATGGCAATAAAGTTTCTTTACTGTACACAGATACTGACTCACTTGTATTAGAGATTTTTACAGACAATTTCTACGATGACATGAAACAGCATCTTGACCAGTACGACACTTCGAATTTTAAAAATAATCTTTATGGAATCCCCCAGACCGAGTCTGTTGTCGGAAAAATGAAAGATGAATACGCTGGAGTACCCATCCAAAGCTTTTATGGAGTCGGTGCAAAAACGTATTGTGTAAGCGTTGGTGGAGAATTGGATAGGAAGGCTAAAGGTATTAAAAAAAGTGCTGTAAAGAAATACCTTACCACGCAAATGTATCAAGAGGTTGCTGAAAATAAGCGTGGTGCGGTATTTTGCAAAATGTTTGTGTTTAGATCACGCTTGCACAATATGTACACCGAGATGGTGAATAAGGTTGCGCTTTCGTCCACCGACGATAAACGTTTCATTATTCCCGGTTCTACCAAAACTTTGGCGTGGGGTCACAAAGACATACCCATGTTTGACAATGACGACTCAAACAGCGGACTAAACGATTTGGTAGAACTATTGCTAGCAGCAGATCGCGACTAAATTTCAAATATGTTTTATGTTGAAATAGCAGTACTGGCCATTACTTTAAAGCAGAAGTCCTATAATCAACGTTTACAGAAACTTTCTTGTACGTTATTAGTCATATTTTCTTGCGCTTTGTAGTTTTTAAGTAGATTGTATTAGCAATATTTATATGTGTATATATTATAATAGAGTAAAACAACTAATGAATGTGTGAAAAATGTTTATATTTTACGTGACTTCATTGAAGTCTATTTAATATCAATTATTTGTAAATAACAATCTAAAGAACAAACACGTTTGTATAGCAACATAATTAAACTAAATACATATTAAAAATTATTTTATTTCATCATAATTACAGTTCATGAAAATTATACAAGATCTGTTTTAGATATCCATGAATTATGTTTATTATCAAAACCTAACCATTTAACGAACAGTTGATTTCCTTTTCTCCGAACCACTTTTTCCACTAGGAATATATCTGGGTGTTTAGTTTTCTGCAATTCGTTCTCGTAAAATCCTCCTTTTATTTGTTGCTTAGTTTCATCTTCCAATATGTAGGTTGTTGGGTTAGTAAGACGAACTTTTGCAATTTTAAATATTTCGTTGCTCCAGCTGGGGGTATATCCTTTGGCAAATGCTGCTCTATATTTGCTCACCCGAACATGATCGCCCAAGTGAAATTTTTGTTTCTTAGGATCTACCGTCTTAGTATGACTGTATACAGATTGTAAAATTTGAGGCGCGTTTTTGTTACTAACATCTTTTGGCTTAAACCCAGTTGTGCTGTGTTTCTTTGAATTATACGTTTTTACGATTTTTGGTAAAAGATCTAACCATTTGTAGGTTCCCTGAAAGCTGAACTGCTTCCACATCATATTTTTTAGAGTTCTATTACATCGCTCAACTATGCTACTTTTTAGATTTGAATAACTACTGTAATGGTTTATGCCGAATTTCTTCATCAAATTTTGAAATTCAACATTATAAAACTCTTTTCCCATATCTGTTTGCAAATTTTTAGGCTTTTGTGTTGCAGCATTAAGCGCTTTCTTCGTAGCTTCGGTAACTGCTTGACCCGTCTTTCGCTTGACGGGGTATGCCCAAACGTATTTGGAAAATGCGTTGATCACAACTAAAATGTATCGGTACCCCTGGTTAAGTCTTGCGTAGGGTATCATTTCTACCAAGTCAGCTTGGAATAAATCGTTTATTCCCTTGACAATCACGCGTCGCCGCTTAAAATTTTTTCTAGCTGGTTTGTGCAATTCTTCGACAACTTCATGTTTAACGTTCATGTTAGACTGGAACCTTTTCCTGTTGCAGTGAACATTTAAGAACTAACTGCATCGACATGAGAACATCCTTTCCACCATTGGGAAGCTTAAGTCGGAAAGCATCTCCACGTTTCAATGTTTGACCGATCAGATTAGTTACATGAACATTGTTGAGATACACTTCCACGTTTTCTATAGATTTATTTGTTTGTAAAACAACAGCCGACGTTAGCGGAAATATGTATTCTGTTTGCCCCTTTCCGAGTTTGAAAAATCCCGCTTTGTCAGTTTTCGATCCAACGATGTGTAGAGGGACTTCGTAATACAATTCCGATATATTTTTGACTTTAAACAAAACATTAGTGGGATAGGCTCTATAACGAGAATCGTGTAAGTGTCTTCCAAACTTATCGATCGGCATTTCGTAGCTATGTGATGAGAAGTCAAGCTTGGGTCTCTATTTAACCATCGGTTTGTTTATTTAATAATTTTTTCTGTTTTTAAAGCGTCAATGATACTAAGAATTTCGTTATTATGACCGGTATGACCTGCCAACTGTGAGGCTATTAAAATCTGTAATCTGTTTACTAACGTGTTCGGATTTTTCCAGGGAACAAATTCAATCTGCTTGTTATTTAAATTTAGGAGTCCTTTACCTCGTCGCTTGGGTTCAACTAAACGGCGAACAACGTTTTTGTACTTTTGCCCTGCATTACCACTTATTCGATCGTTGGGATTGTAATTTTGTCGGTTGGCTGCAGACCGATTAACGATATCTTTATAATTGTCTTCGTCAGCTTTACTGTAACCTATGGGTTTCTTTTTAAACATTAACTCATACATTCCAGGCGTTCCTTTGTAAACCACCCTATTTGCACCATCCATTATGACCATGTCTTCCCCATCAAAGTCTAATTCTTTATTGCCTATAGAAAATTTATTGCTCTCAAGATCTCATCGTACTCCGTAGTGCATATCAAATTCGTCCTGTGTGTCATGTATCATGTTTTCGATATATTGCCTAGCTAATCCGTCATACTGCTCTAAGAACTGGTCCAAAACTTGAGACTGCATCATTTGCTGTACGGTTTTATTAGCTTCCCGGATGCTTTCTTCGTGGACTTCATCTTCTGCGGTTTGTTCTGATTCTACATGATCCTGTAATTCTGTTTCTGGTGCAATTTCTCCAATGTCCTCTAACTTTAGAAAATTTGGTTGGGGAATAATAGGCTTGGGTGGAGAGGTCGCATGCTCAAATTTACTTTTTATATCAGGAGTATCTACTCTTTCAGTTTTTAGAGTTGATATTAGATCCTGAAGGGGTTGGGAAATTGGTTTTAATTGTTCCGCCAATTGTAACTGCGATTGAGCAATGTCTGACCTTAAACTTTGATATTTCCTTTTTACGGCTTTTCTCGTTTTAAGCAGTTCGACAACTAAACGTTTATCCATCTTGCGTTTACAGTTGTTCGCCAACCACTAACAGTTTGAAGTAAGTTTTAATTATTTATGTGGAAATAGCAATCAAAGCCTTTCCGGTATCTTCCGGAATTTATTGCACTATCTTTATCTATAACTAAAAACCCGTAGTCCTCCTGCCAACAAATAGAGCACAATTCCTTTAACTGATCGAACGACATGTCCACAATGACGTGGTCGTCGTAAATGTGTTTGAGATTTGTTTTATCTTGTTGAAATACTACAATCAGATTAGCATTGTCTCTAATGAGTTGTTTGGGAATCGATGAATACGTTTGACATAGGTAAAAGCAGTCGATATTTCTATGACGTCCGAAACAATAGTAATTTTCAATTATATTTTGATTTTCTCCGACCACATCGTCAAAAACAATTACAGAATTGGGTTTTGCGTTCATAGGTTGTGGGACTGCAGCCCCATCTTCGTATTCCTCGTAACCAATTTCTTTTATCGGAGTTAATAAGTTCTTAAGATATGCATACTTAGGCTGATCTAGCGTCTTACAATATAAATAAACATTTTCAAATCGTAGGCCGTTAGGGTGTTCTATCAAAGTAACCATCACGCTTGTTTTACCGCTGGCTGAGCTGCCCACGACAAGACCTCTTTTACAATTCTTCCCTAGTAAAACACTATGCCTTTGAAATGGTTTTACCAATGACTTAGCATCGTGATTTACGATCGGTAGGGTTACATTTTGTTTTTCAATTGTAATCCTTTTCATTTCGACACCTTTCTCTCCAGTACACTCGCTAAACACTAAGCTAAACCTAAACAGTGATCAAGTTATATATAAGAACAAGTTTTAAAGAAATGTTTGCAGTTCAAACTTTACAATCGGTCGCAATAGTTTAATATGAGAGTTTACGCGCACAAACCAGGTATTCGTCGACGAACCGTGAGAAGGAAAGGTTGTGGTGTTTTAAATACGCTTATAAATAATTTGCCAGTGGAACTACATGTGCCTGGATATAAGTTTTGTGGTCCAGGTACTCGCTTAAAGAAAAGACTTGCTAGGGGAGATCAGGGAATTAATCCGCTAGACGAAGCGTGCAAAGAGCACGATATCGCATATTCTCAACATCAAGATCTTCAGAAACGACACAAAGCTGACAAGATACTTTCCGAAAAGGCGTGGCAACGTTTTCGTTCAAAAGACGCTAAATTTGGAGAAAAAGCCGCAGCACTAACCATAACAGGTATTATGAAAGGAAAAACCAAACTAGGAATGGGTGCTCTACGTAAAAAGAGAAGTTCAAAAAAAGTGAGACAAAAACGTTCTGGCGGAGTTATTAGCTTTACCGGTGCGGTCACGCGTGCGCGAAACCGTATTAAAGGTAATAAAGGATACGATGTAATGAAAGCTGCAAAGCTAGCTTTAGCAACCATTAAAAAAAGTAAAATTGCTCAGCCAAAAACTAGAATAATCAAAATCCCTAAAACTGGTGGTATTTTACCCCTCATACCAATATTTGCCGCTTTAAGCGCCCTAGGATCCTTAGGAGGCGGAGCTGCGGCAATCGCCAAAGCAGTGGGAGATGCTAAATCTGCTGCAAAGGACCTTAAAGAAAAGGAGCGACATAATAAAGCGATGGAGTCGGTTGCTCTTGGAAAAGGTCTGCATTTGGGACCGTACAAAAGAGGATTTGGATTATATTTAAGACCCTACCAACCAAAAAACTAACTGTAAAGCTACCGCGACGAGCGTTAACAAACGTCGATTTAGCGAAGTATGCTAAAATATTAAAAATTCCGAATTTTAGAGGAGTATTCATGCGTAATGCTTTGCCATCTAGAATTCATGAGAACGAATGCGGTATCGTAAATCTCGACGATAAAATAGGTCCTGGCACCCATTGGACTGCATACGTGAAGCGTAGTGAAAACGTAACATACTTCGACAGCATAGGATATTTGAAACCTCCTCTTGAATTAATAAAATACTTTCGCAGCGACGGTAGCAAGAATAACATCGCGTACAACTTTGATAGATATCAGAACCTAAATTCCTACAATTGTGGTCATCTGTGTTTGCAGTTTTTATATAGCTACGTAAACTGACATGTACCTGCAGTGCGCTTTGAGTTCTTGAATAAAGTACTTCAGAATGTCCACCATTTTTACTCTTACCGGTAACTCGTCAGTATTAAGTGCAGATTTCAATCCACCACTTTTTTTGAAAGAAGATAGCGAATATGTAATGGGTTTACTTAGTTTTGAGTCGTACAATTCTATTCCCAATATATCACCACCGAAGAACGTTTTCAAACTTACTGGGCGAGAGGATATTGTGATACCCCAAGGAGCTTATGAAATTAACGACATCAACGACTACATACAAACTAGTCTGAATCCAGCTAACCGAGAATACGTTTTAATAAAAGGTAGTAACAGCACGCTGAAAACGATGATTAAGTCGTCGCACGAAATAGACTTCACTGCGGATAACTCGATAGGAGATTTACTAGGATTTCTACCTCAAAAATATAAACCCAATGTGTGGCATTCGTCTGAAAATATAACTAAGATAATGAAAATAAATTCCATATTAATACATTGCAATATATCGTTGGGATCTTATAAGAATGGGGAAGCAGGTCATATAATTCATCAATTTTTTCCTACTGTACCGTCTGGATACAAAATAGTTGCGTCTCCAAATCCAGTCATTTATCTTCCAATCAGCACTAAAATAATTACCAACATAACAATTAAAATACTCGACCAAGAGGATGTTCCTGTCAGTTTCAGTTCAGAAACGGTGACGGTCAGTTTGCATTTGAAGAAGCTATAATGGGTTTCAGATTCAACACCACTTACCGCAATTTTAGCTCAGACACATCATCTACAGCTCCAAAAGGATATAACATGAGACATACCAAACGTTCCGCAGTCAGTAAGAGGTCGTCAGCCGATCAGTTGACAAAGAAGAATAAAGCATTTCTTAAATCGTTAGGTTTTCAAGTGTTACAATGAGTATTTTAAATATTAGTGAAAAAGTTCTTGTTGACAATTCAATTGTTAGCAATCAAATACATACCCATCAACCCTATACGAATCGCTTTGAAAATAATGACGAAATCCGGATTCCGATTCAAGAAGATATGTCAACACTACCCGGTTTAAGTTACCTGTATATACAAGGAAAATTGTTAAAAACAGCTGGAGGGGCTACAAACGCTACATTTGTTAACAATGGAGTTGCACACCTATTTAGCGAAATTCGCTATGAAATGAATGGCGTTGAGGTTGATTCGGTAACGAAACCTGGTATAACATCTACTATGAAAGGTTATGTTTCCTACAGTTCTAACGATATTAAAAAGCTTCAAAACGCTGGATGGCTTCCCAATGCAACAAGCAAAATAGTTGATGCATCTGGTAATTTTAACGTTTGCATACCCCTCAGCATGCTGTTGGGCTTTGCGGAGGATTACGGAAAAGTGGTACTAAATATTAGGCAAGAATTGGTGTTAATTCGAAGTAATACAGATAACGATGCGATATATAGCCCAAATATAGATGAAGCTGTCAAAGTTACAATTGAAAAACTTTATTGGAAAGTTCCCCATATTACAGCAGGCCTTGCTCAAGAATTAGCTCTAACAAAATACATAGATAAAAATATCGACACCCAAGTACCGTTTAGAAGTTGGCAACTTCATATAATCTCAGGACTAAATCAAGTTACGCAACATTCTCATGCGATTGCCACCAGTACAAAATTACTGACTCCGCGACAAGTTATACTGGGTTTCCAGACAGATCGTTCTGGAAAAATCGACAAAAAGATGAGCGAATTTGATAATTGTAGTATTACAAATCTTCGAGTTTACTTAAACACAGATAGGTATCCATACGATAATTTGAATATCGATTTCGCAAATAATCATTATGCAACTCTATACGAAATGTATTCACACTTCCAATCAACATACTATAACAAACATAACGAACCTCTATTATCCCTAGAAGATTTTAAAAAGATTGCTCCTCTGATTGTTGTGGATTGTTCGAATCAAAAGGATTACTTACAAGCTAATGCTGTTGTGTTTAGACTCGAATTTGAAACGGCAGCTAACATGGCTGCCGATACAATAGCGTATTGCCTGGTTTTGCACCATCGCGTGTTTACATACAACGCGCTAACAAAAGCAGTTAAACAGCTGTAAGATTAAAACCAAATGGTTAGTTTAATCAGTGCCTTAGGAGCAACAACATGTTTGTTATAATAGATCTCCAAGGTTTCATGATTTGCGAAAAAAATTTTTCACCAAAAGAATTAGCTGCATACGATGGAAACACCATTTCACATTACATTTTTAGAGCTCCGTTTCATTTTTCTGCGTTACCCCAAAATTTACAACAAAAAGCTAACTGGTTGATGATAAATCATCACTGTATTAATTGGGATGAAGGATTCACGCCTGTTTTCTTATTTCCAAAAATTTTGATGCGACTTGTTCAAGATGCTGACGTAGTCTACGTAAAGGGACATGAAAAAGCTACATTTTTAAGAAGTTTCATCGATAAACATATAATTGAAATTGAAGAACGACCAGCACTGAGTGCATCAAAACCATCTTGCATGTATCATGTGAAACCACTATGTTATTGTGCATTGTCTAATGTTTATATTTTATACGAACACTATGTAATGCAATAATTTTCAAATAAATTTTTTTATGTACTTACTAGTTTTATTTAATAAAATACAGGTTTCGTTAAAACGATAGATATATTTGTTAATAATACATTGTAATGCAAAAACATTTTTAACATACTACAAGTCATGAACATTATTAATAGTAATACATTTTAATTTCTTTATAAAATTATGCAAAGCGTTCTAAGTAGATCTTATTTCTATGGTTCGAACTTAAAACTTTCACAAGCGTTTTATGTGTATCTTCAATTCTTCTTTGAAATCTACATCGATCTACAGCTACAAATTCCCAAAACTTTATTCTACTTTGTCGATATGCGAAACTCCATACTATCATATTGTGGATTTTATTTTTTGACATATCAAACTTCACTTGGCGAACCATTTTATGGCATTTATGCATGCACTATAAGGGGGCTTTGCAAAGTTAACGTCAACATCAGCGCTTGATAGCTATTTTTTATATTATATATAGCTGTAATCTCATCGTCTACCTTCAGGTCAACTCCAACCAAATCAGTGTACTTAATTTCTTTGTCGTTAATGTAAAGTTTAACTTCCTTCACCGAGATTCTTACATTTGTAATGGTTCCCCTTATTGGACACTTATACACGCGTCTGCCGCCTTTAGCTTCATCTCCAAAAAAAAAACAAAATTGCCGTTCTCATCGGTCCTAAGAGCCAGTAATAATAAATTAGATTCGCTTCTTAATTCCGCCTCACCCATTTCTGCAAGAAAAATTTGAGGGTCATGATGACTATGCAAGTGTCTTCCAAATTTATCGATCGGCATCTCAACACCTTATAGAACTTTCACGTAATGATTGCCTGCTCTTCAACTGATCGTTATATATCAGGTTTTAATCTTTACCCACAAATATTTCAACTTCAGCAGTAAACTCCTCTAAATCAATATCGATTAGACTTTTCAGAAGGAGCTTTCCACATATACGGTTCTCCAAAAATTTCCGACATAACTTGATACCCTTCTGATATTTTTTTTCTAACTCCTCAAGCTCGCTGATAGTTCCGAATCGTTCAAACCCATACACGCTTTCGTGTCCAGCATCGAATGCCAAGTCTTGAAGCAAACTCTGAAGACTTATAACTGCTGTGTGTAAATCTGTAGCCGCAGGACGCGATGCTGCAGAGTATACCATCCACATTCTGACACCTTTTGTTAATTAATCTTATTTGCAAAGTTTTCAAATTCAACGTCACATGTAATTATTTGTTCACCAAATTTTAACATCTCCAACATACACACAACATTTTCAGACTTTATATTTAAATTCATCAATACGCTATGAATGTTGCTTTTTATGTCGCCAGACATACAGGCAACCCCTTTGATAACGCTTGTGTAAAACTTTTCAAACTCCAAACCTTTTAACAGATCCAATCGACAATCAATTAAAGCTAGGAGTTCCCATAATTCCACAAGAGACTCCAATCCCAAATAAATTTCAGATGCACCCTGGTCCTGTATGATTATCACTTTTGTTTTTGCAACAGTTTGGAAGGAAATTGTTTTTGAAGGACTTATGCTTACGGGTTGAACTTCAAAATCTCTTGAAAAGAAATAGTTTGTTATCACCCCTTGATTCGCCAAGAACACTTTCCATTCTTCTTCGTTGAAACTTGTCCAGTCATTTTTACAACCATACAGTTGCACTACAGGCCAATGCGGTGTATAACTTGACAGACCAACCGCTACAAACTTGCTTCGCGATTTGTTTAGAGGATAACTTCTGCAATGTATTAATATTGGATACGGTGCAGTTTGTTTAGCGTTTGCATTCACAGAACTAACAACTTCCCCCGAATTCATTCGCACTTGGTTTTTCACTTTTTCGATACTTTTTAATAAATTATCCATCACTTTTACGAACTCGATCTTCTTTCGCGAACTAAACAAACTCAACTAAATATCGAAACAAGCATGCTCTTTATATTGCAAATCAGTCAAGGTCGCACTTTGTAGTGGTGGTGGAAAGTAGCGCTCATAACCTTGACTTTCACGGTCATATTTCACGAAGGTTGCATATTTTACTTTATATTTCGTGTAGAAGCTTTACAGCATCAGTTATCGTCTGAGTCTAAATCTGAAAAATCATGCCACTTCACAACTATTCCGACGAAGATGTCTTCTTCCAACCTCCAAGGACCAGTCACTACGAACGGTTCCAGCAATTTGTGGAAAAGGGAGGAAGCTCGTTCGAGGGTAAAAAAGTGTATGTGGTTGCCATGATCTCTTACAATCTAGAGCTGCAAGGGGAACAGCTCGACGAGTTAGCAAGATTGAAAACGTTGCCGACACCCTTGACGATACCCTTGGACGAGTGGTACAGAAACAACGTGGTTGGGCAGGTGCTGCGCTTTACCTCTCGATTTATGGACGGGAAGCTGTTGTATATTAATTATTATTGGCAATAAATATTTATACTTTTTAATTTTAATTATTTATTTTAAATGTTTAAAATCCACACAACCTTGAACCTATTTAGCCTTGAGTTGACTCCACCCATCCCCCACTCTTGTACCTGGGATTATATAACCTTGTTTGCAAATCCAAACTTCAGTTGCTTAGTGACAAGTCTGTGAAGATGTGGTCTAACCCGAATTACCTGTCTTATGTTAAACGACTAAAAACATTCGACAATTGGCCTGGTGTGCTAACCCCAGAATCGCTTGCTGCTGCCGGTTTCTACCACATCCCCACTGGTGTTGACGATACGCAATGCTTCTGTTGTGGAATTAAAATATATCTATGGGAACCTGTCTGAACACCTTCGATGGTCAAAGCATTGCTCATTTGCGAATCTTATAAAATCCTTGAAAACTACAAAGGGGTTACTTGAAGAGGCGAAAAAGACTTTCGATGGTTTGGAAAGACTAGTTAAGTTTGATGGTGCCGATGTTGCTGGAAATGGTGTAGAATCCGAAGACATTTGTGATCGTCTATCGGCAAAGAAGCTACTACTACAATTTTTCCATTCTTTGTAGAACTCGCGTGCAGTTAAAATACACATCGCACATATTTATTTCCCCATTCGCAAGTTTGACATACTCGTATCAACATGGTGCGTGAAACGTTGACTCTTGAGTATGTATTAGATGAAACAGCAAGCCAAGCCAAATGTTTCAAGCATGTCAGTGAGAAACTCAAGCCGCTAGTTATTAGTAATATCGATGAGATGCAATATTTCTCACATCAGCATTATATAAAAATTAGTGGTAGTGCAACATTTATTCGGAATAGTGTAGAAAAGGTTATTATTCCCGTTACCGAAGTAAATTATCATACAAATTTGCGTGAGTGGTACCAACACAACATATATAACATTTGTGTTCCGACGGATCACTTGACTAGTTTATATCTGGAGGTTACTGGAGATTTTAAAACTACAGACTTTCATGGTGTCAACAACTGCAAGAAGATCCGCTTGATTTAAGTTAAAATTATATATTGTGTATGTGCAAATATTATGTAATTTTTTGTAAAATAAAAACTATAAAATTTATTCTTTTAATTTTGTGTACAAGAGTACAGCTTTTCTTTATATATTGGTCAATTAATTACAATATGTATATTTAATTAATAAATATATTTGAATCTATTTTGTGTTTTCTTTTGAAGCGGTGAAGCTGGTGGACGCCGTGGCCGTCGGGTTGGGGTAACCTTGGAGATCTAGGGTTGGGGTAGCCTTGAGAATCTAAGGTGGGGGTAACCTTGAGGATCTAGGGTGGGGGGTAGCCTTGGAATATGACCTTGACCTTGGGATTCAAGGTTAAAGAGTGGGGGGTGGATCCAGAACTGTCCATATTACTCTACTGCCGCCAAATGTTTTGCCCCGTACAGCAACAAAAATTGAATATTCTAAATCGATAATAACTCTCTTTCCAAGTCTTCGCGACATAGACAGTGCTGAGGGATTTGTAAGAACATTTTTATGTTGGTTATCATTTATATAGTTCCGTATATTTCACAATTGTGAAACAATTACCAAGAGTTGTATTTTATTAATAATCTATCAATTTTTTAATAGTTAAATATTTATTTAGTTTTTATTTTACATTCAAAGTTTTTTTTGACTATGTTTCTTTGTTTTTTGTGTAGATGTAGATTGTTAACTGTAACTGAATTGGTAAAACTTTTAAGAAAGAGGCATGCCTTATATGATGGCACTGCATTAAAGTTAAAATGTTTTAATAATTATTGTTCAAAAATATACGAAACATTTAGTGGTTATAGAAAGCAGGTGCAACGTTGTGTCATACAAAATTATAATTCCAACTATGGTAATCGCGGAGCTAATCAAATTGAAAACACATTTTCTAAAGAACATTTGCAACCTGTTGCATTTGATTTCAATCAATGTCTGGTTCCAAACATGTTTCCAAACTATACTCGCTTAATTTGCCTGACTACAATACAAACAATTATAGAGTCGAATTTTTTAAAAGTTTTTCTAAATTCAAATATTAACAGTGGCCAAATTAAAGGAGTATTTTCAAATTTTAATAGTAAATATAAAAGAGAACAATATTTTAAAGACTTCATTGTACAGCCAGTTGATGTTCCTTTAGGAATAAGATATGATCAAATTTGGAACAAAGAAAAACGTGTCTATGAACAGGTCCCCATTTCAAGCTCTTTTTCGTACGTTCCAATTTTGAATACCTTAAAATTTCTCTTGAACAGTTCGTTTAGAAATTTATTACAAAAACAAACCAAAGTTAACCATTCTAATTTATTGATGGAATTTTGCCATGGTAGGTTATACAAAAAAAAAGCCTTTTTTTTTAAAGAAGATACGCATTCCAATTGCAATTATATTTTGACGAATTTGAAACTGTAAATCCATTAGGATCTAAAACCGGTGGTCATAAACTGGGTGCAAGTAGGGTAAAAATGAGAGTTCTGGTTATTGAACTTGGTCATTGAACCTTGGCTTCCACCCCCCACCACTCTTAGATCATTGACCTCTACCCCACCACTCTCAAACCATTGACCTTCACCCCATCAATCTAAGATCATTGACCCACCCCCACCATTCACCGGCTATTGACTTCAACCTTGACCTTTCACCACTGACTTGTCCTTGTATGCAGATCATTGACCCAGATCATGGTGTAATGAACTATTCACTACCACCTCCCACTAAAAGGTTTTAGTATTTATAAGCAGCATAACCCTGTGAAAATATCAGTTTTAAGCATAGCTGAACGGTTCATAAACAAGTAAGTTATTTTTAAAAATTTTGGATTTAGAGTAATTAAATGTAGGTACTTAGGTGTTTTAGTGGAAAATTTGAAAAATTGTATTGAACAGGCTAAAAAAGCTAAAGTATTAATAAATATATTAATATCTTAGAAAAAATAGTATTTCCTACTCGAGATGAAATACGTTTTTTTTTCGTTCGTGAACTTGCCCCACTCGCCACTAACGCGGCTCGTGAACAACTATCCACTCTCGGAAAAACGGTATTTTCATCTCTTGTTGCAAAATATACAATTTTTAAAATCTGTTAAAATCAACACTCTATTTTAACTTTTCCAAAAATATATCTACTGCCATAAAACAGGTGCAGCTAAGTTCTGTCATGAAGGAAAATGAGATTTTTTTTCAAAATCTGTAAAAGTAAAACTATATGTATAATATTAACTTTTCCAAAAATATACCTACTGCCATAAGACAAGTGCAGCTAAACTCTGTCGTGAACAGAAACAAGATTTTTTTTAAAATCTGTAAATATAAGAACTCTATTTTAAATTTTTCAAAATTATACCTACAGCCATTTAAACAGTAGCGGATTTGTAATCTTCAAATATTTAGCAGTTCTGAATTATATTTGTCATTTGCCGACACATAAACTCTGCTTGCATCATCAGCAACACGTGAATAGCTAGAACTTTTATAAATTGTAATGATTATAATGTAAGATTTTAATGGTTTCGAGTTTGATACCTTACCGCAGCCGTTTTAGGTAATTTGTCGAAAAATTTGGGTTTTATGGAGGTTTAAAGACAAGTTGTTAACCCTGTATGTAGGGTATCCAAGACCGTCTAGTCCGGTCTGCCCGCGGATACGCTTCCTTACGCAATTAGAGCCGTTTCACACGAGCCACTTTTCGTGGCGCTACTGTAGCGCTACTGTGGCGTTTGCGCGTGTGAACGATTTTGAATTTAGTAGCCGTGAGCGCGCCACAGAAGGAAGATGTCTAAAGTGGCGGAAGAAGTGCTTTTAGCACTTTTATTATTACGCCCTAGAAAGAAACATCGGAAAAAAGAAAGTACTGGGTGCATCCATATGTAGGTGATAGATTATTGAAAGGACAATTTTATATATCCTTTCGATATTTAAAACAAAACGAAATCAAGTTTTTTAACGTTCTGTATCAAACTCCTCCATACTTAGTGCATTCTATAAAAATGCGAAATATTTTCAAAGTTTTCAACGTCGTTGCACCAAAACCTCTGTTAACTTTGATAACTCAAGCGCGACTGAAGCCCATGTGTGAAGCTCGTGTGAAGCTGTTAATATGATTACGGGTACTGCCGATTGTGGCGACGCAATTTGTAGCGCGATTTTAAGGGAGACCGGCTACTCAATTGCCACAAACGCGCTGCATATTGGTGGCGCGTCTATAGTGTGGAAACTATCATTTAAATGCATTACTCTCCAAAAGTAGCGCCACAGTAGCGCTACAGTAGCGCCACGAAAAGTGGCTCGTGTGAAACGGCCCTTACAGTCTCGGATAGAGGGAACAGTCTGTGCACTGATTTTACTTCTGAAGGAAGCGTTTTGGAACTCATGCTTATATGAAACTTTTTTATTAATTTGTAGATTTTCAAATCAAAAGTTAGATAATGTAAACAATTGATTTAGACATACTTCGAGTACCACTCGCACATCTACACAGCTTCATGTGCTGGATTTGGAAGTGAAAATGTTAATTATGAACAGTAATTAATATTCACACAAAATTTCAATCAAATAACATGTGAGCAAACGAAAGTGACATTAAGTTTGGCTTTGAAAATTGAAACATATGTCTGTGATTAATTCAATGTGAATAAACGAAAGCGAAATCACATTGTCATGCATAGATAAAAAATATAATACGTTGTTGTCATGTGCATTATTACTTCTAGAAGTGTCAAAGTCATGTCAAAGTTGAAGTTCTAACAGACATACGTTTCAATTTTCAAAGCCAAACTCGATGTCACTTTCGTTTGCTCACATGTTACATCAATGTATCGCAGTGATATTATTTAAAGCTGATAAGACTGTTTATTCTCGGGAGACTGTACCTGTGTATGAAACCCATTTCGGGCCAAGATATATTTGGCTTAATCGGTCTTGTTTCAACTAAGGAATCTCATTTTAAGCGTTGTCACATGACATTCGAACACCCTGTAATGTGTTGAATATACATGGTGTTAATAAATTATGGATACAAACTTATACCTCAAATAATTTACGTTTCTCTATAAAATCCGTGGACACGTCAAAAAGTACCATTTACTTTCGCAGATGTTTTGGTGTACTTGATAAAAAAATTCCCCACTCTCTTTTTGGAGTCGTAAAGAGTTTTTTCTAAATGCTACTATACAGGCTGAGTCAAGCTATACGCTTTTTTTAGTGAGTTTATTATTAGGATTTTAATAAAAATTTTTGGTGTGCATATGTTACGAAGGGTGCTCTACAACCTGGCGCAGTCAGTTTCTTGATTGGACGTCAAATGTCAAAATAGCGATTTTCACCTGTTTATTTTTAAATGGAACGGTACGACTTTTTTTGGCTTAAACGATGCTGTATGATGTTTACAATATGATCCTTATTGAATTTTTCATAATTTTTATGATTCGGCTGTAAAATAAGCATTCATTATGTCAGTCTAGTAGGAGGGTACGTACGCACGCGTCACCATGTTTTTGCGTAAAATAAGTAAACTTTTGATGAAACAATTGCTTGTAAGTAAACATTTCTACTTCTTCGAGTTTCTTGTTGGATAAAAACTAATTAGTTTTTTATTTAAATTTTGTTTAGTTTATAGTCTTATAGTTTTCATTCGATGTTATCCTAATATTGAAGTAACTATTATTTAATGTAATCTAAATACCTGAGCTTTTGTTTTTTTATGTTTATTAAAATAATGATTTCACTATGCATACTGACAACCATTAACCATTTTGTGCAAATACATCATAGGTCTCGGCCTACTAGACTAACATAATAAATGCATATTTTACGGCTGAACCGTGAAAATTGGGAAAAAATTCAGTAAGGATCATATTGTAAACATCATACAGCATCGTTTAAGCCAAAAAAAGTCGTACCGTTCCATTTAAAAATAAACAGTTGAAAATCGCTATTTTGACATTTGACGTCCAATCAAAAAACTGACTGTGCCAGGTTGTAGAGCACCCTTCGAAACATATGCACACCAAAAATGTTTAATAAATTCCTAATAATAAACTCACTAAAAAAAAGGCGTATAGCTTGACTCAGCCTGTATATTTTTAATTTCAGTTTTGCATACCCTATGGCTATTTCTTTATGGTAGTATACATTTTTTTAAGGTTACAAAACTTCGATATTTTTGTTATTGTTCGAGTTCCTGTGAAAGCAAATTAATTTTAATTCATTCAGTTTAAGCAACCTCCGTAATCATTGCTCAAATAACAAACGGAAGTCGCTGTTTTGTTTATTTCATCAAACTGTATTAACAAACTCTTATTGGTAGGTACGAATATTACATTTTGTTAGTTTGTATTTAATTAGGATCTTCTAAAACCCCATTAAAAAACTAAGTCGCGTTTGGAATGTTTAACACAAAACAATTAGTGAATTTGAATAGCATTTATACCAGTGGCGTAACTACCATGGGGCAGAGGAAGCATTGATGGAATAACTCCAATTTCCGTTTTCTAATTGTTGACCATTGCGAAAATAAGATTTCACAATAAAGGTTTTTTGTTCACGCGTAAATATTTTATAACAAGAAATATTCAGAAAGTAAATAATTCAAAATAAAATCCTTTTAATTTAAATTGACTTTGACTTATGTCAAATAAATTACTTAGATATGACTGAATAAAAGACATGCGTTACACAATCCATAGCCAACATTTTTTTATGCAACGCTAATTAAAATTCCCCGTGATCTTTTCCCTGGTCTCGGCCTCTACTCTGTTACCCTTCTGCTCCATCTGTTGTCCTGTCTTCTCATTAGATGCCCAGCCCACTGCCACTTTAGTCTGGCGATACAGGGTACCACATCTTCCACTTTTGTTCTCACATCACGGAGAAGACCTCGTACACGCTGGAGAGACGACATCGACAAAATCGCCGAAATACAGTGAATGAGAAAAGAAAACGCCATAAGGAACTCAACACCGAAATTAAAAATTGATTTTGTAATTTAAAAAGCTATGAAAAAAGAGGAGGGGAAGTGTTCTGTTAAGCACACCAATGTTTTGGTGCACTTGGTGTAACCGTAAGATTAAATACTTTGTGACGTGCCTGAGGGTTTTTCTAAAAAGTGATTGATATGTAAGCTTGTATCCATACTTTATTAACACCCTATATATGTATCAACTTATGAACTATATTTATACCAGAAATTAGTAAAATATTTGTTTTACGTTTATGTAAATTACTTACAAAATAAACAAATAATTATGTAAATCATGGTGTTAATTTAAAAATTAACTCAGAAGTGTTATTTCTGCATTTCGGTTTTCTAAGTTAAGCAATTAATTTTTTATCGCTTTTGATTAATTACCCATTTTAAAACTGCATTTATAAGTAGATACAAAACAATTTTTTTGTATATTTATATTTGATAATATTACAAGCAAATATAATAAAAATAAATTATTTTTAACAATTTTGCCTTATGTTAACAATTGTTTAAATAACAAAATCCCAAGCTACGTTTTCGAAAAATTTAATTCAAATACTGTATAATTTTGTATTGTCAAAAACACTTTATTATATAGCAATTCTAAAGAATAACCTACAGCTGTTTTATGCTTATACATACAAAATACATATCGCCACATAACATACTTTTTGAAAATACCAATAATATATTTCATAAAAAACAGCCATTTTTACAGTGTTAGTACAACTTTTATGTTCTATTAATAGAGATGCTAAACCTCAAGCTACTTATAATAATCTATACAAAGGGCATAGATTAGCATATTGTGATATACAACATCAGAATTCAGAACACTTAATATACCTTATGTGTTTAAGTTTCACCCTTATGTATTAGATTTAGGGATATTCATCATTAGCTCTTTGAACCACATTGATAATCATTAAATAACAGGATTGTTGCTTGTTAGACTATATATTTAATTACAGTGTGTTTCAGAAATTCATAGTAATTTACAAAAAAAATATGTAAATGTTTCTATATCTTGTTAAAGAAATAGCAACACTTAGTAGAATAATACATAGTGTTCTACAGGGATCATGTCGTTTGGTAGCTCATTCCAGTTTCAGGTACAAAAGAAAAAAAACGATGAAAAATTGTTTAGCTTATACAGATGATTATTAAAAGTGCTATTAGATTGAGCTAGATAATGCTTTAAAGAGGAATCAAGTCGTGGGAACGAAAATGGAACATTATATAATTTAAAATTAATTTTTTATTTCCTAAAACGATATCAAATCACACTGTAGTTAGCAATATAGTAAAAGATTCAAATAAGATTAAGACTGCATACATTATTTGTGTAAACTAAAATAAGTATAAAGGCCGTCTAAGTACCCATAGTTTCATTATTTTTAGATTTTAAAATAGGTATTATAAGTATCCTACAATCTACTTTTAGGCTTACAAAAAGCTAAATTGATAAAACAAATATTAGCTACGTCTATGAAACACCTAACAATGTATAACTAAAAGAAATCACATTAAACCTCATATTTTTTGATTTGAAATGTTTTAGATTTCTATAATTTTTGAAATAGTACTAATTCAAAAATGTTTTTCAAATTAAAACCTTAAAGTTGTTAAAATTTGTGCTTAGTTGCAGAAGCCGCAAGCCATTTTAAAGTTTTTTGTACCAAAACAAGTAGTGATCGCCTTCTTCTATTAAAAGTCCATCAACTCCTGTAACAAACATTTTCACTCAGCATCAAATAAAAATACACAAGACAGTATTTTGAACTGATTGTGTGGTAGGCACATGGTGAAACATTATTAATAAATATTTAACTATTAAAAAATTAATAGATTATTAATAAAATAGAACTCTTGGTAATTGTTTCACAATTTGTTGGAATTTATTTTCTCGACTTAAGTTTCAACCATCACAGTCATCGTCAGGAGCTTACAAATTTAACTAATACTAAAAATTAAAGATGTACAATACTACCCTACCCATTTCCGGAATTTTGCGTCGCCGCCTGGACTCTAAATGTTAACACATGTGTTTTAATGCTTTGTATATTGTAGGTCAAGGAGCGGTGAATTGCCTAAATCAGTGTGGTCGTTAACTATATTTTTATTATTATTTATTGCCTTTTTAATTTCTAAATTTTCCAATTTATTTAAAAGTTTGCCCTTGTTTTCTACGTGTAAAATTTTTGTATCTGTGTGTTTGAAAAAATGATTGTTTGTAATACAATGTTGGGAAATGCCGGTTGATTTATGATTATATTTAATTGATCTGATGTGTTCTTTAATTCTAGTATTAAAACTGCGGCAAGTTTGTCCTATATATATTGCATCGCAATTAGAACAGTCCATTTGATAGATACCATTTTTTGAATATTTTTCTATTGTGTCTTTATTGTTTACCAGATGTTTATGGAGTTTGTTCGGATTGTACATAGCTACGTTAATATTTAATTTTTTGAGCCTGTTAGAAACTTTATAGCTAACTCTACCTATATAATTGATTTTTGACCATATTGTTTTTTCAATTGATGCCTTTTGTTCGTTGTACAAAAGATGTTTTACATTTTCTTTTTGTTTTTTCTTTAAAATGTTATCTACAAATTGCTCTGTGTATCCATTTTTTAGGGCTATAAATTTAATTGTGCTAAGTTCTTTATTGAAATTTTCGGTAGACAGTGGGATATGAATGGCTCTGTGTATCATACTATTGGTCTATTGAAAGCTGCTTTTCTAATTTTGATTGGTTGTTTAGAATTTGAATGTATGACCATGTCTGTACTTGTGGGTTTTCTGAAAATATTGTACTCTAAATTGTTCCCTACTCTTTTTATGCTTAGATCTAAAAAATTTAGGGTACTGTTCTTTTCTGTTTCTATTGCGAACTTAATATTATTATGAATTTTATTAATGTTATCTAAAAATTGTTGTATTTGTCTGTCTGTACCTAACCATAAGCAAAAAATATCATCTACATATCTAATCCAGATTACAGTAAACAATAAAAACACAATAGAAAAATATTCAAGAAATGGTATTTATCAAATAGACTGTTCTAATTGTGATGCAATATATATAGGACAAACTGGCCGCAGTTTTAATACTAGAATTAAAGAACACATCAGATCAATTAAATATAATCATAAATCAACCGGCATTTCCCAACATTGTATTACAAACAATCATTTTTTCAAACACACAGATACAAAAATTTTACACGTAGAAAACAAGGGCAAACGTTTAAATAAATTGGAAAATTTAGAAATTAAAAAGGCAATAAATAATAATAAAAATATAGTTAACGACCACTGATTAATTGCCTAAATTTTAGGCAATTCACCGCTCCTTAACCTACAATATACAAAGCATGAAAACACATGTGTTAACACTTAGAGTCAAGGCGGCGACGCAAAATTCCGGAAATGGGTAGGGTAGTATTGTACATCTTTAAGTTTTAGTATTAGTATAATTTGTAAGCTCCTGACGATGACCGTGAAGGTTGAAACTTAAGTCGAGAAAATAAATTCCAACAAATTGTGAAACAATTACCAAGAGTTTTATTTTATTAATAATCTATTAATTTTTTAATAGTTAAATATTTATACACAAGACAGTTCTGCCATGTTAGAGCAGTAATTGCAAAATAAATTTATCCTATATTGCAGCTGTCGTTGAAATTGATAAACTAAATTAAATTTTCTTCTGGCAAAATTTTCAAACCACAATACCCAGAGTTCAAAGCCAATTTTTTTATTAGGTACCTACCCATCTTGTGTCTCATTTACGTACCTACTGGTGCTACAAGATGATTACCAGGTGGTGCCTGAGGATCTGGCAATTCTGGTAAGCGATATAAAAGCCAGTAATGATAACCCATCGGTTCTTCTTTATAGCCAGCTATTGAATGCACATAATGCCCGTTAGGCCACTCTGAAGCTTCAAACGTATAATGTGGGTCAAGTTCCATGGCCATTACCATCACATTATAAAAAGAAGTGTTTCTTGGTACAATCAGGGCCATAGTGTAATTTTCCGTCACATTAGTACCGACCCATAAAGTGTAAGTTATAGAAACATTTCGAATTTCCGAATCGTTACCATGGCTTGATTGTGAGTTAGTCAGGCCATCAAGTTCAACTGCAAACTAAATCATTATTTCACGCTCTACAAATTGAAACTTAAATACAAACCGTGATTTTCAACATCAGGGGAAGACTTGCCGCAACTCAATGTTCTGATAGTACCTAATCCTTTACCCTGAAGAGAAAGCACGACAATGGCAGTTAATCCGGGATCCGTAAAGGCGCCATCGGGATCTTGTCTGGATTCAATGTAGCATTTCGCAGCAGTTTCGTTCCAATGAGAACTTGCATCTATGATGTCTTGTAAAGCCTTTAGAGAGTGAAAAAAGGTTTAAAGTGTTTAAAAATTTAATTAGAACAGGTATACCTGGATGACCAAGGCGGTGTTGTACAAGTTTCCAAAACCACCATCGGGTTGTTGTTCTCTTGCCAAGTTAATTGTAGGCCTTCTTAATGAATGTTGCAAGTTTCTATGTCTGTGATCTTTGCTTATGCATCGAAGAGCCAAAATTACCATAGCCACGGTATCTACATCAAACAAAAATATAGCGAGGAAGGTAAAACAGATTACATGCATATACTGATTGTCACTGGAAACATAATGAGTGCGACAAGGAAAGGATAAGCAACTAATAAGTGCGGCAAGGAAGAGATACAATAGACTGGCCAAACGGGGATTTACGTATCCATAGATACTTTTGAATTTAAAAGAGGTTGCGAATCTGTTAAATTTAATTTAGAAGTATTCGTGACTTCTCCATTATCTCACTTTCTTGTCGTATTTATGAGTTGCCTATTTTGTCTTTGTTGTACTCATTACTTGCTTCTGTTTCCAGAAAAATAATGACAATCAGAGCTACTATTAAGAGTTTATAAATAAATAGATCAAAATACAAAAACAGTTTCCATCCAATGAAAAATGGGTGGCTGTAAAGATTCCAAAAAATGTGTAGTACACATCTGTAATAGATAACTGATCCAAAAATTGATTTTTACAAATAGATATTTGTTGGAAAAAATTATCTGTAAATTATCATAAAAGAAATGAATCTTTAATTACTGTAATTTTGTAAAAGATCTTTATTGTTACCAGAAACTAACCTGTAAATTATAAAGAAAAGTATTGCAATAGTTGAAGATTTTAATGCTCTTTACAAGTTACAAACTGTCATTACTTTTGATTGTTCACCATTCTCCACTGCTTACCTATATTATGATCTTTGGCTGCGTTAGCAATATCCAGTAACCTTCTAATTTGCTTCTTTCTCAAATGAGCATTAGCACTACATGCTGCAAGTGTGGTAAAAGCAAAATCAAGATCGTGTACAATTTCATGGTGCTGTATTGTTCCTATCAAATCATGCCCATGAAACTGTCTTGGGTCTTGACACAAGGTGTTCAGTGCCAAGGCATACTGGGTTAGTTTTGGTGGAACGATTGGAATTTCGTTGTGCCTAAAAGATCTTTTTGAACAACCCCAGCATATCTACACTCTTTTTTTTAACTGCCTACCTCCAAAGAAGAGTAACGATCTCAATTTCCATCTGTTTGGCAGAAAGTTGCATTTCTAAGGCGTTTGGTAGAATTGAGTTCGAATCCCTTGTTTCCTTAGCTAACTGTAGTGCCATCAGAACTGTTGGTGTTTCGTTCCTCCATCCCCAATCGCTTTCCCTTTGCGATACTAACCATGATAAAGCCTTTTGGACGCAACTTTCAAAATCATTTTGTGAAGTGCTTGTTACAGATGACATATCTGTTGTTACTAACAAAAAATATTAGAAAGGGTTAAATAGAAGAAGGGAATAAGTAATACCTCTAGTCGATAACCAGTTGGTGTGCAATTCTTCATCTTGTGTTTCTTGGCTATTTCCTAATGCTACGCACAGGGTTGCAAGCCAAATTAATATTCCGTGGGTCATTTTTACGGCGTGTGCGTGTTTCATCCAAAAGACATGGAAATTCGTTTTAGATGGGAAATCTGAAATGTTTGGGGTTAATAGAACGTGACTCCCTCGTAAACTACCTACAGTAAAAGGAGATTTGCAAGATACGAAGAGACGTCTTGTGAAACTAAATGATTAAGTGAGGGGAAAGTAAAAAAAAATATCAGTCGACAAAACTACGACGTAGCCACGTTCCTAATAAGAAATTTTCAAACAAAATTTTCATTTCATATTATTCAAGGTATAACAATTTTTTGGTAAATAAGTTTACGGAAAATTATTTTAACCAAATGCTTTGTAACATGTAATGACAAAAAAAACATTTACAAAAACTTATTCGTTTTCAGTAGATGTTTGACATTTGGAAGAGGAACTTGAAAAATGTGTACAAAACGTAGCTGATTGCCAGGCAATTGCATCCAGGGCTGTGCAAAATAGTCGATATATCGGCGAGTCGATTATATTTTGCAAAATATTGATCATTTGATAATGGATTATTTGATTAATCGATTATTATAGTAATCGATTATTTAATTAACCAATGATTTGATTAACCGATTAGTTCATTAATCGATTATTCGATTCATTACTTGTTCGATTAGTTGATTGTTTGATATTAATTGTTTTGATTATTCGATTGTTTAATAATTGCAATGTTTGATTCCTCAATAGTAAGTTTGCTGTGTTTGCGAAAAATTAACCACAAAAAATATTGATCTAATTAATAGCTATTGTTCTGCGAGAAAAACAAATTTTTTAATGTTATAAGCAAACCAGATGTTTTAAAGAATAATCATCTTACTTCTAAAAGATGGCCAGAGAAGGACAAATTACGTTAAAAATAGAAACAGGACAATAAATCAAATGACATTTTCCAAAGAGGAACTGTTTCAACTGATTGTATAAAAATGGTGAGAGTTAGTGCATACTTATAAAATTAATATAATAATTAAAATTCACTTCAAGTGTAAATTTGAGTAAACCATTTCTTGGATGAGAGAAAGAAGCAACAATAATGTTCGTCTAGAAATTAATGCAGATTATCGAATTTGCTTTAAATATTTTAAATATTTTAATACGCAGAAACATGTAAAATGTCAATAAGGTATAAAATATGTATTAAATTCTAAATTTTCAGAAATATGCATGGATTTATGAAACCCTCTAAAATATTCGTTTATTTGCACTTTCAAATTCACATACGTGGTTCACATGTCGAGCAAACATATATAAATTCAACCCTACATATTATTTTGTTAATAAGTTCTAGCTTTACTTCGTTGAAGTTCATATCATGAATAAAATACTTAATTACTTCAACAATAATTCTTTATGTAAACCGTATGCGTGTTAACATGTCATGTTTAAAAAGTAAACAGTTAGTGTTGCTATAGGAAAAATATAACTGGGTGACTTGATCTTGGTTATCTATGTCTGCAGACAGCTTGATTTCTTATTCCAAAACGTCCAACGACGATCAATTTAAGAGATCAATTTATTCATTTATTAAAGGTACACTTTTTAAATGTTTGTAATTTTTAAACGCCTCCAGCGTATCTAATTGTAACGTTAAATGACTGTCTGGCCTATATCAACCGAATTGTAATGGGAGCAATTAAATTTGTAAATGCCTGCTTTTAGCAAATAATCTGTATTTTCTTTTGCAATAAGCAAAATGTTCAAACGCAAAAGAAAACAGATGATTTGCTAAAATCCGGCATTTACAATAAATCCAGTTACGCTAACCATTTATTAGAACACAATCATTTAATTACATCCAATAACACTATAATTTTTGTACACTTTTGTGATGATAAACGTAAATTGGATACCTATATTAAAAGCATTTGAAGTTCACAAACATTGAAAAACTGCAATTTGAATGCACGAACAAATTGATCTCTTAAAATCACCATTATTAGACGTTTTGGAATAAGAAATCAAGTCATCTGCAGACATAGATAACCAAAAAATTTCCATTACTAAATCGTCATGAATATGAATTGGAGAAAAAGATCTGATTGCTAATAATAATAAAGTTAAAAACAGTTAAAACCCGTTTTGAATAAAACTATAACTTTTAGAAATGCTTATTGCACATGTGTCAGTTAAGTTAAATGGAAAAGCAAATAAGTAAATATTGTAAATTGCCAGAGAGGTTTTCTAGAAACTTAACCATTTTTAGAATTTATAGTTTTTCTTGTTAAAAGTAAAGGTTTAATAAATTTCTCCTTAAAAGAAACAAAAACAACTGATACGTTTAGTAATTGGTTATTGCTAAAAATATGTGCGCGTCCGAAAGAAATTTGAACGTGAATGTAGGTACATAAAAAATGCTTTAAAATAGTTTTCTACCGTTGTACACGACAATTTAAATTTGAAAGAGTAAAACTATTAAGAAAGCGACATTTACCTTCTTTTATTATTATCGATTTTCCATTAACATTAATATTTGCTTAATTAATGATTAAGTTGTTTTTAAATCATATTTCTATATTTTATTTTCAAAGAAAATTTACTATTTTTAAAACATTATTAAATATTTACGTTTTGTTTTCTATTTGAAACGGTGCAAATATAACAAAGGTTGTGAAAATGTCAAAATAAATGCCAGCCTTTTCCGCTTCAGATAATTTTCATGACCTTTGATTATTCTAAAAACAATGTTTTATAAAAACTGTAATGGTATAAAGAGCATTTTTCTGTCGTAAGACTAATCCTTTGAGGATAAAAGAGCGAGTCCGCCATTGTTCTAATTGCTAAAGTAAACAGTTCAACATTGCACTGGATTGAATTTAACACTTCGTTTCAAAGAATTCTTTATTTTCAGAAACTTTTAAAGTTTTCCTCTATCTAAAAGTTTTCCAATGCTCGTTTTTCCATAAATCGATTTTATCAATTTTATTAAAAAGTTTTAGTAATGTTCTAGCAGCATATGCTATTCTCCCAGAACGAACATTTTACAATATTGCTTTGTCATAGAATCAAGGTTTTAGCGTCACTATCTAATGGGAACTGATAAAACTATATTTGCATTATCTTACTGCAGTTTTCCAATATTTATAATGCGGACACGCAAATGGTAAATTTATCAATAGTTTCAACCACGAAATATACAAAAAGCTGCAGAAATCGAAAAGCCGTGCACGAATAGACCAAGAATTGGTTCAAACTCATAAATTTTCATAAATAAACTTTATTAATTGTTTTCTTCTTTTTAATCAAAAAGCAACAAAAATTTATTGTTAAATCAATTACGAATTGTAAGCAGAACTTATTAAAATTGCCATTAACAAAGCGACGTACTAAGAAACAAAGGTAAGGTAATTCATTAAAACGGAACGATAACCATTAAAGCCCTTATTAAATATTTAAAGAAGCTAAACGTGCAACATTTCCAAAGCATCTAAAGAAGTTGTTACATACCTGATAAGCTGGAAAATAAATGATGAGCTTATTTGGTGTGGTCGACGACGAAAATAAAGAAAATCTACGTATTTCCAGCGCCTCTGTCGGGCTTTCCAGTAGACGCTATCGATTTAGTTACTCATTCAGCACTTTCCTCCAAGGCACTCAATGAGGCCCCCAGACTTGGTGGAATCGGTTCGTTTTTAATTAATAACGTGACTCACACTCGGCTATTATCTTCCTGTTTACTACACAAAAATTAGCTTTAATTTATCAGCCAAATTTGAATTCCTTTTTGTGGGTTTTTACCATTATAAATTAAAATTAGACTTACATTTTATTTCTATAATGTTTGAATTTACGAGCGGAAAGATAATAATCAAGGAATTAATAAATTTGCTCTCGACGCGGCGCTTTCCTTTTAATTAGCTAAATACTGACTGTTTAATTTAATTTTCTGCTTTCTTACCTAAAAATATATAGCGATTGAGAAAACTATCAGATTTTGAGATTTTGATTAAAATACAGGCGGGTGTGTGTGTGAGTGTGTATGTGTGTGTGCGCGTTGCGCGTGTGTTTGTGTGTGTGTGTTTTCTAATAAGTAGATACGATACCAGAAAAGTTGCAGGAAAATCTTTTTTATTCAGAATTTTACCTGAACATTCGATCCTAGGTGAGAGATGACCTCTTTCGTCTTGCAGCATTGCTATTTTTCAATAATTTGAAATTAAAATTGGTGTTTTTAGAACTGTTTAATAATGTTCTACATACTATAAGTAGGTAGTATTAAGGTAAATTATGCAATAATTTAAAAATAAATTAATAACTTTAGTATTAAACTATCTATTCCCACCGATTTTTGGGCTTAACTTCCGTATATGCTTGTAGAAGACCAATCTCTTTTGATCGATATATAAGTGTTATATCCACCAGGTATATATGGAGGAAATTTTAAAAAATCTGATGACCAATTGCAGATAATAAAACATCCCTAAAAAATGTTTTTAAATTAAAATTCACCTTCATCATGGGACATTTAGTAAAATTTCCGCAGTCATATAGGTTTGCTAATCCCCAGTTATCAGTTTTAGTTAATGTGTCACAAACATCGAACATAAGACGTAATGGAAACTCACGATACTCATTGCTAGCAAATTTGTATGCTTGAATTTGTACCTAAAAAAATAGTACCTATATACCTGTCAACAATTTATATTTTATAATATTCAGTTAAAAATCTACACCTTTAACTCCTTGCCGAAGTTTTGATTAGCAGCGAAGGTAAAATTTATAGCCGTGGCACTTCTGTTAAATTTGAAAGTTTTACTTTTTGCATACTTTATGTAATGTTTATCATAATTCGTCATTTCAACTCTTTCAAGTATCAATGCATAATCAGCTTGCCAATACTGTAAGGATTATATATTTATTTGTTATACATATACTGCTAATTGTTTTCTTACCGTAAATATTTTTAGTGGAACAATTACAATCAGACAGATAAAAACCCAAAAAGTGCTCATTTTTTAAAATGTTGTTTATTCAACAGCCGCAGCGAACACGCACCATCGTACTCCCTAATTACATTCATTTCGACAGGTACATAGCATGATGACCACTGGTTTCAGTATTGTTTGTGGGTACGGTTTTTATACTGCTACAGATAAAATTTTAATAGCGGATATATTATGCTTGGAATAACGTCACAACATATTTGCTTTTTTGTTCACATATTCTTTCGCTTTTTATGGTTGGTATAAAATTGTTCAATAACTTTCTCTCAAAGTAATAAACTAATAAAAGATATCGTCTAATTTACATTTATTAATGTTTGAGGCGTTTGTTAAAAAATGTTGATTGTAAACTTATCACTTCGAAATTTCGGCTTCAAAATTGTATTAACGTAGGAAAACATATGACATTAATTGTACAATTACAGTCAAAAGAGAAATGATTACACACGTTTTGTGATGCTAACTATACCTATTAATTCCCATGATTACTTACTTATCACTAATACAAGTCAATTGCACCAATTTGAACCATTTTGTTTTCAATGAAAGGTCTCTATCCTCAGATGGAACATGAAACATTTTTATATTTTTATTCTACGTCGATTTTTCAATAATAATTATTTTAATTTATAATATATATGAAAATCAGCTAAACGCGCTTTACTTGAGGCGACATCTACACCAACGTCACGTGTCCCTTATGGAACTAATACATCACGTGACTTATCATTTAGCCGGTTCTGTCAACGCTTAATCTGTCAGTGCATTGTGCGCTGGGGTAACACTAGTAATTATTAATTGTTTTATAATTTTGAAGTCGATACATAAAAATTCGAATCTAATTTGTTATTGTAGCAAGGTATATAATTTTTATGTTTTACTTGGCACCGACTTCAAAATTATAAATCAATTAATAATTATATAATAAACAATAATTTCTTAATTACATTAAACGGAACAACAAATAAGTATTAAATTGTTGTATAAAAAACATTTATTTTTTGCTTTTTAGTTAACTTATGTCACTTTTGTGTTTTTATTTGAAGTCGGTTTTCTTTTTTTTTTAAAGTTAATTATTTTACAATTTTAAGTGATGGGTAGACCGAGTAAGGATGCTTCTCAAATGAAGAAACAACGGCTAGTTGAAACGGAAGATGAAAGACGGAAACACTAAAAAGTCGGTTAAAAAATAGTATTATATATAATAAAAAACAAGTTTCATAAGACATGAAAATGTCTTATGAAACGTGTATTTTATATTATTTTTTCTATTTTGGTCCAAAAAAGTTAAAAATTACTTTATTTTATATTTTAATTTGAAAATATAATCGATAGGAAAATTTTTTGTATTTTGTTTTGGTTTTGTAGCTGTTGGTGACATTTAAAATAATTTCAAACAATTCAAACTACTGTCAAATTAAAATTGAGGCAAACTGTGTTTGAAAGTGATTTAATTTTAAAAATACCTAAGATTTGAAGATAAGATGGAAGAAGAATTATCTTGCACCCCACCCGAGCTAAGCAAAGTAGCGGAAAATACGCTAAGTAATCTTAATTTTTAGAACTTACAATTTGAAGGTTATGTTTATAACGCGTGAAGGTTTTGTTGTCACATGGTTGTCACCAACCTAGCAAAATAAAATTTCGAATTCTTTAAGGAGTTGCTTTATGAAACCCAAATGAGTTTCATAAAGTAGTCAGTAAAGAACCAAAATAGAAAAAATAGATTTTGAGGAGTTCTCTAGTGTATATATACAGACGAATTGAGAACCTCCTCCTTTTTTTGAAGTCGGTTAAAAAAGTGTAAGAAATACCTTGCGTATTAATAGTTAACTAGACAATATGTGGCTGCAAAATAGGCATTTATTTATTTCTGATTGATTACATAACCATCATTTGACAATTTGACATATCGACTATAGTTTGTGTCTCAGCTAATTTTTATCACTAACCTGTTCAAGAAGGTAATTTTTAGAAACGTATTGCACTAAAAGAATACTAAACGAGACTCATAAGATGGCTGATTTTCAGGTACACTTTTTGGGAGTGGAATCTGTATGCACAATTAGTCTACTATTTCTAGGTTTGTGTCTATAGGATTAATACCACAGAGACCATTTCATCTTTTGGGAAATCCAAATTACACGTACTTAATCATTAACACTACAGGCGAAAATGCCAGTTCGTCAACGCCTTGCAATTGCTTCGGAACACCTGAATTGCAGACAGAATAATCTAAATAAAAATTACATAAAACAATTAATAGCAAATCACACAATCTCGACAATAAAATAAAACAATTACAATGCGATCATGCTAATTTTATATGAAACACACTTTACAAGTTTTTTTTTTATTTAAAAAGAATCATGGGGCTGTGCATGAAACTACTTCATGATGTCCGTTCCACCCCCTTACCCGGCCTCAGCGCATTTAGCGCTATTCACCGGTCTAACGTACCCCACCCCAAATAGACATGCAACCCAACATACACCATACTAATACCGTTGGAAATCTAGCTCTAGAGCCTGAGATTTTAGACTAGACTACCCGCTAGCCCTTTGCAAAGTTATATCTAGTTATTTCATACATTTCCAATTGCATCATTTTTGAATGTATAAATTTTTGTTTATGTAACAGTTTCGTTTTTATATGTTTTTTTTTCTTTATTAACTTTTGCATTCATTTTGATATATGAGTCTCTTAATCATGCTACATGCCAATATTTTTTACGCACAGTAACTTAACGAACATTAAGGTTCGGGCACAGTGACGCAAATTATCACGTGTTTGGAGAGTACACAAACGTTTGACGTTTCTTTGACAGTTACAAATACCTTGTCACGTGACTAGAGGGTAACTAAATGCACTAATAGCGCATGCACTGTAAGCGACCTCTTGTAAAAATGTACAGGGCGCAATTAGTGCATTTAGGGGGCAGTTAGTATTCCTCCAGTTATGTGACAAAATAGCCCCAAGGTATTTTCAACTGTCAAACAAACGTCAAACGTTTGTGTACCCTTCAAACACGTGATAATTTGCGTCACATGCTCAAGTCTTATTTTTCTGTTAACAATTATTTTTTAACTGCTATAACTAATAAATAACTCCGTATATTAGTAGTGATGGTTCTTTTAAACCAGTAAGTCAAAACTATTATTAGGTTTTTCTACTAAAAACAGATTTTTCAGATAAATTCTAAAAATAAAACAAATATACAAGGACGACCGACACTGTTAATCGGGAAAAGTGAAGGTCAGACAGTGATAGGATCTATGAAATACAACATGCTGGTTTCCTAAATAGCAGAAAATATAGCCTTTGTAAGCATGATGATGATGATGATGATGATGATGTTAATGATGAAGCTGACCCGGATAAAAGTCACAGCATCTGTGTAGCAGAAATAAAATCACTAACAAACTATTTTGTGGACATTTGTGCTGTATAACTCGAGATTAAAAATGGGGAAAAATAGTGTGAAAATCAAGGGGTTTGATATAGGGCCGTTGTTGTTACTGCTGCTGTTTATTAAGGAGACTTTCATGGTAAGTTTATTCTATTACTTCAATTTTTGTTGAAAAAGACATCAAAAAAAAACTTTCATGCAATGAGTTTTGTAATTGTCAATATTCCTTTAAGAATTGTTTGAAAATTTATTGTGAAAATACTATAGTGATTTTTCATAAAGTTTGATGTCATATTTAAAAAAAATTATTGAACTATTTCAAATAGTAACATTTTTTACGAAATAATTTACTTTAATTGCTTCTATTCAAGAGTGCAATAAAGTAAAATATGGAAAGAAACCTATGCATTTTTCATAGGTATTCCTATATTTTTGAAATATTATCTTCACTAAGCAAATTGTATTTCTGTGATACCGATAAGGTATTGTTTGATAATAATGAAAACAATATTGGTTAATTCTGCATTACTTTTAATTAACTTTATATTTTTGTATTTTGAGATAAAATTAGTTTGATTTAAATACCATACTAATGCAGCTGCACCGTTATGTTTAATCTGCCGTGTGGAATAATTACACGAAAGATCTACATTTGGAGGTACATAATGAAGTCAGTTGGTTTGAGCTGATGGGCCACCTGAACTATAAACAAAAACTTAATTTAATGTTTGTTGATTGGATCATGTCAAAGCATTCATACCGTATTTATTTGCAACAAAAGCAAATTATAAAAAAATATATTACTAAAAATTTGCTCTAAGTAGCATTTTTACAAGTTTTAAAAAGTCGATCAATTATTTATTTTTATTGCAGTTTTATAAGCATTTTTTGTAGACACTAAAAAGTTTTAGAATTATTAATTAAAACAACGTCCCATTATTTTGACCATCTGATTACCTTGTATAGCTTATTTAAAATTATTAAAATTAATTTTTCAAACATTAATAAAAAAAAACATTATAACATTAGTCTCTTATCTCCAATTTGCCACATGACTGCCGACACTTGGTAATTCCTTATGTTCAAAACAACCATTCGGTCGACAGCGATAAAAAACAATATTCCTATTTTAATTTTTACATTTCATTAAAATCATCAGATGGGTTCAAAAGTTATTCAGGACAGGATGGAAGTTTCGTGGTATAACAACAGTTATTACGAAAACCCCGTAATGAATATGTTCGACTATAACGGTTCAACCTCAACTAAAGCTATGAATGTGAGCTTCACCCTGAAAAAGGATTTACCAGATTCGGTTACGGTAATATTTAATTTTTTGTATTGTATAAGATTTCAATAAAAACTTTTACGTTTTGTTCATTATTCATATTCTTCCTTTTTAATATTGCAGATGCATTTGCAACTGCACAAGCTGAGTTCCAGCAATGAGTATCGCGTTTTTCCTTTAAATTTTACCGGTGACATATGCCCTTTTATCACAAAAGACACTCCCGAAACAAGAAAGCTTAACAAACATGGCAACATGACCACATGTCCAATGAAAAAGGTACTTAATGTATTTATTTTTTTAGTATTTTTAGGATTCTTTTCAATAACATGCCAAGAATAAACTCGTGAAAGTTTATTCTGTACACCCCTTCCCATCTAATGACAAAATGATGATCTTTCTTTACAGTTTTACCACACATTTTGAGTTTTATTTTTACAGGGTTTTTACCACGTATCTAACCTAGTCTTGGAAAACCGTAAGCCACCCGCATATATTCCTGTTGGAACATACATGGCTGAAGCGACCACTAGTATCGTAAAAAACATAAACTTATTAACGTCGCGTACGTATTTTACAATTGAATAGTAATCATAAATTTAGCCAGTGTTTTCCAAATTTATGTTGTACATTTTGAAAAATAGTAAATTGTTGAAGTGAAAAGTACTTTATTTATACTCAACAAACATGAACATAAAAATAAATCATCTTATAATTTTTAATAAAATATAAAATTTGTTGGAGAAAAAAATTGTTTATTTATTCCTCTTGTTTTTAATTTTTCTTTGAAATTTACTTTTTTTTTGTGTAAAAATTTCTTGTTCTTAAACATAAAACCATTTTTTTTAAATTCTAATTTTTTAATAAAATTTTCACGCTACCGGCAGTGTAAGTAGGCCTTACATCCATAGCTACAGGGATCGTAAGTGGCTGATAACATTCGTGTACTAGTTACCCTTGACGACGGAACTTAATAGTGTCACTTACGTTCCTAGGAAAATAATGTTGATTTTAACTGTTCGTTGATATGGTAACAAACACAGACAACTTAGAATAATGGAGCTTTTAAAAAATAATTCCGATGACAGCTGTCAAAACGAACTTTTAAAAATATGATTAAATTTCTACCTGTAGGCCTACTTACATTGCCGGTAGCGTGAAAAATTTAATAAGTAACACGGAATGTATCGACTAATAACATCCTCGGCAGGCGACAAGCTTCGGCTCCGCCTCAGCTCGTATTCGCCTACCTCGGATGTTATTACGTCCTTACATTCCTTGATACTTAAATAACTATTAATTGACTATTTTAACTTAAATCCCTGTTTATTTCAAATTATAAAACAAATGACAGTTTTTTGTTTTGTTGGCATGACAGTTGTTTGAAAATTGTTAAATCATCATTGGTATTCAAAAACATTATTTTTAAGAACTGGTTTCATCTAAAATACTGAAATTATTAACAATTTTCTCTTTTTTACTTTGTGTGGTTGTATTATAGGCGAAATTGATATTGACAGAGTTGTCATTTATTACGGCGCGAAAAACGTATATTCAAATACACCAAAGTTTTTAAAATTAAATTAATTTATTTAAACAACTATTTTATGCATAAAATACCATTAAATAGAATCTCTCCATAATATTAAATCGTGCTATAAAAACGTTCTATTTAAAACTGTCACAGGATTATCAAAAAATAATAAATTTGTTCATTATTTACCAGTGGTTAATAACGAAAAATTAGTTACCTGTCAGTGAGCAAAGGTAGAGAAATTGAATTTCACAGCATTCTATTATGTGTCAAAATGCTACGCCATATTACTAGTAGTGAAAAAAACATTATTATGCAACACGATAAAGCAGCAGAATATATTAAAATAGATATTAATAATTAAATCAAATACGAACCTAATCAGTTTTGGACTGACCTAAGCTTCCTAAACAAAATACAACTTCACTATAGAGTTTAATATTTTGAAATTCAGCAGTGTTGTAAATTTTGTTTAGTTTTTAGCGAAATTTCGATTTTCATAATAAATACTTCAAAATTTTAAATTGTAAATTTACAGTTTATTCCAGACCAAAACAATTTTTTTTAATTTCTAAAACTGTTGTAAACATTGTCCTCTCATTATACAGGGCGTCTGGAAGTCTTGTACAAATATTGAGGCCATGTTTTACGCATCAAAACCGTTTTCTACGAAGTTACAGCATTCCGAAGATGGAACAGGCCAATCACTTATCGATAACTCTGGAAATACCTTGATAAATCAAAATTTTAAGATTATTCATGTAGACGCTACCTATTTAGCTTTGTATTTTTGCTAATTTTTGTTGGAATATGTGCACCTGAGTTGTCTTGTTTGTCTGTTTACGTAATATTTCATCTACATATTTTCAATACTTATATTTCATAACTATTTGTCTAAAAAATCTAATTCTTTTTTACATGGTGGAAAACATTACCTATTCTGAATTACCACAGATAAGAATTAAAACATTCGCTCCCATATTTCTTTTTAATTATGTAGATGTTGCTATTGCAACAGAAACCTTGAAAAATCATGTATCAATAGCGTGATTAGACAAGAAAAGTAATTGATTTTCAGAACGAGCATAATTTAGTGCTTAAAAACCAACGCTTGAGAAGCTGCTTTAGAATCGAGAATTAGCTAACAGTCCGCAGCAAATCATCTCACGAGGTTTCTCCCTGAGTCCTGTTTCCAGACTAAACGTAAGCTTTAGCTCCGTGGCAAACCAACATACCAGGCTCCTCCAAGAACCCCAGCTCCTTCTAGAGCCTTGTAGCACCCAGTTTCTTCTAGAGCCGGTGGGAAGTCTAACGCTATCTCACCCATCCGAAAAAAGGAAGAAACAACAAGTAGGGCCTACCAACCTCATTTTCGATCTCTACACTGATCCCAACTTTTTAGAAGCACCATCTCTACTCGCCGGCTCGAGTCAAGTGTCCTGGACCCTCGCATCAGCAAGACTCTCGCCACAGAATATTAAACCTTACTCCCGCAGCAGTTAGTGCGCCCAATCCAGGAGGCCGCTGCCTCTCATCGTCCCTACCGTTATCCAAATCGTTATCTCTCAAGAGGGCGTGTGATTTTTATAATTTCATTTTTTTGTTCTTCGTAATTGTTCTTGTATTAACTTGTTTGTTTATTTTATGTTATTAAAATACAATTTTGTTAAATAAAAGTATTGAGTCTTTAAGGTGTTATTTTTTAATTTTTTATTTGTTAAAACTGTCTTCAAAGTTTGGCAGATTTTTCAGATTCGTTTTTGAACTCCATTTTGCTTTTAGACTTACATAATGTTTTGCAGTCCAGCACTGGTAATAATAGTTTGTTATTTCTGTTAGGGTTTATGGTCATAGTTATCTGTGTTCGTGTTATAACTATTATTCCACTAGCAAAATTAGTAAAACAATATTTTGCTCTAAAATAAATTTACTAATAGGTAATTCTTCAAAAACTCTAATTCCATACATAATTTTCCTATATGATTAACGCGTCAAAATTTCTACTTGTATGAGTAATTTTGCGATAAACAAACAATAAACAACTGTAATGTTTGTATTAATAGAGGGTAGATTGCAATCAATCTAGATATTTGTTTGAACTGCTGCTGTTAAATGTGTTTTGTATGCCCTGTTTTCATTGCACATGAAGGGTTTATTATTTGTGCACTTGAACTAGTAAACAAAGTTTGAGAGCTTTCACAGTGAAAACAAGTTTTTCATATAGTTAATATCAACCAGTAGAATTTGAAACTTGGTTTACTAAAGACTAAAATTATTATTATAGTACAAATTAATAAAAAATATATACAGATCGAGATTATCGAAACTTTTTTTTATCAATCTATATACTTATTGAAAGCATTGTCGCAGTTGCATTCGAAAAAAACTCATGCTTTTAAGAAGATTAAAACATCATCTTATGATCCCAAAATATGATAAAACAATCATCTAAATAATGGATGTGTCCTTTCAACTATAATAGAAGACTATTGCGACATTGTTTACTTGCAAGACATTCGAAATGCCTCAAAGAAAAAGTGTGCTCATTTCTGAAGTTATGAACGTGGCTTCTTCCCCAATTATTTACATGAGTAGAATTTGGGGCCTTTTTCCTTTTGTAATTTATAGAAGAGGATCGCACTTGATTTTGAAATGGTCTAAAATGTTTGCAATTTACAGTTTTATTCTAGGATTAGTTTTAGGTAAGTAAAATAATATTTAATGCTCAATTGTTTGAATTAAAAATGGAGTTTTCAGAAAAAAAAGTGAAAACATTGATATAAAATAAAATTTAAAAAACAATAAATTCTATACAAATTAAGGCTCGATAACAAAAATAGAAATTTACTGCAGAATTTCGAAATTCGTTTTTTGTTTGATACGTAGCTTTTAAAAGTAGATTTACTTAAATTTTGGCTGTGAAACTTGTTTTTGCAGTTGTTCTAACACTAATGGGTATAATAAACGATCTGCAAGCTGGCAGTACAAAGTCAATACGAATGAAGCAAGAAACTGGCAAATACGTGACCGTTGGGGATATCAGCATCGTAGCTTTAATCGTTTTTGTTGGAATTTTCGGTAATACGTTCAGGATTTCTAATTTCCTTTTATATATTGACTGCATCAACGAGGTATGTAACACAGCTGTGTGAAGTTTAAAACAAACTTCCTTATTAAATATCTTCAGGTTGATTCAATTATTGTGGTGTCGGATGCAAAAAGGGCAAGAAAAACTACAATTCTGCGCTTATTTATGGTGCTTACACTTCTTACTATCATTTTATGCTCAGATTTAATTATGTGGTGGACCATTGGAGATCGTTCAAGTGAAAGTGATTTTCTTATTGGAAATTACATTCCTTTTTATGTATCTTACTACGTGGTTTTAATGCTCGAGTGTCAATATTGGCACTTGGTTTATTGCATTCAGAGAAGGTTGAAATTAATAAACGAAAGCTTAAGAATGGATTACTTTACTACAGAAGACATCGTTAAAAGCGTCGAAAATAAAGCATTCAGTGTTTTTAAGACACCCTCTGGATCTACTGGTGGAAATCATGCACCCACTTCGCAAAATATAGAAAGTGTCATAGATTTACTGGGAAACCACAAAAAAGTCAGCGATCTCTTCTTCTTTAAAAATGGTATATACAGAGGAATCTTTCTTGAAGTGCCGGACTAATCTATAGTCAAACATTTTTGTAGTAAAATTTACAAACAGGTCTGAAATTTTGAACAATAATTTCGTTTTTTTCTACAATATTTTCACCTACCTTAATGGCATAGTATTGTAAAAATTAGAATTTTGTTTTTACAATACTGAAACGAAATTAATAATCGCGTCAAGAAAAGTGACAAATATAGGTCTGAAGTAAATCTTAAAAAGTTCAAACCAGAAAGACTTAGTCGGTTTAACAATTCCTTTCATAAGTATATTGGCCAAGTTCGGCACTGATTTTGTATTAATTCCAAAACTTACATAAATAACTTTGCAGCTAACAAAGTTCGTGGATTTACCACAAATGACTACATAATCAAGCTGACAAGAGCCTATTTAAAATTATGCGATGCAGCTGATTTTATTAATAAATTTTCTGGTCTTTCAGTTTTGGTATGAATTTTGAGTTTATTTTTTGATTTTCTATTTATAACTTTCTAATTTCAGATAATCCTCACAAGCTGCTTGATGCATCTTGTAGTTACTCCTTACTTCTTGGTTTTGGAAGTGACAGGTCGAAGAAATCCTGTTTTTGTTACTTTGCAATCTGTTTGGCTTGCAGCTCATATAGGTCGATTGATTATTATTGTTGAAGCTTGTTATGCATGTACTTTAGAAGTTAGTATTCCATAATAAATCAGTATACAAGTGTAAACAACACAATCTTTTTATTTTCAGGCCAAGTATACACGCCCTTTAGTTTGTAAATTGTTGTGTTTTGACTTTGATGATAATTTTAAAAGACAGGTATAATGAAAAAATTCTTCAAACATTTTCATTTATTTTTTTTTAATATCAAAACTTTTACAGCTTGAACTTTTTGCCATGGAGCTTCATCATCGCCAGATTGAATATACAGCCTGCGGTTTGGTTACCATTGATCGTACTTTAATAACAACGGTAACATATTCTTTTAAAAATTGTTAAAAAAGAAATAGTTATAAAAATTTTATTTTCCAGATTGCGGGTGCTGTTACAACTTACCTGGTAATATTGATACAATTTCAAAAGAGTGATAATGTGTAACGTTCTTTTAATAATAAATATTTTGAAATAATTTATTGGTAAACAATATAATTACTTAGTTCGAATGTTATTCCTAGAGCATTTTATTAACTTGCTAATAAAATATTTAAAGACATCAAAGATATAAATTAGACTTTTGTTGTGCTTGGATTTTAATCCAACTCCGACAAAATTGTGTTTTTGCTTGGACGTATTCGATTCGTTCACTCACTTTTACTTTCCCATATTTTAGTAGAAGAAGTATGTAAAGCTATGATTTCATGCAATTATTTAATCTCAGATTTTAAAGAAAATGCCTATTTTGGGAACCAAGGAACCCAAAAAAAGCGGTTATCCAGTCGATAAAAATCTTCATACATTATTTAATAGCCGTTAATAAATATAATAACGTGATGTAAAAATATTGTAGGAATCACAAAAATTGTAAAAATGGCACGTTCTTAAAATTTTGGAAACTACGCTTTTCTTACGCTCTTCAGAAATTTTTTAAAATTTTATTATTTATTAAAGTTTTATTCAAATATTGAACAAGCACGTCGCTGGTACTTCAATTTTAAATTAAACCTTTTAAAACCATTTTAAATATTGAGAAAAAAATCGATACTTATTACTACAGAAGTTACGTAATTTTAACTACGCTTATCAATTAGCTCCGGTTAAAAAAATATATTTTATTCTTTGCGTATTGTTCATCTCTTCAAATAAATTATTCATAACAATTTTTGGTCCGATACTTAATACCTAATTAAACCTTAGCCGTAGAGCGTTTACTTTGCCTTTATTGATCGAAGTTATCGCCGCTTATTATATTAGCCGTCGTAATAGCACAGTGCAGACAAGCGCTTATACGGTATCTTATTAATTGTACAAGCTATAACCAGTTCAAATTTTCCGCTGAGCGTTTTTATTTAAGTTTTTTTGTTTTTCTTTAATTTTTGTTGTTAAAACAATGTTGTTCAGTCACTTATTGGTGCGAGAACGTAAAAATTACGAGAACGTACCAGCGACGTGTTTCGCCCATTTTAATTTTCAGTATAGAAAAAATATTGATTTTAAGAAAATGTTCTAATTCGAGATTTTGACGAAAATATATGTTTTGAGTCTCCAGACATCCAAAGAAATGGTTTTTAGAAAATGTCTGTGTGGTTGGGTATTATTGGCTCATTTGAAATGCAGGAGTATATATCAAATATTTATCGGGAAAAGAAACTTTAAAAAATCCGCACCCGGAAACGGAAGTTACAAATGTGTTTTTAAATATTAATTTCTTCAAATAATGAATTTTCTAAATTTTGAAAACCGATTCTCATAGAAGATCTTAGAAAAAATCTAAACGTTTAATGTTGTTTTTCAAACTTTCTAGCTTCAAAATGCCGCCGCTAGTGACGATTTTTAGATAATTTTGATTTTAACGCCCTATTTATTACTTAAAAACGAGTTCGTAAAGCGGTATAAAATTTAATATTGTAGTACCTCTAAGAAGACACGATATTACAATTCAAGAGAATGTTCAAACGCATGTAATCTGTGTTGTAAAAATTAGACTCATATAGAGTTAATAAGGATGCGCTACAATTGGTGATGTCTCAACTCCGCTATTTCAATGTTCTAATAAGTTGCTATTAAAATTTATTTTTCAAATAGCGCGTCTTCTTTGTATTTTAACTACCAAATAAGATATATTTGCTAAATATGCACTATTTGTCAAATAATACATTAACTGCTTTAAAAACGTAATTAGTTGGTTTATATGTCAATGTAATATACAAGGCAATATTATGGCGGAAACATTAACTGTATAAATTACCAACTAAAAAAGAAAATAAGTGTGAAAACAGACAAAACAAATTATAGTCTAAGAGCTAGGACCGTCAGAGACCACAAAATTTCATCGTGAAAATTTCAAATTTCTCCGTATTCGAAAATTGGTTTTACCTACTAAAATGCAAATCTGGCTGACGAGATCGGTTGCGGGTCAATAGGGATTGATTTTTTTAACGTTTTGAGCCGATAGAGCTTGCAATGAATTACAAAATTTGTTTTTTACTAATTTCCCAAATTTTACTCTGACGCTTTCCAGGAATTTTTGAAAAATATGAAATTGGACTATTATTTATTCAAAAACGCAAACGCCGATCGTTATAAACTTTTAACAGATCGATAGACTATTTAAACGACTTTATTAGGATTTGCTAAAATTTTCAACTATTTTAAAAATTAAGAAAAAACGATACTGTTTATTGTCGACAACGCGTTTTCTGACATTTACGTGAGTTTAACTACGCCTGTCAATTAGCTCTAGTTAAAAAATATATTTTTCATTATTTGCATATTTTTGACAACTTCCCAAATAAAGCTAATATAGTCATTTTTGTCCGACATCCGTAGTGGAATTTGTAATCCGCCGATAGGCGCGCCAGCGGGCGCTTACCTTGCTTTGGTGGTGCAGGTAGTTCGCTGTTTCTATGGGTAGAGCTTCGTGTATGTTTTGTGGGGTAGAGTTAGGGTACGGAAACCAGTTAAACAGGCTATTGCAAATTCAAATTCCCGCTGCTTGTTATCTTAGAAATCTAATGCTCCCTGAACTGTTCACCGTTATAATTATCAAATGTTACACTTTTGCAAATACGCCAACAGCAAGTATTAGTATCTAGTATTGGCTACAATTTGTTTTTTTAAAGCTTTAATTTTACTGTGGCGCTTTCTATGAATTTGATGGATGGAATGGAAGGTTATAATTATAAAATTTACACGTTGGCAAATACGATAAGTTTTAGTATGGGAAAGTCCACTTGAAATCCACATTTCAGCTTTTTTTGTTGGTTTTTAGGTTTCCGCGGGTATTGTATGTTGTAGTTGGTTTCCAGGAATTCGTTTAACAAGAAGTGCAAGCAGAAAGTTATCAGAGAAGACCTGAAGATGGCAAATGAGACTTTGCCGAAACGTCGTCAAAACAACCACACTGGTCCTCATAAGGACCAACAAACTATTACGCGGAAGAATTCCTGGAAACCAACTACAACATATATATATATATATATATATATATATATATATATATATATATATATATATATATATATATATATATATATATATATATATATATATATATATATATATATATATATATATATATATATATATATATATATATATATATATATATATATATATATATATATATATATATATATATATATATATATATATATATATATATATATATATATATATATATATATATATATATATATATATATATATATATATATATATATATATATATATATATATATATATATATATATATATATATATATATATATATATATATATATATATATATATATATATATATATATATATATATATATATATATATATATATATATATATATATATATATATATATATATATATATATATATATATATATATATATATATATATATATATATATATATATATATATATATATATATATATATATATATATATATATATATATATATATATATATATATATATATATATATATATATATATATATATATATATATATATATATATATATATATATATATATATATATATATATATATATATATATATATATATATATATATATATATATATATATATATATATATATATATATATATATATATATATATATATATATATATATATATATATATATATATATATATATATATATATATATATATATATATATATATATATATATATATATATATATATATATATATATATATATATATATATATATATATATATATATATATATATATATATATATATATATATATATATATATATATATATATATATATATATATATATATATATATTGCTGTGTGTTCTAATTCAAAAATTTATTTTTTAAAGTTAAAATTAAAAATTATTGATAATTTTTTTATTATTAAGAAAAGTATGAAATTTTGTTGAGGTAAGAGGATTCTTCGTGGTCTTGTAATTCATTGAAGTTTAATTATATCGACGGTAATGCAGTGGTAATCTTGATTTCTTGTATTTCTTATTGGTTAAATGCATTTTAAGTGGCATTGAGATTTTTCCAGGATACTATTCCTAGAATAGAATTGTTTATATTAGTAAAACTTGACTATAAAAAATTATAGCCTATATAAAACATGCTAAGGCAATTTAATATTGACGCAAACTATATATAATTTAACTTGAATTAATTTATTTACCAATAAAAAAATCGTTTATGTAAAAATATGAGTCGAACTGTGTATAATATAAAAGGGTAATCCTTATTTGAGATGTTATTTGTTGAAAAGTGTGTCTTTAAATGAATAAGTGAATTAAAAAAAAATTTAGAAAATTATTTTGACGCACCTTGTATAATTTTAATTTAGAATTAATTTAATTAATGTGTTTGTTGGGTTAATTGAATTTAGTTTGATTAGATAACCTAATTGTTTATTTAGATTTAAAACAAACCGTATACATTACTTTTGAGTATGTCGGTATATAAAATATCGTAATGTAAATAGTTTACTGTATTTTAGGTCAAGGTTGTAAGAAATTGCCAGACGGTTTTTGTATAAAATATAGTCACAGATAAAAGTGATAAGAAGTCAATGACCTCACAAATTTACTTGTAAACCTAGGGTTCATGTTAATTAGTGAATGTAACTATGGTTTTAAAATAATGAATAATTAATGGATAATTATTAATGCTAATAAGCTGGTATTGATTAATTTATGTGCCTTTGTAAAAATGAAAAAAATAATTTAATTTTAAATTTTAAGGAAAATTTTCTTCATTGAATGTACCTGTCATACGTTGATTTATGTTGAATCGCGTATTTAAAAATTGATGTAATCCAGTAGATCTGGGATAATGACATTTATGCAATAAGGTGAATAAGGGTGAAATTTAGATTATAGTTGAAGGGTTTCGTAGCTATATTGAAAAACAATGGAAATTTTAATTGTTTCCGGTTTTATCGTTATGTAAAGTATACTTAAGGGTGATAATTGTATAATTTGTAATTTTGTCTGAGGTAACGAGGCTATCAGCCAGATTTGTAAAAAGAAGGAGCTTCCGGTAAGAATTTGTTGGGTGGGTCGCGTTTTTAGTTAGCGCCCACAAATTTTAGAAAATTAATTAGAAATTTAATTGTAAAATGCAATAAAAAGTGGTCATTAGTGAAGTAAACATGTGTTTCATTTATTAAAGAAAGATAAGAAAAATCCGTAAAGATATAAAAAAGTTATCGGTAAATTAAAGAAGTGAAATTTGGAAGCGTCTTTTTGGTAAAAGAATAAAATAGTGCAATTATAAAAAATTTAATAGAAAATAAAAAAACTACAATTTAAATAAACAGTGAGAAAAGTAATTAAAGAACAATTTGAAAGATGCTACGACAAAGAAATTAAATAAAATATAAAGTGATAAAAATGGCATACCTGAGCACCATTTTATGATAAAGAGGTAGTTCTGCGAATTTCCGGTTTTTGAAGTGTAGTAATACATCTTGTTGTCAGTGGTGCAGATTTGTATTTGACTGATAATATTGAATTATTTTTTCTTCGTGTGATATAATAATAAATCTGTAATAATAAAAGTTGATCAGTTATAATAAAAGAATTTAAAATGCTAACAATAAATTAAGATATAATAATTATCTTTAAAAAAATAAATGCATAATAAAATAATTACATACCTGAAAATTATTATAAAAGAACTTTCTGGGAGAGCACATGGTGAATAAGTTTGGAAAATCATCGTTGATGCAGCACACGTATAGTACTGTGCACTGGCACTTCACAGACAAGAAAGAAAAATTGGTTTCATGAGTGATCTAACATCTGGATACTGACAAGCGCACGCGTAAGAGAAAAATTGGTTAAAGGGGAAAGAAATCCTTGGTCAT